>JARJHM010000223.1:0-433066 GCA_033356055.1 Carex pumila
TTTATAGCCCTATAAGCAGTTTGGTTGAAGTGTTGCCGGCAGCAAATTAGCCATGCACTATATATATATATATATTCCAAATACAAATATTGTCAATTAATATTTTGTATTTTTTTACTTTAAAAATTGTCACTGTTATTTTTAATTTTTTTGTTCACAATTTTTCTTATGCAACCTGTCACACTCCAAATTGGAAATTTCAAATTAAGACATGATCAATAACCACCTCGTCTTTATTACTCATGTTTTAGTCAATTTGACTTGGCCCAGATTGATCGTACTTAATTTAACTCAATTTAATCTAATTTAATTTGAAGATAAACAGTTTGTTTTAAATTGGAAGATAAATTGTTTATTATAATTTATATCGTTAAATGATTATACGCTAACAATACTGTTCGTTTGCTGTAATTTAATATGAACTTTCAGCTTACTTCGATTGTTTTAATTTAGATTATAAATAATTAAATAAAATAAGTCATAATAAAATCCGACTATTCCGAATCGGGTTTGAAATTACTTATTGTAACAATTAAGTCTATTATAATAATTATACGATAAAAATATGTTACTTAATTAATTATCCCAATTATAATAATTAAATCTATTTTTAATACGTAATACATATAAATATTTATGTTCGTTAGTCAATTACTCTAGTAATAATTTGAAATTTTTTTAAATATGTATGAAATAGAAATATGTGTGTTAAACATTTGACAAAACGCTAGCTCCATCAAAAGAGTGCTCACAAGCACTATATTTTCAAAGAGAAGGAATATTCAAGCAATATATTATTAAGAAAGACAGTTTCAGAATAAAATGTTCTTAATTAAGACCCTTCAAATTAATTCTAAGAATAAAAGTTCATAATCTATTAGATCAACATTATGGAGAAGCTTCATTTTATTTTATATTATTTTTATAGGTGTCCGAATCATATACCCCAGTGAAAGAGAGAGAGAGAGAGATCGAGTAATGACATCAAAGTCAGCAGAGGGACAAGAAATTCACAATGGTTCAATTAATTCAACCATCCAATAACCAACAATTAATGACAATAACAACTGGACCCTCAAACAGCCAACATAAGTAATGGCTACAAAGAATCTCCACTGGTAAATTATTTCGTTTCTCTGTCTCCACACAAACCACAACACACATATATATAAATCTCGTAGCCCATTCCTTCTCTGATACACCAACAAGCATTGCATTTCTATGGGATCTCCCATGCACATCAATCTATAGCCTAGTATGGTAGCCATTACTCTCCAAACCCTCTGAGCATACAAACAGTCGAACAAAAGATGACTTGCATCTTCAAATTCACATGAGTCACACAAATAACATCGCATCTCTCACTGGATTCCTCTACATGCCATAACATCATGAGTTAGAATCCGTTCTCTAAAAACCAGCACAGCAAAGATCTTCACCTTTAGAGTTTAGAGGAGCATTACACCGCCAAAAAAATTGGAATTTCCAATTGATTTTGCCTCCGGATATGAGTATCTTGTAAACAGAGTTAGCTGAGTACATTCCATTTGAGCTCCATCTCCAAAGAATAGTGTTCATCAGATTTGAGAATACAACTTGTCTAGATAGCTGTATATGAGGGGCAATGTCGGGAATCAATGGGACAGCTTGCTGTAGCGAGACAGGTTGTATAACCGGCCTTGGAAATCCATCTTGGAGTGCTCTGATAGGTTTACCCATCCAATTATCATACCAAAATGATATTATTCTTCCATCACCTATCTTCCATGTGACACACCAGTGAAACAGGTTCAAAATTTTCAGAAGGAATCGCCAAAAAAAAGAACCATTAACAGTCCAGATTAATGGGCCCGGGGCAGCATTAAAAGATTAATCGGGAATATATAATCGGGAATATATAATTGAGAATAATTAGTCATAATCAGGAATAATCTGTTGATTAGTTGGGAAAATACACGACAGTTTGGTTACCGCCAACGACTAATTGACTAATTAATCAGCCTAAACGGTTGTTTTTTACAACACTGATGCACGAATCTCAACGAAGAAAGCTTTGTCATGCTCAGATCTCAATCAATATCAACGGATGGGATCTGAATCATATTTCATGTTATTCCTCAAGGATAACAACAGATTTATTTCCAACATTATCAGCTGTTCTCTTTAAAAAAAAAGAAAAAAAAAACATCATCAGCTAGCTTTACAAACTAACATACATGCAAAAAAAAAATAATACAATTAAATCCATCTCAAATCAATCCTACATATCTGTTAGTACTATACAAGTTTAGAGCAGGTCAATCAAACCTCTCAATTTTTGTTTGCCTAGCTATGATCTAATTTGTAGCAAACTGTTGTAGAAGGATTATCATAATAGTAATATCATCCAAAGAGCCTCGTTTCACCGAAAGATCAGCGAGTTCTTTACAAGCAGATTGCGGCGAAATGTCGTTTTTTCGCCTGTGCAAAATTTTCTTGCTATATCTACTGCCTCCTGACTGCTAACCTGAAACAATACCAGTTCAATCCAATTAATATTTTGCCAATCTAATTATTTACCAGAAAAAGATCTCAATAAACATGTTATGTATCGATGGTGAAACATACCTTGTCCCATAGGCCGTCAGAAGCGAGAATTAAGAACTCAGATTCAGAATCGATCTTGATAGTACTGGTATCAGGTTCAGGTGTAACCCATTGTTTGTAAAACATATCCCCAATTCCTCTTGACACTGCTAGTGAACCTTGTAAACGCCATATCCCTCTCTTGGCAATGCACAAATCCTCCCTGTAACAAAATAAAAATCAAACAAGTACATAAAAAAATATAGAAAAAAAAAAATACATGATGAATTAAGCACGTGTAATATGAACTTACAAGTTTCTCAACTCGTTCTCTTTCATCGAGCCTAGACAGCTTATGATCAGAGGTAAGAGCCTCCACCTTTGCCGCCTCTACTCAGAACCGCACGGCAATCACCGGCATTAGAAATTACAAGATTGCCATTGTCAAACAAGGCTGTCAAACAACATGCTCCTCCTTTGTTGGTGTCTCCTTTTAAGAACTCTTCATCTGTTCTTAGATACCCATTTCTAATAGCTTCTTCTTTCGCTTCAGAACTTTCACCGTCTCTCTTTTCTAATTCATCTACTATAAATTGACCAATATTTTTAGAACAAAATTCAGCTGCTTCGCTACCTCCATGGCCATCGAATACACCAAAGAGTGCTTTTTGGTTTCTTCATTGAAGTATGGCATGGTAAGATACCTATCTTCCATTCGAAGCTTCTTCCTTCCTCTCTTACAACAAACAGCAAAACCGAACCCTTGTTCTACCACCTCTCTCCTCCCATCTGATCTCAACTCTAATTCATTTATTGCCAAATTATTCTTTCTTGAATTATCTTTTGGTATCTCGATCAATAGGGATGATCTTTTCCTCTTCGGATGGACTTGCTTCAAGTTCAGAGAAGTCGAGTTGCCATGGCGACATGGAGGGTTTAGAGATGTGTTTTGAGGCGAGGAAAGGCCATAGAGACGGCAATGTCGGAATGCGACGGAGCATACCATGGAAGAATTTATCACTTCTAAGTCTTCAACTCTTTACTTTTCATGATTTTTTTTTCTTTTCTGGTCTAAGTGCTTAGTTTGGATGGCGGCTCATATTTATAGGAAGTGTGCTTCATTGTTCAGATGTGCCGCCGGATCATCTAAGCTTGTATTTACTCTAAGATTTTGACTATGATCCTAATTTACATAAATTTTTATTTTTACCATTAAAAAAAAGACAAACCAAGTGATTAAGAAATCTGAATTTTTATATTTCTAACACTGCTGCAACATCAAATGGCGGACATAAATGAGACATTGTCATGTTAAATAGTGAACAACAACTTTATTTAGTTTTATTTAGTTTGATCAATTTTTTTTATGATGGAAAAAAATCATTCTTCTTTTGCATATTAATCTTTTTTTATTATAAATTTCAATTAGCTTTGATCAAATTTTTTGGGGGTCCACAAATTTTATTGTTCCAGCGAGTTTAATTAGGAAAAGAAAAGCATTTTGTCTGTCATTTAATGTGGTGGATACCTAATTGATGTTAGCCATCTGTCATTGTGGCTGTGTTAAAAATAAAATATTTAAAATTTATTGTTATTTGGTTTGTCTTTTTTCCATAAATAGTAAAAATAAAAATTTCAGCATAATTTATTTATAAGATTTTCACTATCATCTAAACTTGTAATCTTGTATATTGTTCATACTATAATTATAAAAGAAAATTATCCGTCTACCAAACTAAAAAATATTCAGGAATCTTATCAATATATAAATTTTAATTTCGAAGTTACTAAAGAAAATGTTATATATTAAAGGCTACGAAAATGCCAACTTTTTGTACAATCTAAAATAAATTTGTTATATTATGAATTTTTTTTCACAATGCATCCAGTAAACTGTGTAAAGATAAATAACAATTCGATTTAAATATTATAATTCAATCGAAATTAATAAGTTATCTTTGCTTATATTCAGCCAAATAATATTTTATATCTTTCTTCTTTATTTTGTGCCAAGTTGTTGGTCCTGAATTTAAAAAAGAAATGGTACAAGATACCTAAAAATAAACACGCAGGCACAACTCATAACCAACCCAACACCAGTCAAACTTTGTAATAACTCGCCGAAGAAAAGATTACAATTCGTGTTAATACAGCTATATATGGTGATTGTGTTTGCTGCTGCATCTAGAATTTTGACTGAAGGTGTGTGACTAGTCAATGCATGGTCTCATAAATAAATTCATCCATGAATTGATCATGCATGTAATTAAAATGACCACGTAATTAAATTAAATTGTAGCACAAGCAGTTTGTAGGAAAAGATAAAATGAATTGACCTAAGAGACTTGAGACTGAATCAACCAAATTGAAGAGAAGCCTGTACTGTTCGTACCTGGCAACTCTTTCCTAGCTACCTTGTGTTTTTGAACAGGAATCTTAGTTTTAGAAGCTTCTTTCTCTAAAAGCAAAATAGAAGAGTTGGTCGCGCGGATGCTCATGGAAAGGATCTTCTGCATGTTTTGGTGTTTCCCACCACCAGTTATATATATATATAGAGACTAATGTGCATTCGTATGCATATGGTCCGATATGCATACGGTCTAAATTTGAAATTTCAAAATTCAAAATGTCGATCCGAACCGTTCACCTTGCTCTCCATATTAATATGTGCTTGGAGACCAAATTTTACATTTTTTTTGAATTCTTTTACTATTTATTAAGTTACATTGAAAATTGTTAATCCAACGGTGGCTTAACAAAACAGTAAAATCAGCAGCCACCATTGGATCAACAATTTTCAAAGTGGCTTAATAAATAGTGAAAAAATTCAGAAAAATGTAAAATTTGATCTCCAAGTACATATTAATATGGAGAACAAGATGAACGGTTTAGATCGACGTTTTGGATTTTGAAATTTTAAATTTGGACCATATGCATATCGAGCCATATGCATACGAATGCACATTAGTCACTCGCTCTCTCTCTCTCTCTCTCTCTATATATTATATAGAGAGAGAGAGAGATGGGCTATTGTACTTCGCGAAGTAAAGCCAACGTTTTACTTCACGCCATATCTTAATTTCCAAAGTTCAAAACGTCGATCCGGACCATTGGATATGGTCTCCATATTGAAATGTGCTTGGAAACCAAATTTTATATTTTTTAGAATTTTTTTACTATTTATTAAGCCACTTTGAAAGTCGCCAATCTGATGGTCCAGAAATTTTTACTGTTTTTTACTGTTCACCCGAATTTTCAGATTTTTAAAGTGGCTTAATAAATAGTAAAAAAATTCCAAAAAATATAAAATTTGGTTTCCAAGCACATTTCAATATGGAGACCATATCCAACGGTTCAGATCGACGTTTTGAACTTTGAAAATGAAGATATGGCGCGAAGTAAAACGTTGGTTTTACTTCGCGAAGTACAATAGCCCATCTCTCTCTCTCTCTCTATATATATATATCTTCCAAATAGAAAAATTGTCAATTTTGTAGAACAGGATGTTCCTGAGTTCACCAAGTTTATATTTTTGTGAATTCAATTTTAAAATCTATCTAATTGATTTCAAATGACTAATCTGAAATGTTGAAATTAGTCTACCTTACGAGTGATGCGTCTACATATATATTTTAAAATTTTTTGAATTAATTTTGTATAGAGTCAAGTGGTAAAAAAATGTTTAAAAAATGAATGCATTAAAATTAATTTATAAATCTTCTAATTTAGACTGCTTTACTTTATACTAAATTAATTTGAAAGTTTAAATTTTTTGCATGTACACGCATCACCCGTAAGGTAGAAGGAATTCAACACAATTTGGATTCATCATTTAAAGTCAATCTAACTTGTGTAATTTTTTTCAATGTTATTTTTACTTCTATTATTTTTTAAATTCTCTTATGCAACCTCCTGTAGTACTATAAATTATCATTTCTTCACAACACAATCTATTAAATTTGTTATAGAAAAAAAAAATCGTAATATTTAATTTTTTTTTAATGTCCTTAGTTAATTGAATGATCAAAATCAATTGCAATATTTTTTACTAAAAAGTGATGTATTTATGCAAAATCGAGTCTCTATTACATAAATTGAGAACCTTTAATTTTTTTTTTTTATATACTATGTAGTTTAGCAGAAAACATTGTTGTTAAAAGGGGCTGGAAAGGCATGCAAGGGTGCTATTCAGAGAAGAAATAAGAGATTAATTATGTGAATTTTTATTTCAGCAAATATTAAATTCTGGACAGTGAATTTTGTAAGTACACGTTCTTGGTGTTCATCATGGATTTTGTTAATTTTTCCAGATAATTATTTTTTATTAATTTTTCTTCAATAGAGAATCTTTTACCTTGATTATATCTATTTCATCGTAAAAAAAAAGTCTAAAATACTTGTCACGGGCACGTGTTTCTCTCTCCTCGTGCTGGATTCTCGATGGATGGTACGTGTGAAAAATATAAAAAAAATATAAAATGGATGATTTCTAACCCGTTTCGTCAGTATATTTTAATTCAGCATGTTGTTCGTTAGATAATTCTCACCACATACAAATATTCTAAACCCTAAATCCTAAATGCTACTTCTGAATTATAGATTGGAATTGGAGAGCAACAAGACAATTAAATGGCGATTTTTCTCCCAATTTAGACCGATTCTTTGTATTTTAACCATTCATTTTTTATTGTAACTTTTTTCCTTTGAAAGTTAACGTGATGTTGATGGCTTGACAGGTACAGAGAGAGAGAAGAGCATCGTTTTCTTTCTTCTTTCTTTTTCTTCTTCCTTTTTAGTTTGATGTTAACGTGAAAAAAATGTTCAATAAATAAATGCATTAAAATTAATTTACTAACCTTCTAATTTTAACCGATTAACTTTATATTAAATTAATTTGAATATTTAAAAATTTTACATGTAAATACATTAAATGATAGACAGGTTTCTTTTTAAACTTAAATTTACCAAGAAATGTTTATTTTTGGTAAACATTTACCAAGAAATGATAGACAGGTTTCTTTATTCTATCTATCATTAAACTTAAATTTATCAAGAAACTTGGTGAACTTAAGAACACCCTAGTTCTACTCTATCTATCTATCTATCTATCTATCTATATAGTCATAATTTTTAAATTAAAAAAATTCAGAATATTAATTGACAATATTTGTATTTGGAATATATATATACCTAGGTGGTGGTTGGAAACACCAAAACATGCACAAGATCCTTTCCATGAGACCAGCTCACTCTTTTCTTCTCGTCTTGCTTTTTGAGAAAGAAGCTTCTAAAACTAAGATTCTTGTTCAAAAACACAAGGTAGCTAGCTAGTAAGGCAGGAGGCTAATCCAGTTGCCAGGTACGAACTGTACAGGCTTATCTTTGGTTGATTCAGTCTCAAGTCTCTTGACCAATTCAATTCGTCTTATCTATTCCTACAAATTGCTCTTGCTGTAATTTACGTGGTCAATTGAATTACATCATCAATTCAATTCATGGATAATTTTATTTATGAGACCACGCATTGACTAGTCACACAGCTTCAGTCAAAATTCTAGACACACAGCAAACACAATCAGCATATATAGCTGGATTAACGCGAATTGTAATCTTTTCTTCGGCGAGTTATTACGAAGTTCGACTGGTGTTCGGTCGGTTATGAGTTGTGCCTGCATGTTTATTTTTGGTTAGCTTGTACGTACCATTTCTTTTTAAATTAAGAATCAACAACTTGTCAAAGAATAAAGAAAAAAGATATAAAATAGTATGACTAGTATAACATCAGTGTCATCTAATCCTATATAATATAAACTTCAAAATTTATTGAATCAGCTTTAAACAGTGAATTCAAACCATTCAAACTGATCTACTTCATTAGTTATGAATTTACATGCAAATTTTAAAATTTTTGAATTTATTTAGTATCAAGTCAAGCAATTAAATGAGTGAGTTTTTAAATTAATTTTAATACATTTATTTTTCAATAATATAACAAATTTATTAAATTGTTATTTATCTTTACACTATTTATAGATACATTGTGAAATTAATTCGATAAGATAACAAATTTATTTTAGATTGTACAACAATAAAATTGGTCAGTACATTTTATTCTCGATTTAATTATGTCAGATATATAATTCTCGCCACATGCATTTCGTCAGTATATTTTATTGTTTGTAAAAAAAAAAAAAAAATTACAATTAAATCCATCCCAAATCAATCCTACCTATCTGTTAGTACTATACAAGTTTAGAGCAGGTCAATCAAACCTCTCAATTTTAGTTTGCCTATGATCTTAATTTGTAGCAAACTGTTGTAGAAGGATTATCATAACAGTAATATCATCCAAAGATCCTCCTTTCACCGAAAGATCGGCGAGTTCTTTACAAGCAGATTGCAACGAAATGTCGCTTTTTTCACCCGTGCAAAAAGTTTGTGCTATATCTACTGCCTCCTGACTGCTCACCTGAAACAAAACCAGTTCAATCCAAATTAATATTTTGCCAATCTAATTATTTTACCAGAAAAAGATCTCAATAAAAATGTTATGTATCGAATGGTGAAACATACCTTGTCCCATAGGCCGTCAGAAGCGAGAATTAAGAACTTGGATTCAGAATCGATCTTGATAGTACTGGTATCAGGTTCAGGTGTAACCCATTGTTTGTAAAACATATCCCCAATTCCTCTTGACACTGCTAGTGAGCCTTGTAAACGCCATATACCTCTCTGGCAATGCACAAATCCACCCTGTAACAAAATAAAAATCAAACAAGTAAATAAAAAAAATATATAGAGAGAAGGAAAATACATTACGAAATTAAGCGCATGTAAAATGGACTTACAAGTTTCTCAACTCGTTCTCTTTCATCGATCCTTGCCAACTTATGATCAGAGGTAGGAGCCTCTGCTTTGCCGCCTCTACTCAGAACCACACGGCAATCACCGGCATTAGATATTACAAGATTGCCATTGTCAAACAAGGCTGTCAAACAACATGCTCCTCCTTTGTTGGTGTCTCCTTTTAGGAACTCTTCATCTGTTCTTAGATACCCATTTCTAACAGCTTCTTCTTTCGCTTCAGAACTTTCGCCGTCTCTCTTTTCTAATTCATCTACTATAAATTGACCAATATTTTTAGAACTAAATTCAGCTACTTCGCTGCCTCCATGTCCATCAAATACACCAAAGAGTGCTGTTTTGGTTTCTCCATTGAAGTATGGTATGGTAAGATACCTATCCTCCATTTGAAGCTTCTTCCTTCCTCTCTTACAACAAACAGCAAAACCTATCCCTTGTTCTACCACCTCTCTCCTCCCATCCGATCTCATCTCTAATTCATTGATCGAGAAATTGTTCTTTCTTGAATTATCTTTAGGTATGTCGATCAATAGAGCTGATCTTTTCCTCTTGGGATTCGGATTGACTTGCTTCAAGCTCAGAGAAGTCGTGACTGTGCCATGGCGACGTGGAGGGCTTAGAGATGTACTATTTTGAGGCGTGGAGAAGGCCACCGGAGACGGTGATGTCGGAATTGCGACGGAGCATGCCATGGAAGAATTGATCACTTCTAAGCCTTCAACTGTTTACTTTTCCTGATTTATTTTTTTCTCTGTTTTTTTTTGTTTTTTGTTTTTTTTGAGTTGTTTTTCTCTTCTGGTCAAAGTGCCAAGTTTGGATGGCGGCACATATTTATAGGAAGTCTGCTTCATTGTGCAGATGTGCCGCCGGATCATCTAAACTTAATTGTCACTACTTTTCTTATATTCAGTCAAATCATCTTTTATAAATTTCTTCTTTATGTTATAGCCAGTCCATAACTGATTCTGAATTTAAAAAGAAATGGTACAAGATAACTAAAAATAAACACGCAGTTACAACTCATAATCAACCCAACACTGGTCAAACTTTGGAATAACTCGCCGAAGAAAATAGTACAATTCGCGTTAATACAGCTGACATATGGTGATTGTGTTTGCTGCTGCATCTAGAATTTTGACTGAAGTTGTGTGACTAGTCAATGCGTGGTCTCATAAATTAATTTATCCATGAATTGATCATGTAATTAAATTGACCACGTAAATTACAGCACGTAATTAAATTGGTCGTGTCATTTCATGGATAGTTCTCGCCACATAAATTGGAATTACACAGGTCGGCAAAAATTGGAGTAATTCCAAAACAATGAAAGCTGACCCGATTAATTCAAGAGAATACTCTCTCAAGAAAAAAAAAAATCTAGAGAATTCTTTTCTTTGAAAAGATTGGTAGAGGCTACCAAAGTTACAACCAACTTACATTGAACCTTATCTAACCAATACCCTTCTTATTTCCTGCCCCATTACATCCACATCTGAAATTCCTCCAGCACTAGCCTTGCCACTACTGATGTCGGCTTTTCATTGCCTCTAAAGACCTTTTCATTACTCTGTTTCCAGAAATGCCACGAAACACACATAAACAAAGTGACCCATTTCCTGCTTGACATCGACCCCTCCTACCTAATTCTGTCCCATGATTTATCCCAAGTTTGTTGCACTGAGCCCCCTCTTGTCATTATTCTTAATTATCACTATTTGAGTTTAAATCTGATACGTTCGATTATATATAAACACACATTTTAAAGAGACTGTATTATATGTATGGGTGGAAGTGATTGGAATTTAAAAAAGAAATGGTACAAGATACCTAAAAATAAACACGCAGGCACAACTCATAACCAACCCAACACCAGTCAAACTTTGTAATAACTCGCCGAAGAAAAGATTACAATTCGTGTTAATACAGCTATATATGGTGATTGTGTTTGCTGCTGCATCTAGAATTTTGACTGAAGGTGTGTGACTAGTCAATGCGTGGTCTCATAAATAAATTCATCCATGAATTGATCATGCATGTAATTAAAATGACCACGTAATTAAATTAAATTGCAGCACAAGCAGTTTGTAGGAAAAGATAAAACGAATTGACCTAAGAGACTTGAGACTGAATCAACCAAATTGAAGAGAAGCCTGTACTGTTCGTACCTGGCAACTCCTTCCTAGCTACCTTGTGTTTTTTAACAGGAATCTTAGTTTTAGAAGCTTCTTTCTCTAAAAGCAAAACAGAAGAGAAGAGTGAACTGGTCGCGCGGATGCTCATGGAAAGGATCTTCTGCATGTTTTGGTGTTTCCCACCACCAGTTATATATATATAGAGAGAGAGACTAATGTGCATTCGTATGCATATGGCCCGATATGCATACGGTGTAAATTTGAAATTTCAAAATTTAAAACGTCGATCCGAACCATTCATCTTGCTCTCCATATTAATATGTGCTTGGAGACTAAATTTTACATTTTTTTTGAATTTTTTTACTATTTATTAAGTTACATTGAAAATTGTTGATCCAACGGTGGCTTAACAAAACAGTAAAATCAGCAGCCACCATTGGATCAACAATTTTCAAAGTGGATTAATAAATAGTGAAAAAATTCAAAAAAATGTAAAATTTGATCTCCAAGTACATATTAATATGGAGAACAAGATGAACGGTTTAGATCAACGTTTTGGATTTTGAAATTTTAAATTTGGACCATATGCATATCGAGCCATATGCATACGAATGCACATTAGTCACTCGCTCTCTCTCTCTATATATATATAGATAGAGAGAGAGAGAGAGAGAAAGAGAGAGATGGGCTATTGTACTTCGCGAAGTAAAGCCAACGTTTTACTTCACGCCATATCTTAATTTTCAAAGTTCAAAACGTCGATCCGGACCGTTGGATATGGTCTCCATATTGAAATGTGCTTGGAAACCAAATTTTATATTTTTTGAAATTTTTTTACTATTTATTAAGCCACTTTAAAAATCTGAAAATTCGGATGAACAGTAAAAAACAGTACAAATTTCTGGACCATCAGATTGGCGACTTTCAAAGTGGCTTAATAAATAGTAAAAAAATTTCAAAAAATATAAAATTTGGTTTCCAAGCACATTTCAATATGGAGACCATATCCAACGGTTCAAATCGACGTTTTGAACTTTGAAAATGAAGATATGGCGCGAAGTAAAACGTTGGTTTTACTTCGCGAAGTACAATAGCCCATCTCTCTCTCTCTCTCTCTCTCTCTCTCTCTATATATATATATATATATATATATATCTTCCAAATAGAAAAATTGTCAATTTTGTAGAACAGGATGTTCCTAAGTTCACCAAGTATATATTTTTGTGAATTCAATTTTAAAATCTATCTAATTGATTTTAAATGACTAATCTGAAATGTTGAAATTAGTCTACCTTACGAGTGATGCGTCTACATATATATTTTAAAATTTTTTGAATTAATTTTGTATAGAGTCAAGTGGTAAAAAAATGTTTAAAAAATTAATGCATGTAAATTAATTTATAAATTCTTCTAATTTAGACTGCTTTACTTTATACTAAATTAATTTGAAAGTTTAAATTTTTTGCATGTACACGCATCACCCGTAAGGTAGAAGGAATTCAACACAATTTGGATTCATCATTTAAAGTCAATCTAACTTGTGTAATTTTTTTCAATGTTATTTTTACTTCTATTATTTTTTTTAAATTCTCTTATGCAACCTCCTGTAGTACTATAAATTATCATTTCTTCACAACACAATCTATTAAATTTGTTATAGAAAAAAAATTCGTAATATTTAATTTTTTTTAATGTCCTTAGTTAATTGAATGATCAAAATCAATTGCAATTTTTTTACTAAAAAGTGATGTATTTATGCAAAATTGAGTCTCTATTACATAAATTGAGAACCTTTAATTTTTTTTTTTTTTATACTATGTAGTTTAGCAGAAAACATTGTTGTTAAAGGGGCTGGAAAGGCATGCAAGGGTGCTATTCAGAGAAGAAATAAGAGATTAATTATGTGAATTTTTATTTCAGCAAATATTAAATTCTGGACAGTGAATTTTGTAAGTACACGTTCTTGGTGTTCATCATGAATTTTGTTAATTTTTCTTCAATAGAGAATCTTTTACCTTCATTATATCTATTTCATCGTAAAAAAAAAAGTCTAAAATACTTGTCACGGGCACGTGTTTCTCTCTCCTCGTGCTGGATTCTCGATGGATGGTACGTGTGAAAAATATAAAAAAAATATAAAATGGATGATTTCTAACTCGTTTCATCAGTATATTTTGATTCAGCATGTTGTTCGTTAGATAATTCTCACCACATATAAATATTCTAAACCCTAAATCCTAAATGCTACTTCTGAATTATAGATTGAAATTGGAGAGCAACAAGACAATTAAATGACGATTTTTCTCCCAATTTAGACCGATTCTTTGTATTTTAACCATTCATTTTTTATTGTAACTTTTTTCCTTTGAAAGTTAACATGATGTTGATGGCTTGACAGGTACAGAGAGAGAGAAGAGCATCGTTTTCTTTCTTCTTTCTTTTTCTTCTTCCTTTTTAGTTTAATGTCAACGTCAAAAAAATGTTAAATAAATAAATGCATTAAAATTAATTTGCTAATCTTTTAATTTTAACCGATTAACTTTATATTAAATTAATTTGAATATTTAAAAATTTTACATGTAAATGCATTAAATGATAGACAGGTTTCAATGATTCGCATTCGTCATTTCAAACCGATTTAATAAATTTTAAACTTAAATTTACCAAGAAACTTGGTGAACTTAAGAACACCCTAGTTCTACTCTATCTATCTATCTATCTATCTATCTATATAGTCATAATTTTTAAATTAAAAAAATTCACAATATTAATTGACAATATTTGTATTTGGAATATATATATACCTAGGTGGTGGTTGGAAACACCAAAACATGCACAAGATCCTTTCCATGAGACCAGCTCACTCTTTTCTTCTCGTCTTGCTTTTTGAGAAAGAAGCTTCTAAAACTAAGATTCTTGTTCAAAAACACAAGGTAGCTAGCTAGTAAGGCAGGAGGCTAATCCAGTTGCCAGGTACGAACTGTACAGGCTTATCTTTGGTTGATTCAGTCTCAAGTCTCTTGACCAATTCAATTCGTCTTATCTATTCCTACAAATTGCTCTTGCTGTAATTTACGTGGTCAATTGAATTACATCATCAATTCAATTCATGGATAATTTTATTTATGAGACCACGCATTGACTAGTCACACAGCTTCAGTCAAAATTCTAGACACACAGCAAACACAATCAGCATATATAGCTGGATTAACGCGAATTGTAATCTTTTCTTCGGCGAGTTATTACGAAGTTCGACTGGTGTTCGGTCGGTTATGAGTTGTGCCTGCATGTTTATTTTTGGTTAGCTTGTACGTACCATTTCTTTTTAAATTAAGAATCAACAACTTGTCAAAGAATAAAGAAAAAAGATATAAAATAGTATGACTAGTATAACATCAGTGTCATCTAATCCTATATAATATAAACTTCAAAATTTATTGAATCAGCTTTAAACAGTGAATTCAAACCATTCAAACTGATCTACTTCATTAGTTATGAATTTACATGCAAATTTTAAAATTTTTGAATTTATTTAGTATCAAGTCAAGCAATTAAATGAGTGAGTTTTTAAATTAATTTTAATACATTTATTTTTCAATAATATAACAAATTTATTAAATTGTTATTTATCTTTACACTATTTATAGATACATTGTGAAATTAATTCGATAAGATAACAAATTTATTTTAGATTGTACAACAATAAAATTGGTCAGTACATTTTATTCTCGATTTAATTATGTCAGATATATAATTCTCGCCACATGCATTTCGTCAGTATATTTTATTGTTTGTAAAAAAAAAAAAAAAAATTACAATTAAATCCATCCCAAATCAATCCTACCTATCTGTTAGTACTATACAAGTTTAGAGCAGGTCAATCAAACCTCTCAATTTTAGTTTGCCTATGATCTTAATTTGTAGCAAACTGTTGTAGAAGGATTATCATAACAGTAATATCATCCAAAGATCCTCCTTTCACCGAAAGATCGGCGAGTTCTTTACAAGCAGATTGCAACGAAATGTCGCTTTTTTCACCCGTGCAAAAAGTTTGTGCTATATCTACTGCCTCCTGACTGCTCACCTGAAACAAAACCAGTTCAATCCAAATTAATATTTTGCCAATCTAATTATTTTACCAGAAAAAGATCTCAATAAAAATGTTATGTATCGAATGGTGAAACATACCTTGTCCCATAGGCCGTCAGAAGCGAGAATTAAGAACTTGGATTCAGAATCGATCTTGATAGTACTGGTATCAGGTTCAGGTGTAACCCATTGTTTGTAAAACATATCCCCAATTCCTCTTGACACTGCTAGTGAGCCTTGTAAACGCCATATACCTCTCTGGCAATGCACAAATCCACCCTGTAACAAAATAAAAATCAAACAAGTAAATAAAAAAAATATATAGAGAGAAGGAAAATACATTACGAAATTAAGCGCATGTAAAATGGACTTACAAGTTTCTCAACTCGTTCTCTTTCATCGATCCTTGCCAACTTATGATCAGAGGTAGGAGCCTCTGCTTTGCCGCCTCTACTCAGAACCACACGGCAATCACCGGCATTAGATATTACAAGATTGCCATTGTCAAACAAGGCTGTCAAACAACATGCTCCTCCTTTGTTGGTGTCTCCTTTTAGGAACTCTTCATCTGTTCTTAGATACCCATTTCTAACAGCTTCTTCTTTCGCTTCAGAACTTTCGCCGTCTCTCTTTTCTAATTCATCTACTATAAATTGACCAATATTTTTAGAACTAAATTCAGCTACTTCGCTGCCTCCATGTCCATCAAATACACCAAAGAGTGCTGTTTTGGTTTCTCCATTGAAGTATGGTATGGTAAGATACCTATCCTCCATTTGAAGCTTCTTCCTTCCTCTCTTACAACAAACAGCAAAACCTATCCCTTGTTCTACCACCTCTCTCCTCCCATCCGATCTCATCTCTAATTCATTGATCGAGAAATTGTTCTTTCTTGAATTATCTTTAGGTATGTCGATCAATAGAGCTGATCTTTTCCTCTTGGGATTCGGATTGACTTGCTTCAAGCTCAGAGAAGTCGTGACTGTGCCATGGCGACGTGGAGGGCTTAGAGATGTACTATTTTGAGGCGTGGAGAAGGCCACCGGAGACGGTGATGTCGGAATTGCGACGGAGCATGCCATGGAAGAATTAATCACTTCTAAGCCTTCAACTGTTTACTTTTCCTGATTTATTTTTTTCTCTGTTTTTTTTTGTTTTTTGTTTTTTTTTGAGTTGTTTTTCTCTTCTGGTCAAAGTGCCAAGTTTGGATGGCGGCACATATTTATAGGAAGTCTGCTTCATTGAGCAGATGTGCCGCCGGATCATCTAAACTTAATTGTCACTACTTTTCTTATATTCAGTCAAATCATCTTTTGTAAATTTCTTCTTTATGTTATAGCCAGTCCATAACTGATTCTGAATTTAAAAAGAAATGGTACAAGATAACTAAAAATAAACACGCAGTTACAACTCATAATCAACCCAACACTGGTCAAACTTTGGAATAACTCGCCGAAGAAAATATTACAATTCGCGTTAATACAGCTGACATATGGTGATTGTGTTTGCTGCTGCATCTAGAATTTTGACTGAAGTTGTGTGACTAGTTAACGTGTGATCTCATAAATTAATTTATCCATGAATTAATCATGTAATTAAATTGTCCACGTAAAATACAGCACGTAATTAAATTGGTCATGTCATTTCATGGATAGTTCTCGCCACATAAATTGGAATTACACAGGTCGGCAAAAATTGGAGTAATTCCAAAACAATGAAAGCTGACCCGATTAATTCAAGAGAATACTCTCTCAAGAAAAAAAAAATTCTAGAAAATTCTTTTCTTTGAAAAGATTGGTAGAGGCTACCAAAGTTACAACCAACTTACATTGAACCTCATCTAACCAATACCCTTCTTGTTTCCTGCCCCATTACAAAAGCCTTGCCACTACTGATGTCGGTTTTTCATTGCCTCTAAAGACCTTTTCATTACTCTGTTTCCAGAAATGCCACGAAACACATAAACAAAGTGACCCATTTCCTGCTTGACATCGACCCCTCCTACCTAATTCTGTCCCATGATTTATCCCAAGTTTGTTGCACTGAGCCCCCTCCTGCCATTATTCTTATTACTGTTTGAGTTTAAATCTGGTCCGTTGGATTATATATAAACACAAATTTTAAAGAGACTGTATTATATGTATGGGTGGGAGTGATTTGGATTCTTATCAGACGGCCATATTCAAACTCAGGGGTGGACATATATATACATTGATAGGGTCAATTGAACTCTATTTTTTTTTATATATTTATGTATATTTTTTTATATAATTTAGAGTAAAATGCCATAAATATTGTTAGGGTGTTCAAACAGTTCAGTTTGTTTAATTTTTAACTGAATCGAAAAATTTCGGTTTAAATATATGGATTGGTTTTTGAGTCTAAATGGATTGGTTCAGTTGAAATTTTGAATAATTTTGATTTAAATGGATCAGTTCGGTTTAGACTTCTCAAAACCGACTGAACCTAACTGACCGGTTTTTATTGGTTCGACTTAGGGCTTCTAACGAGCTGGGTTTGCTCGAGTTATGGACAACTCGAATTCAACTCGGAAGGATAGTGAGTCAAGTTGATTCGAGTTGAGAATATTGAGCCAAGCCGGCTCGCTAACTAAAGTAACTCAAGTTGGCTCGTGATTCGTGAGTCAACTCGTTTAAGGTGTGAAATGTTGAATATTTCAACTGATGATTGTTGTTATCTAATAATATGAAAATTAACAAATAATCCACAACAAAAATGATTAAATGAAATAAGTTGGGTCAACTTGAATCAGTCACATCTAGTCGGAAAAAATATAAATGGGCCGAAAATTAGTTAGGAAATCATTAATCAAATGAGTCACGAGTTGCAACGAGCGAGTTGAGTCCCAACTCGAACTCAACTCGAGTCAGATTAACTTGAATTTTAAATAAACGAGTTGTTAGCGAGTTCATTATTAAGCTGAGTTCGAGTGACTCGTCTAAAATCCGACCGAACCAAAGATTATATCTATTTCATCGTAAAAAACATCTAAAATACTAGCCACGCAGCACACATTTCTCTCTCCTTGTGCTGGATTCTTGATGGATGGTATGTGCGGAAAATATAAAATGGATGATTTTTGACCCGTTTTGTCAGTATATTTGATTCAGTACGTTGTTCGGATAGTTCTTGCCACATGGAATTGAGAATAATCAGTCATAATCAGAAATAATCTGCTGGTTAATCAGGAAAACAGTCTTAACGGTTGCTTTTACAACACTGATGCACAAACCTCAGTGAAAAAACCTTTTTATATGTGAATCTCAATCAATATCAACGGATGAGATCTGAATCACAGTCCAATATTATTCCTAAAAGAATTAACAGCAGATTTATTTCCAGCATCATCAGCAGTTCTCTTTAAAAAGGAGAACAATCATCAACTGTTTACAAACTAACATACTTGCAAAATCACCAAAAGTACTTGCAAAAAAAAATAATAAATTAAATCCATCCCAATCCTACCTATCTGTTAGTACTATACATGTTTAGAGCAGGTCAATCAAACCTCTCCATTTTAGTTTGCCTAGCTATGCTCTTAATTTGTAGCAAACTGTTGTAGAAGGATTATCATAACAGTAATATCATCCAAAGAGCCTCGTTTCACCGAAAGATCGGCGAGTTCTTTACAAGCAGATTGCGGCGAAATGTCACTCTTTTCACCCGTGCAAAATGTTCTTGCCATATCTACTGCCTCCTTATTGCTCACCTGAAACAATACCAGTTCAACCCAATTAATATTTCGCCATGCAATCTAAATATTTTATCAGAAAAAGATATCAATAAACATGTTATGTATCAAATGGTGAAACATACCTTATCCCATAGGCCGTCAGAAGCGAGAATTAAGAACTCGGATTCAGAATCGATCTTGATAGTACTGGTATTGGGTTCTGGTGTAACCCATTGTTTGTAAAACAAATCCCCAATTCCTCTTGACACTGCTAGTGAGCCTTGTAAACGCCATATACCTCTCTGGCAATGCACAAATCCTCCCTGAAACAAAATAAAAATCAAACAAGTAAATAAAAAAATATAGAGAATAAAAATACATGATGAATTCAGCACATGAAAAAATAAACTTACAAGTTTCTCAACTCGTTCTCTTTCATCGATCCTAGATAGCTTATGATCAGATGTAAGAGCCTCCGCTTTGCCGCCTCTGCTCAGAACCGCACGGCAATCACCCGCATTAGAAATTACAAGATTGCCATTGTCAAACAAGGCTGTCAAACAACATGCTCCTCCTTTGTTGGTGTCTCCTTTTAAGAACTCTTCATCTGTTCTTAGATACCCATTTCTAACAGCTTCAGAACTTTCGCCATCTCTCTTTTCTAATTCATCTACTATAAATTGACCAATATTTTTAGAACAAAATTCAGCTGCTTCGCTACCTCCATGTCCATCAAATACACCAAAGAGTGCTGTTTTAGTTTCTCCATTGAAGTATGGCATGGTAAGACACCTATCCTCCATTTGAAGCTTCTTCCTTCCTCTCTTACAACAAACAGCAAAACCTACCCCTTGTTCTACCACCTCTCTCCTCCCATCCGATCTCAACTCTAATTCATTGATCAAGAAATTGTTCTTTCTTGAATTATCTTTAGGTATGTCGATCAATAGAGCTGATCTTTTCCTCTTGGGATTCGGATTGACTTGCTTCAAGCTCAGAGAAGTCGTGACTGTGCCATGGCGACGTGGAGGGTTCAGAGAGGTGTTTTGAGGTGAGGAGAAAGCCACCGGAGACGGAGGTGTCGGAATTGCGACGGAGCATGCCATGGAAGAATTGATCACTTCTAAGTCTTCAACTGTTTACTTTTCCTGATTTGTTTTTTTCTCTTTTTTTTTTTTTTGAGTTGTTTCTCTTCTGGTCAAAGTGCCAAGTTTGGATGGCGGCTCATATTTATAGGAAGTGTGCTTCTGTTCAGATGTGCCGCCGGATCATCTAAACTTAATAAGTTGTCACTACTTTTCTTATATTGAATCAAATCTTGTATAACTGATCCTGAATTTAAAAAGAGATAGTATAAGATAACTAAAAGTAACGACGCAGGAACAACTCATCACCGACCAAACACCAGTCAAACTTTGTAAATCTCGCGTAAGAAAAACAGTAGGATTCGCGTTAAGACAGCTGACACGTGTTATGTATTGATGAGCTGTATATGGTGAGATTGTGTTTGTTGCTTCGTCTAGAATTTTGACTGAAGCTGTGTGAGTAGTCAACGCACCGTCTCAGGAATAATTAATTTATCCAGAATTGAATTGACCATGTAAAATTACAGCACGAGCAATTAATTGTACGAAAAGGTAAAACGAATTGAAAAGGAAGTTTTCGTATTTGTAAGGCTAGCAGTTATTGGTTTGGTTTTGGTTGAGAGTTGAGACTGAATCAACCAAAGAGAATCAATCCTGTTGTACTGTTCGTTACCTTCCTCCCTAGCTTGTGTTTTTGAACAGGAATCTGAATTTTAGAAGCTTCTTTCTCCAGAAGCAATCCTTTTTATAGAAAATTATACCTAACAATAATTCTGGTCCACGTAAAATATTAATCAATAAAAATAAAAAAGGGCAAAATTTCTAGCAGAAATTTTTATTAATAACATTAATATCAATAAAATTAAATACAAAAACATCATTATTTTTTAAAATATGATATTTCTACTGGATTATCTAGCGAATTTCGCTGAATTATTCTATGAAATTGCATGAGCCCAATTCCACTGGATTATCTAGCAAAATTAGTTTTTTTAAGTTTCTATATTTGTTCAATTATTCAGCAGAATTAAATTTTGTTTTGCTAATTCCACTGTATTTCTATTCAAAAAAAAAAAATTTCCGCAAGATAATATCCAGCGGGATTGGGCCCCAATTCCGCTTCCAGTTGAAGTGTTATTTATGGAAATTCTAGAAAAGTGATATCATTTTCTTTAATTTGGTTGATTTTAATATTATTAATAAAAATTTCGGAATTTCTAGTGTATCCATCAAAACTTTCAAAATAACCAATTTTCTTATCAAAACTTTGAAATTTCTTGTTTCCTCTTACTAAGTTGAATCCTTTCTTATTTCCCATGTCTTGATCAAATATGAAAATTTAAGTTGAATTTATATTTAATTTAATTTAATTTTGAAATGTAAATGTCAATTTTGTCATTCTTTATAAAACTAAGTTATCTTTCTCTTCCTTCACTCACTTATATTAATACAAACAATCTTTTTACTAATCTAAATAGCATCATTTTCATTCTAATATGAAAATTACTATTTTTTCTTTATTCTCATCTGCTAATTTTAATTCTCTATTCTTGCACTAATCCTTGCACAATTCAACAAACAAACTATGTACAAATTGAAATTTGTATGAGATTTTATTTTTAACACGTCAAAATTCGAACATGCATGTAGATATCAAAAAACAAAATGTAGACTTTTAACTATTTCTCTTTATCAAAACAAGTGTAAATAAACCTTGACAAAATTTTAATGTGTCAAAAAGTAAATTTAAAAACAAAATTGTGTGTACAAATTTACATTTGTACAGTATTCATCGTTGAGGCGCATATATTAAAATTTATGCTAGTAATTAAATTGTACAAAAAGTATCAATATTAATGTAGCGTCTACAATATTGTTAGAAAAAAATATCCCAACAATTGTTAGAAATTCTCTAAAGAATTATACTTAAAAGGTGCAATTTCACGCATACTAAATTGTTTTTTATAAGCAGTTAAGAATAAATTTTTATGAAGAGGAAAATGGTCAGATTGTCACTTCTGCCAATACAAACTCAATATTTAAGTTTTTAATTATCATTTTGCATGAATCTCAACGCAGATTGAACAGTAGATTGGACATCGGTTTGAAAAGTTGAATTTATTCTGATCAGATAATTTTGGAAAATTAAATTGACATAAATTTAATTAAATTTGAAAGATCTTAAAATTGACCTAAATTTATTTAAATTTGAAAGATCTTAAAATTGACCTAAATTAGTAAATTTGATTGAATTGTTGAATCTGCGTTCAGATAATTCAAAATGATTCAAAGAGTGATTCAAGATTTGAAATTAAAAAAGTACTTTTCAAACGATTCTAATCTAGTTTGATTTAATCTAAATTTACAAGCGATATGAAATTCAACTGTTGGAAATCAAACCCAACCCAACCCAATTTGATTTGAATTGTTGAATTATCAAATGACTTGAATAATATATTTGAAAAAAAAAACGATTTGTTGAATTATCAAACGATTTTCAAGCCTGTGAATTTTTTTTTCTTTTTTTTTTTGAGATTCAACTTTTAATTTTGTCATTTGTCATACTTGATGGTGCCGCAACACGTTTTATTATATACCCAGAAAGTTCAGCAACGTGGATCGCATTCTAATTTGGGCCGAAGCCCAAAATTGTCCTTTAATTGATTAGTAGAACTGGATCCATTTATGGCCCATTAAACAGAGCTGATCATTTTAATATCACAAGGTCCATTATAATTTTTTAAGTAAGCAAATAAAATCAAACTTTACCCCCTTTTTTTTATTACAAAAGTTGACTCTCACATTTGATTTATTTTGTTCGTTTGCCAAAAGGAAAATAAATTAATGAAAAGTTTGTAATATATATATTTTTTTTATGTTTTATCTTTTTGATTTGAAATGTTAGTAGCTTATCCTTTTTATAAGATCAACAGCATTATGGTATAATTAAACTATGAAATAAAGAGTTCATGCCTCAGTTAATCCGTCAAATAAAATTTAATTGAGTAAGACTAAGATAACATAAATTAATCTTTAGACCTATCAAAAATGCAAAAATTTAAGCCACCTATCAAGATAATTTAACAATTAGGCCACACCTATAGCCAGTTCAAGCAAAATTAATGAGAAAATTGCTAAATTATTTAAAATTACTTAATTAAGAGAATTTAACTCATCAAATATATATCTATCTATAGTATACTTATGTACATAAAATTTAAAAATTATTATAAAAAAATATTATATTATAAAATTATTGTATTTTCAAGGCCACCTAGTGACTGTGAGGTCCAGATCCATCTGATTATTTCCAATGGCAACGTAAGTGGATCCCAGCTAAGTATTTTCAAGGCAAGTCAATATGGGGCTCATAGAATATTTTCAAAGCAAACCAACGGGAGACCCACCGACATTTTTAAAAATACTCAAAAAGAAAAACAAATTATTAGTAATAACTAGATTTTTGAAAAAAAATTTAAAAATGCTCAAACCGTCTCATAATTCGGCTGTCCGGAATTTTTATTCCAAACCGTCTATTTTTCAGGTGGTCCAAGTTTTATTTTTTTTTTACCGCCTAATTTATCGGCGGTCTGAAATTTTATTTTATTTTATTTTTTTGCTTTTTTTCCAAATCAAATTTGCATATCTGGTTAACATAGTAAAACACTTTCAAAAATAATGAAAATTGACCGACATGTAGTCTTAACATCGTAGAACAGGACTGCGAAGTTTCATAGAACAGTCTTGACACCTTCAAAAATCTCCAAATAGTGTTAAGCAGATATGAAAAGTTGGGCTCAGAATGAAATATTCAGCAGTTCGGTTAATTTTTGAGAGCTAATATTTCACGATCTATTCGGAGATTTTCTATGAAACTTCACAGTCATGTTCTACGATATCAAGACTACATGTCGGTCAATTTTCATGATTTTTGAAAGTGTTTTGCTATGTTAACCAGATATGCAAATTTGATTTGCAAAAAAAGCAAAAAAAAAAAAATTTCAGATCACCGATAAATTAGGTTGTTCTGAGCAAAAAAAAAAAAAATCTCGGACCGCCCAGAAAATAGGTGGTTTGGAATAAAAATTCAAGACCACCGAATTTTGAGGCGGTTTGGGTATTTTTTAATTTTTTTCAAAAATCTGATTATTATTAATAATTTGTTTTTCTTTTTGGGTATTTTTCAAAATGTCGGGGAGACCCACTTGATTTCTTCCATGTGCTAATATTTTTATGGGAAGATTGTTTTCGTTGTTCCATGAATATATATGCAAGCCTGAATGGCATTAGATCAGTATGCCCCATTCTACAATCTTTCTTGTACCAAACCGGTACCAACCTGTTTACATTAATTCTCCAATTCACATTCAATCAAATTAACAAACACAATGAAATATAGAAAAAAAAAAATTGCACAACCTTAATTTGTATATGTCACGAGGCCAAACTATTATCAAGTATTTTATTCTGAGTCGAAATCTTCTCAAGGAATTCAATTTTTTAATTTGTCCAAAATTAAATCAGACAGTAATTAAAATTGGGTTTAATTAATTAGAATTTATACGGTTTCGCAGCGGATAAATATGGAAATTTCCCAGAAAAGTGGTTAAATTTTTTTTTTCCAAAGAAGGAAAAAAAATTGAAGTTTAATATATATAGGGTCTGTCTAAATTGCTGCTGATAGTATTTCAGCAGAGGTGCTGTCGGAGCTATATTTAGCCATGTGATGTCCAAACAATAAATCCAAACCGTTAGATGTTTAATCTATATTATAATCTACTTGGAGACCAAATTTTACATTTTTTAGAATTTTTTTACTATATATTAAGCTGGTTTGAAAACCACTGATTTCAGTAAATTTCTACAGTATTGAAATCAACAGTTTTCAAACCAGCTTAATATATAGTAAAAAAAATTCCAAAAAATATAAAATTTGATCTCCAAGTAGATTATAATATAGATTAAATATCAAGTACATCTTATCAATGTTTAACCATAGTCTCACTCTTTAGATTTATCAAATTAATTACAAGGCGACACCATGGCCAAAGGCTGATGTGTCTTTAGATCATCTCCAGTTTTTTTATTGGACGGATCCCATCTTCTAATGGCTTTTATACAGTAGTGAAGTTAGAAATTTTGTTAGAGATAGGTGAATATATATAGTTGCAAAAAAAAAAAAAAATTTAATGAAAAAAATTAAAGTTGAGAACAAAAAAATAAGCTTAGTCCTCATCTAAACAATTCAAGCTATGCAAGGAATTTAAACAATTCGAACCTATCAAAATTCTCTTAAAGCCATAATCAATTGGGTTTAAGAACTGATTAATTAGTCCTTTGAATAATTGAAGCAATTCCATTCAAACAATTGAAGCATTTCCATGTAAATAAAATTAAGACAAGAATACAAGTTAAAATTAAAACGAGAGCTATAGCAATGCACAAAAATAACAAGTGCTAGCTTAATCATCTCTGTTAATTTATCAAATATTTTTTTTTTGAAAACTTAGTAGTAGCTACCAAAGTTCTCTATCAAATAATTAATTCAATCTAATTCATCTCTGTACCCATGAAAACTCTCAAACAATTAATCCAATCTATATGCAACATAGAAAGCAAGCTTAAGCCAAAGTCTCAAATATACAATATATAATACAAATACTTCCATATATTGTTTTTTTTTTTTTTTAAATCGGGCAGTGGCTGATTGCATTAAACTCAGAAATAGGGTTACAACGTACCAGTAAACATCGTACCAGCAAAATTCAAGAAAAAAACAGAAAAACAGCATGGTGCCACCACAGTAGCATGGCATACACCACTCGCTATCAGAACCCCGTCAAATGTAAAAACGCCCAAATCCTGAATTCATCAGACCAACTAAGATTGGTAACAATAGTAGAAGGGGATTTACCGAACAGCAGTAGAGGCAGCTAGGGCTAGCGGGCACAGGCAGCGCAGCAATCAGCACAGATGACGAGCCTTCTTCTTCGCGCAGGTGTAGGCGGAGGCGACGGTCCTCCAATTTTTCTTTTTTCACGTTAGCGTATCGCTGCTCTGGCTCTCTGCTAGCAGAGGGTTGAGAGCATCCTTTTTTTTTGGATTGATCTGGGCTCTAGGTTCTGGGTTCTGGGTTAGGCAAATCCACAAATCTGAAGTACGCAAATTCAAAGAAAATCCTGGTTCAATTTTTTTTTTTCAGGGGTAGGCAAGTGTCAACCCCTCTTATACATCAGCTTCGCCTTTGCCTTTACGTACTCAAATTATTGAAATTGTAATTGGATGACAGAGAGAGATGCGCTAGCTGATGGTAGCACGAATCGATGCATAACCAAAGCTTAAGATTCACAATCCACCAGTCCACATCCAATAATATCTCTATATAAAATATTTTATTCGAGCAAAAAAAAAATCAGTTCAAATAAGAATTAGCTTTTGGTCTAGTGACAAATACATATGGTCTCTATGTGAGAGGTTATGGATTCGAAATCCGGATGAGAAAAATCATTTCATTGTAATAACAATGGTACTAAATAGTTGAATAGATTGATCTCCAATCTTTACTCAAAAAAAATTAATCCTGTCCAAATCCAACAACGGGAGGTTGGAAGTTGGAACAACTCAGCATGAGTACTTGTAGGTGTGGATTTTATGCCATCTGAAAATTTTGATATGTAAATAATTAGAAATTATGAAGTAGCTAGAATACTAAGACAATATTTTAATATGTTAATCTTAGAGAAATAATTAGAAGTCCATTTTAATTGAAGTCCGCCACTAATTAATTATATATATTATGTTCCATGAGATTTAATTATATATATATGTTACATAAAACTAGCAAGTACCTCTTGGAGTTGGAGATGTTAAACTAGAGTCGCATAAACTCTAGGATGAAGATTGTGAATGTACCAAATAGGAGCAGGCTTATCGCAAAAAAGTTAAGAATAGTAACAGGAGAAGCAATATTATGTGGCCTCGTGGAAGGCTTGTAGGACATCAGCATCAGGATTTGCCCACAAACAAAAGCAGAAGCCAAGAATATCATGCAAATGTTGATGTGCATGTTTTTCACGTCAGTTCCAAGGTAACCACTAAAAATAGCAGTTATTGCCCCAAAGGATATTGATGTAACCTATATAAAAAGGTAATTAATTTCATAATTCAAATGTTTTCCTATTTAAAATGAAGAAAAAATAATTTCAGGGATATATAAGTATAACCTACCTGCTTCATTAATGATGATCTATAAATATAAATAATAATCTTACCTTGTTTGCCTTAGTGTAAGTCAACTTGAGATCCTCTTCTTCTTCTTTTTTCTTGATTGAAAGATCCCCATCTTTTTTTTTCTTGATTGAAAGATCCTCTTCTTCTAAGGCATCTCGGATTTTATGGAGGTCCATTGTACATGACTCAATTATCCAAACGGCACAAACAATCAAAACTGGTATGAAAACCATCACAGTATACCATTTCAAGAACTTGAAAGCAATTGCTATTGCAGAAAGTGCCAACATAACTACTAGGAACTTGCACAATCCCTCCCCAACTCTAAGGAAGTTTTTCCTAGTGCTTGGGCTCAAATGTATCAATCTCATTTGGCAAAGATGCATAAGGCAAACGCTCAATAAGAAAGCTGCGAGTAGCAGCAAAACTGAGGCAGAGACAAGAGGGTGGTGAGCATGGTTTGAAGCGTTTTTTTGAATACCAAAGAGGATTCCAACCAATCCACCTGCTGATAAAGATACAAGACCGTGGTTTAGCTCGGAAAGGCGCTGTATTTCCTTCATTGGCTCTTCATATTCAGTTGGGTCTTTCTCTGTATTTTTGTCATTGGTTTTTGATCTGAGATACAAATTAATACATAGGGTAAGGAGTACTACGGCCAAGACAATTGGTATTACAAGGTTATAAGGGCTAGGAAGCTGCATCAACAAGGGAATAAGTGATGACAGAAGGGCCGTGCACAAGATAATAAGGAGACCATTTGAGATAGTGTCATGGATTGCACGAGGAAATGTGTTACTCCGTGCAAACATGAACGATGTATGGATCAGCAAGCAGAAGGCAGCAATGATATCAAAAAAGCCAAGGATAGATATGGCTTTAAGAATGTTTTCATTGGCAGAGTTCTTAGGTAAGAACATCATGCATAAAAATTCAGAACAACCTAACATCAATGCAAAGGAAGCAAACTCTAACTTGAATTTCCCGTTTGCTTTGTGGATTTCTTCTTCGATCTGTCAGATTAATTGACATATATCACTAGAGAATAATATTGGGAGTAGAACTGTAGAGAAATACAATTAATTAATTAGATAAAATTGTAAATAGCTTCAAAGTCATAGGGCTATTTATCAGCATTGGCTAATATGGAAAAAGGGAGCTACAAAATTAAAGAGCTCAACCTTTTTCCTAAAAACAGTATTGTACCGTTAGATTAGGTCAAATAATACCGTTGGGGGTGTGAGTGTATAAAAACAAATTAAACTAATTAGCTCCTCTGTAAAGAATTAGAATTGCAATACAAGCAAATTCATCACTATTGCAATTACATCTCAAAAATCAACATAGTATCCGAGCATGGAATAATATTGTTGATTGTTTAGATTGAAAACCTATTAGATTCGTATAAACCGACAGGGCTCAGAAACTTAGATCCATTTTCTTTTACACCCAGCCAAATTTATCATGCTACTTGCAAATATTCATCTTCATAAAAAGAGGGGGACCTGAGCTAGCCAAATATATTGGTAATACTAAAATAAAACCCTCATTACCAATGAAGACCCTGAGTTTGTAAGAAATAACATATTTTTAATTTTGAAGGCTAACCATTTTTTTGTGATTAGTTTCATCAGCTGAAGGAGATGCTGATCCTTGAGGTACTGGCTCTTCTGCTCCTCCAAGTGTGGCCACTCCCTGCTGGGCAACAAAGTTCTGGTAGACCGTCGCAAAAAGAAAAAATTGAACAATAAGAGTAGACCATCGCAAAAAGTCACTTTTTATCCTCGCGAAAAGTGTCTCATTCTTGTTATGCTGCTAGAAGAACAAAGAGATTAATTAAACTTCTGGTCTCACAACAAGAAATGTCAAATTTCCTTATGGTTCAATGGAAGAATAGAAACATGAAATTACTGGTTCACTCATTTTCTATTGTCTTTTGAGTTTCATCTCTAGGGAAATCAAATCATTACTGCTGATAGTCTAGCCCATATTCTTTTTCCCGATGAAAATTTGTTTTCCCGATGAAATCTCCTGAGCACTATATTTAGGTTAAGTCAAAATGCGAGTACCTTCTCCTAACCTCTCTTGTGTAATATAAAAATATTGGTTTTGGGAAATTAGATTCATATATATGTATATCATATACATATGAATCTAATTTCCTTGACCCAAAAATGGTTACCACTCAAATACCAGTAAAAACCTAAAACACAAACATGTCTCAACCAATGAAAGAAAGAATTAAAACCAACACTGAGTTCCTAACCTCCGACTCGGTCAAGTCACAAAGGGAGGAGTCACGGCGACACGCCATGAGCTATCTAATTAATAGACTACCAAGTACTATACTAAACAATAAAAGTTCATTTAATAGTATATTATTTCCAATCCTATAAAGGTTTGGACTAATGGTTGGATCATATATATACTGGATTTTAAATTGGCAACAGTGACATTCTGATAATTTTCGCTGCCAAGGTTTCAAAAAAAAAAAAGACATCCTGATAATTTTGATTAGGGTTTTCATGCATAGATATAAGAAGTTAAAAATCTGGTGTTGCAACTGGTGGTTAGGGTTCTCAACAGGAATTACATCCTGAGCAGTTTGATTAGGGTTTCCATCAGTTGGGAGTTGACTCGCTTTGTTTGTTGGTAAGCCACTCTCTAGATCTCTACTAGATGAATTATCATCCTGCAATTAAACATATTTTCTAGGTGAAGAATGATTGCATGATTATAAGTTTATAACCTAGCTAGTAACGGGAGTTCAGAGCTAGAGAGAGAGAGAGAGAGAGAGAGAGAAGAACTTTGTCATTCTATTAGTGGACTGGTACAGGGCATGATCACTGTTTATTTTCCATTACTGTTCTCATCCTTACTTTTTTTGTTGTAAAAATTTCCCTTGCGGAATCTGGTATGTAGCTTTGTGATTTTTTTTTTTTTTCAATGAAGAACACAACTGTTATGCTATGGTTATGGGTGTAAGAAAAAAGGGAAAAGAAAAGGAAAGGAAGAGCATGAAAAAAGAGAAAATCGATTTGATTATCAATTACAATAGGATATAATACGTACCAGCTGGCGATCGTCCTCCATTACTTCTGATGCAAGTTATCGTGAATTGAACTCTGATTATTCACTTTGTTGGTATGATTTACTGTGGGATAACTACAGCGTTTGCCAGGATCTATATTCACTCATTTCTCAGAGAGGATTCCTTTCTCAGAGAGAATTCCTTTCAAAGACGAGACACGAGAAGGAAGATAGTTAGAGAAATAAGCCTCCATTTAAAATAAAGGGACACCTCCATTTAAAGCAAGGGCATGTTTATAATTTCAATTTTTAAAATAAAATAAATAAAAGAGGATAGAAAAATTAATATTAAGTTTTTATTGCCATATTGGATTTAAAATAAAAAGTTTAATTTAGATAATTTGATCCTCAACTGTAAAAAATATATATTAAAATATTTATATAAAAAAGTTGTGACAATTTGTAAAACTTAAGTGATGTGATTCTATTCGACTGTCTGAACTTTGAAAACATAAATAAAAATGTAAAGTATGATTGGAGCATGAAATAATGAGACATTTTAATCCTACTCTTAAAAGTTTTATTTATTATATTATTGAGCGAAATAGTTGATCACCAATCCCAACCCATTGAAAATAAGTTTAATTTACATATAATCCAGGTTGAAAGGGGACATGCGAGGCATTGTTGTTGACATCTTTTGAAGTTACCTGGGTAAAATTGTTTTTTGTTGATGGTATTTTCATGGATACTCCTGTCGATAAAATCGATACGCTCAGAAGTAACATTTTTTCAATCAGCGTATAATCATTTTTTACCTTTACGGATAGTGATCTATTTTTGTAATGGAGTGCAGAAATGTTGTCATCCAGCTTCCAACCATTGGAGATATTGTCATAAATGAAATCTATATTTTTATTTTATATCCTTCAGAAATTGGATTTTAACCACAAAATATAATGTTGCCCTTTAGTTCCCTCATTCTTCCACAATTAAAGTCTGGCTATTCTTGTTCAATTGTTAAAGTCAATAGTCAAAGTCTTTCTAAGAAGATAAGGCCATGACTTTTCAAAGAATATATGATAATTAATTAAATCAGAATGTGAAGTTTAATTATATTAATTGTCTTTCAAACAATACATGCCTCTAACTAAATTTATCAATGCAACTAGACCAATAAATTTCTATACTTTTCCCATCAAAATCCAGATTATATTTGTAGCACAAACTCAGTTAACTAGAGATGACTACAGATTAAGATGCATCTTCAGTCATTTTTTTTTTTCATATGAAACATGAATGATGAACTCGATATTACTAAATATTGGTATACTAAAACAAACTCTACCAATGAAGACAATGATTTAATAACAATTATGTGAAATACCCAATATGTACCGCACCTAAACTATAAGGAATGAGGAGAGATCAAGTTACAACAAATTTTGAGTTATAACAAGTATTTTTTACATTTTCAAAGTCCAAATCGTTGATCCAAACCGTTAGACGTGATATCTACAATAAAATGTGATTGGAGACCAAATTTTAAATTTTTTTATTTTTTTTACTATTTATTAAGATGGGTACAACAACTAGTCAAATTCAGACCATTGAATTTTGTACCCATCTTAATAAATAGTAAAGAAATTCTAAAAAATGTAAAATTTGGTCTCCAATCACATTTTATTGTAGAGATCACATCTAATGGTTTGAATCGACGATTTGGACTTTGAAAATGTAGAAAATACTTGTTGCAACTTGTTGTAACTAGATCCCTCCTCATAAGAAATATATATATAAGCATATTTTCAACTTTAAACTTACCAGTTCATGAGATTTGTTTTTATCATCAATCGCATAGAAGATTCCTGAGTGAGTGTCTCTATGGCCAACCAGGTGAGGTTACTTCCAGCAAGAAGAACAAAGAGATTTACTAAACCACCAGTCTCTTAACATGAAATTTCCTTATGGTTCAATGGAAGGATAGAAACATGCAATCACTAGTTCTGTCATTTTTCATTACCAATTGGTTTTCCAATTTTGAAAATTATTTAAACGGTAGATCCAAATGTTATATGTGATATCTATATTAAAATGTATTTGGAGATCAGATTTTATATTTTTTTGAATTTTTTACTATTTATTAAGTCGGTTTTAAAACCGCTGATTTTAATAAACTATGAAAATTTTCTGGATCATTGAAAATAGCGATTTTAAAACTGACTTAATAATGAGTAAAAAAAATTGAAAAAATATAAAATTTGGTCTTCAAGAAGATTTTATTATAGATTGAATGTTGAACAGTTTGAATCAACTATTTGAACTTTGAAAATGTAAAAATTGAAGCCTTTGTTCAACTACTTAGGAACAATGTTTTGATTTTATCCAACCTCTCTCTATATATATATATAGTTACAACCTGGGGTTTACAAGTGGTGGTTATCAGCTGTGGAACAGTCTCTTTGTCTCTTTGTTTGCTGTTACCATCATGCCAGTCTATCACCGAGTTCTTCTCCTGCAATTAAACAGCTTTCTTAGGTGGAGAATGATTGCATGATTAACCTTATTGCTAGTTGAAATTGTCAAAACTTGACTTGTGCTATGACAATGGATGATTATATGTATAGATCAGTGATGTTGTAAAAGCACCATCATTCCTGAAAATGCCAAATGCTCTAACAAATATAACAAATATTTGAGGGAATAATCATATAATAAATAAATAAAATATCTTCATCTTCATCTGTGGGGCAGCCTAAAAAAAAAAAAAAGGATGACAAAAACCGTTCAAATGTAACTATCATGCTAAAATGTCGATTTCTAATTAAGTTACAAAAAAAACATGTATGCAGCTTCAGTTTCAAATTAATGAAAGTTGTCATCCAGCTCTCCCTTCTGATATATTCACCTTTTGCGAGCATAAGACATTTAGCTTGCATCAAAGGTAGAACCAGAAGATACCTACCTACCTGCCTACATATATATGTGTTTATATATACATATGAATATATTGCATGCATGTACGTACGTACGTATGTATGTATGTGTACGTACAAATATATGCATATGTATATATACACAGAGAATGTCAGATTAAGATGATCATGAGAAGTACCATTATACCAATTATATTTTCACTTCTTTTTTCCTTTTATTCTAAATCAAATAAGATTTTCAACAACAAGACAAAATTTGTAAATTTTGAAGATTATATTCAAAAGGATAGATATCATGAATATATAGTAGTTTCTATCTCCATGTCTCAACTTCCTTATGCAAGTTCAAAACAATTTTCAACAGTTTGGAAGAACCACAACAACAAAGTAGGCACTTTTCGTGAGAGAAAAAACGCATTTATAACGGTACTCTGTTGCGAATAAAAAAATCATGTTTATGATAGTACTCTATTACAAAAAGTCACTTTTTATCATCGCGAAAAGTGTCAATTTCTTAATTTGAAACTGAAGAAGAGAAAGAGAATCATCACGAAAAGTGCCAGTTTCTTAATTTCGCATAAAGTGCCAGTTTTTTATCATAGTGAAAAGTCATTTTTTATTATCTCTCTTTTCCAGAAGAACAAAATAGAGAGAGAGAAAGAGAGAAATCATTTAAAACTATGCAAAAAGAAGAGAATCCGTATTACTTGAGGTATCTCAGATGCAAGTGTTAAATCCGAACCATTCATTTCACTTGGTATGAATCTCAAAGCAGTAGGTACTGGATTGAGTTTGGTCTAGCTAGAACTAATCTAGACCATCCATTTTCTTCAGTTGCGCCTCAGGTACTGGGAGGGGACACGGACTTGAAAGAAGAGGCTCCCATGGAATTTCACAAGAAAGAATGAAGAGATAGAGAAGAATCATTCTAAAAGAATAAGAAGAGCAATAAGAGTCTAGACAGACGCTGAAGAGATAGAGCCCCACTTTAGAGGTGCAGCCTTATTAGAGATCTGAGTATATAACTATATATAGTGGTAAATGTTGTACCCAATTTGTTTTCTTTTCTTGCCTGTTTCTGTCGTCAATTTTTTCTCTATAAAATATTTTTGGTACAAAGATTGGTAAGAATTTTACCGATTCAAATTTTAATCGATAGAAAGATTAGCAAGAATTTTACCAATTCAAGCTCATAGCTAGGTACAAATTTGAATTGGTAGAATTCTTTTTTCTCTAATAAAATATAGAGTTTTTAGAAAAATAGATAGAGTATTTTAAAGTTTAGATTTACTAGAAGAAATTAATCTATTTTCCTAAAAAGAAAAGAATAAATGGTTTTGATCGGCACAGATTCAAACTAATCATATCGATCTTATATTCATGAAAATTTGTTAGTACTCTTTCTATTTTTCTCTTTTTTTTTTAAATATTTTTATAGAAAAAAATATATCACAGCTGTCATGCCCTTCAAAAAAAAAAAAAAAAAACAAATTTTGCTGTCATACCATCGTCCTTTAATTACTTGAGATTGGTATTAGGTGAAGAGAGCCCATTTATATACTTGCATCACATGAATCAATAATTATATTGTCTCTTTCCTCCTCTCAGCGAAATCAATAATTGTTGTGTATGAGAGGGACGGAATAAATAATATGACCTTATTAGGTTCTTATTAGAAGTTGCTTACGCTGACTCAAACATAGTTTTTAAAATATACTTCTAATTTTTGCCTTTTTTTAAAAAAATAATAATAATAGTAAATATATACTTAATCTTCAAAAAATTATAAAATTTTGCCTACCTCCCAAACTTTTCTCCTAAATATAGTTCTCTTTCTATGATTTTTCAGAAAAAAATTATAAAAAAAATACTTAATATTTAAATAATGACATACTGAATAGATCTAGCATATATTACAACAAAAATTATGTGAAAATAGTTGCAAACAGCAAAGCCATTGGGGGTGTCAATGGCACTTTTTTATCTGTTTATCCGATTGGTACCGTATCGATAAAACGGGTATGGGTAATTTTTTTTTTTTTGTAAATTTATTGGGTACAAATATGGATAAATATTTTTTTTTCGTTATCTAAATGAGTAAGGATATAGGTAATGCCTATGCTGTATCCGTTATCCGATCAGATAAATATAAAAAAATTATATATATTATATATATTAATGAGAAATGAATATTAATTCTTCAACTATTCTTGATGGTTGTGTTACACTTATATACAATTTTCTGTCTGATACATTATGAGTAGGGCTGCACAAAAAAATCGTAGTTCGTGATTCGATTTGAGTTTCATTCAAAAAAGTTCGTAAAAATTTCGATTTGAAATAGTTCGAAATTAATTCAAACCAAATTCAAATTATACCAGCTGGTTCATTCGAAATAGGTTCGTGAACTATTCTAGTTCGAATCTCAAAGTAACGTGAACCATTGATGACTTAAAAGTTAGAATATAAGGCCGCCCAACTATAAGTCATAACTCGTAAGTCATAACTCTCGCTCTCAGTTCTAAAACTCTATATTACTTTCACCTCTCACTTTCGAGAACTACGATCACTCTTCCTTATTGTAAAAAAGTTCGTAAAAAATTCGAAATTGAGTTTGTAAAAAATTTGATTCACAACTAATTCAAACCAAACTTAGTTCGAAATTCATTCAAACCAAATCCAAACTGGAGTTAGTTCAATTCAGTTCGATTCGTTTGCAGCCCTAGTTATGAGAAAGGGGACACAAATAAATTTCTTTAAAGATTAGTACGTGGTGTGATGAGCCACTTGATAGTGTTAATACCAGAATTTAACGGGATATTTTGTGGATTCAAAAAAACTGCACTCTCCAGTAAATTAATATTAATGTGCAACAGAAATGTATTAATGGTTAAGTTTATATCCTAAAACTTGAAGAAGCTAGCATATTTTGAATAAATCAAGTGTTTTTTTATCTATTTAAAAAAATAGTAAAAATATTCTAAAAAATGTAGAATTTAGTTTGCAAGTACATAATTATATATGGAGATCATGTTAAACTGTTCAGATCAACTGTTAGGATTTTAAAAACTCAAATATTAAGCCGTTGCATAGCAGACCTCTATACTACGCGTAGTACTACTGTAGCCAACTCCGGAAATTTCCTATCAATAAAAGCTAATTAATATCGTCTAGAAAAATATATATTAATGGTTTGGTTTACATCGTAGAAACTTCGACAAGCACTTCAGGAGAAATTTCTAGTCAATAAGTGTTAATGTCAATTAGAAATGGTCATCTCCACCTCCACGCCAAAAAAATGTCAAAATTTATGTGCGCCAAGTAATTAATTAATTATATACCTACCACAAAGTTGTATAATTAAATTAACAAGGCTAGCTTACAAACAGCCTTCTTTGTTAGAAAGGCGTTCCCTTTCATTAGAAATTATCTTGGCTCCTTGAGTAATTGTAATTAAGTTCTGGTATTTGTAAGAATAGAAACTGTGCAATTTTTTAAGGTAGAGGGACTGATCTGAAAAATGTAACAAATTAATCAGTCATGGCGAGCCCTGGATCCAATACTGTTAAGGGAATTATAGGAGATTTGGAATTTTGGATGATGTATAGGTTGCTTTGTATAAGATATTGTATGCTTGTTGTAATTTTCATGATGTAAATTAATTAAAATGTTGTAACCACCCTATCAGGCTTTCAAATAAAAAATAAAAAAAGTTATTTATTCTTGCCCGTTAAGTGAGGGCTGCTGTTCGATTTGCTTCTGATGCCTTGTTAATTCCTCTAATGACCAATAATTAGCTTTTCAATTGAAAGCATGTTTTACACACACACATCCTAGGTAGCTTAATTTTCCAATTAAAATCAGCAAGCATCTGTTTATCTTTGTTCAAGATTTATCAGATATCTAGGTACAAAGATCTCCGAGGTACAATAAAGATTTTTTTGTAAATAATAATACTGGGGAGGTCTTTTCTCTAGAATGCGAGTCCACAGCATAGTGACAAATGAACTATTCGGATTCGGTTCGGAGAGATCAAAAATTCGTGATTCGGGTATAATTTGGATATAATTCGGAAATGATTCGGAATTATTCGGATCAGAAATCTTAATCCTGCAAAGGAGCAAAAAAATAAAAAAATAATTATTCTTGGAAAAAATTGTGAATAATTCGTAAAATTCGGGAATTATTCAAGTTTAATTCGGTCAAAGTTTGGTTAACCGAATAATTCGATGTTCGGTTCAGTATCACCCCAAAAAAGAATTAAACATATATAATTAGGGTATCTTGTCACTCCATAGCACTATTGCCCACCTTAAAAGAATAATTGAATAATACCTATATTGCATGGATACAAGTATGGGTATCGTATTGGATACGATACGGATATGACGATACAGCAATTTTAAAAAATTATGGATATGATACGTCTATTATATATATATATATATAATTTTAATTATAATATTAATTGAACACTTGTATATATAAATTAATTATAAAAAATTTTGTAGAGGAGATAATGCTATAAGGGAACTATAGATTAAATAAAAGGTAACTCTGTCATGCCATCAAGCATGATGTAGGGGAGGCAATTTATACAGAACGTTTTTCAATTTTTACAGAACAATTTTTTTAGATAGACCATTTTACCCTTCATTTAATAACCCCTAAAATTCCCAATCACCTCCTCTTACTCACTTTTTCTCAATTTCTACACAGCATGGCCTCCTCTCCTTCTTTCTTACTTTGCGTCAAATTTCTCTCGTGAGTGACTGACAGGGTGCGAGAGCTTCAAGAGGACGTGGCAGCAGTGGCGGGGTGGTCCGGTGAGGAGAAGTCTCTCCGATAACTCATCTCCGCCCTCAACTTCATCCTCCACCATGTCTCCTCTTTTAAGGCTAAGCGTAAGGTGAATTTCTTGCAAATTACTTTATTTGAGCGCACATAGTGGTACCATTCCTCAAATTACATTATTGAAGAATTGTTTCCACGCCTTTATTCTTTGAATGCCTCTAGAACTTCTTCTGATAAACTGATGATATTTGATACGTTGTGTTGTGACTTCTCAAAGAGGCACATCTCGATTATCTCAAACTTGCGCAATTTGCATTGTGATTTTATCTAACTATAGATTCTGTTTTCTTACAAATGCAATAATTGACTTATCATCTTGCATATATTCTAGGTAATGGTCTCAAATGCACAAGGCTAAATCGACCTTTACAAGGTACTGAAGTGAAGGTATAATTTCCTTGCACTACTAAATTAGTCACTAAAAGTTTAGAATGACATACTATAACAAATCTTTTTTTCAAAAAAATGGAATGCTATTATAAATATATTGATTGGTTTGCTCAGGCATATTTTTCTAATTTAACATTTGACCAATACCTTAGCAACAGATGTCCCCTTGGATTTACCAAGTAGTCATAATAAACAATTATTAAGATTAATACTTTTTTGATTGAGCATTATTAATGTTATTTTGATTTCAAGGGATTATTTGAGAATGGAGTTCCTCATTGGCCAATTTTTAAGAACCTGAAAAGGTTGAAACTGGGTGGTTGGTGAAATTGAATAGATAAAATTTGCGTACAGGTTATCTGTTGAATTGAATAGATAAAATTTGCCTAGTGTCTTTGTGAAATTCTTTTAGGCATTCTTCAGACTTGGTACAACCATGTAATATTTGTACCGAAAACTGTTGCCTGTGTATATTGCTACCCATATAATTAACCTGATCAATCCACGTCAAAGTAGGCCCAATTAATTTGCCTAATTTTTTTTTGATAACCTGATTAGGCCCAATTAATTAATTTTATATTAACCTAATTTGCATTTGATATATATGGCTTTTTGATTAAATAGATGGTTGAACAAGAAGATGAAAGATATCAGTTACTCAATTTTAAGTTTGAAACACGTGAAGACTTGCTCGAAGGGGTTAGAAAATTTTATTCAACTAGAGGATACGCATTATCCATTTATGGTTCAAGAGTAGAAAAATTTGTGATTTTGAAATGTGATAGAGGTGGCAATTATCGTGATTCACAAGGTGTACAATTAAGCGAAAGACAAAAAACAACAGGTTCTCGAAAGATTAATTGTTCTTTCGAAATTAAGGGTAAAAAGATGGGCGAAGGATTGTGGGTAGTTGAAATTAAAAATTTATCGCACAATCATGAAGCATCTGTCGATATTGCTAGCCACCCTTCTTGTAGGCGATTATCTACAAAGGAATTGGAGAGTGTGGACCGTATGTCCCAATCTGGTATACAACCGAGACAAATCATCTCTTCTTTACAACTAGAAAACCCAGGACTCAGAGCTGTCTCACACACGGTATACAATGCGAAGGCAAAGATCCACAAAGAAAAATTAGGAGGCCAAACGATGATTGAAGTTTTACTTCAAGAATTGGGTCAAGGCGGTTTCATATATGATGTGAAGCATGATACAAGCGGTACTATTACACACCTTTTCCTCATACATCCAATGTCAATTACTATGGTTAAAAACTTCTCGAGCATTTTTATTATGGATTGTACATATAAAACAAATAAGTATAAGATGCCGCTTTTCAACATCATTGGTGTATCATGCTTTAACAAGACATTTTATGCTGGGTTTGCATTTCTAATGAAAAGGACCACGATTTCTTGTGGGCACTGAGCAAGTTCAAAAAAGTGCTTAACGAAGAGAACCAACCTTCCGTTATTATGTCGGATAGGTGTCAAGCATTCATAAATGCGGTAAATGTTATCTTTCCGACTACCGCCCATCTTCTTTACGTGTGGCATATAGAGAAAAATATATTAACGAATTGCCGAAAGGATTTTGATACCAAAGAAGCATTTGATACCTTTTTATCTATGTGGACGAGCACGGTGATTTATTCTTCAACAGAAACAGAATTTCAAAAAAACTGGTTGGAACTTCAGTTCCTTTATTTAGCGAAGAAAACTACGTTAGAGTACATATCGAAGGTAATAATGAAGTATTTTACACACCTTTAAAAAATGATGTATTTTACATAAGTGCAATAATGAAGTATTATTTTGTAGGAATTGATGCCAGTGAAAGAAAAAATCGTTGCCGCATGGACAAACAAGCACTTGCACCTAGGAAATCATGCATCTTCTAGAGTCGAAGGGGCACACGCAAAACTGAAACAATACCTACAAGTTTCAACGGGCGATTTTCAAAAGGTACAAAATAACCTCATTAAAAATTGAAGCTATTACATGAACTCATTAAGTTATTACATGAATCCATAGGTCAAAAATTTGATATGCCTTGCAATTGAAAAAGACTACAACGAGACTACAGTACTACTTGCAAGTGAAAAGATTAGTGTTTTGCATAAGTGCAGAGATGTTCCATTGTTCAAAGAACTGTTATCACGTGTCTCTAAGCACGCTTTGATAGAGTTGTACAACCAATACGAAAAGATCATTCTTGGAACAATGGATCCCGTATGCACTGGTAATTTCGAGGCTTCCATGGGTCTTCCATGCGCCCATAGAATGTTTTGCTGGATAAGTACGCATATACCGTTGGAGTTAATTCATCGACAATGGCGAATCGATATAACACTTCCGCAAATCTCAGCAACCGACTCGACTAATGTCACTGACGACAGACTTGCGAGCTTAATTAGTGAGTTGCAGTCCCAATGTTATGTATGGCCTCTTCAGAAAAAAGAGGCTGCTATAAGAACTATTACTAAGCTTCTAGATCATTCTGAGATGCTCATCAAACCAAAAGTTCCACGCTCAAAAGGCGGGATTCAACAAAAAAAAAATAAGAGAGCAGCATGTTCTACCATACGAGACCCTTCTCAATTCGAATGTGTTGAGTCATCGTTAAGACAGCAGTCAAGCAATCATGCGATACATGGAAGAGAAGTCCCTTGCCCGTCAACAAATGATTTCAATGAATTTTCTGATTATGTGTATGATTTAAACTTGCCTTAGACTTTGCTATTAGAGTCTTTTTGTTGAGCTTGTTTGACTCTATTATTAAATTTATCCTAGATAAAAATATTCTTATGGTGTTGTTGTTGTTTCCGTTGCAATTATTTGTTTTTTGAGAATTTGTTTTTTGTTCATAATATCAACTAATGTATGATGTGAGATAAAAGTACCAGCTCATAGGTAGAGTATGGAAATGAGGTGTTGCTGGAAGCAGCACCTCAGTTTTATTTGAGTTCGAAATATAGTAAAGAAAAATCGCTATCAATCAGATTTCAACTAAATAATTTATTTGGGTTCACAATAAATGGCTTGACAGCAAAGTATAATTTTCTTTGTTTTAATTTGATACCGAAGGTTGGTACCTGCGAACAAAAAAAATGCAAAAGGCTGCTACAATTAATATGATATAAATTGTTCTGTACATGGTTGTATGTATCTTAGAGCAATAAAATAACAAATATAATGGAACAATTATTCTAATTCAAATTTGTTTACACGCTCTTAAAGCAATAAAAGAGCTTATAAATAAATACATGCCAAAGTGCCAACATTTATACAAGTTAACACGACTTCAACACTACTGTACATTTTACAACACGCCAACATTTATACAAGGATTAATTTTCTATTTGACCCTCAACTCTCTGGTGCTGAGGCAAACCAGCACCTTCACAAGTGGAGCCGATAGTCCAGTCTTTAATGCATTGCTTTAGTGGTTATTAAATGAAGGGTAAAATGATCCATCTAAAGAAATTGTTCTGTAAATATTAAAAAGCGTTCTGTATATATTGCCTCCCATGATGTAGTCCAATGGCAAAGGGATGCTATTCTAGTAACACCCGTTCGGCCATTCCAGTGTTCGATTCACGGCTAGCGCTAGAATATTAATTTTAGATGTTGGTCTATGCGCGGTGCATGGGTCTTACTTGCCATATGTCGGTTCGCGACGAGGTGTGCGGTGCATGGTTCTACGAGGGGTTATGGCCGTATCTAATTGCGTATCCAGACAGAGAATGCTGTATCCCTGCGTGTCAACGCGTATCGGACACCGTATCAGGTATCCGATACCTGTCCGATACAGGTACAGAGCCTGGAGCCTATATAAAGGTACACTAGTGTTACATCAAACTAAATAACATCGCATCTTACATTTTTAAATCTGCTTTAAGATCTGTACAAATTAGGTTAATATGACACTAGTGTTATATCAAACACAATAACATCACATCTTACATCTTTAGATCTGCTTTAAGATCCGTACAAAATGAAGTCCTTGAACAGTAAAAGCAGATTTAAGGGTTTAAGATGTGGTGTTATTTAGTTTGATATAACACTAGTGTCATATTAGCCTAATTCTATATAAAGTATTCGAGTAACATAGGATAATACATATATATAATAGAGGAGGGTTCAAATACTTCCATCATGTCTTCAATTTTTAAAACTTTAATAATTCAAAATTTAAAACTTAAAAGTCAAAATAAAACCGTTAAATGTGATCTATGTTATTTTCTCTATGTACTCATAAAAATTATCACATTTCAATTTTGTTTTTATGCGAATCAACATCTAGAAATCATCCAAATTAGTGCATTTTTTACAAACGCTTCATGATAATCAAAATAAAATTGAAATGTCATAATTTTTACATGTGCATAGATAAAATGATGTAGATCATATCTAACGGTTTTATTTTAATTTTTAAATTTTAAATTATTAAAGTTTTAAAAAATTAAAGCATAATGGATACACAAAAAATGAAGGCATTTGAACCCTCCTCTGTATAATATGTGATCTGATGTTTGATGGCAAACTATTGGGCGATAAATTTTCAAAGAACATGATATTGGCGTCCAAGATGGATCCTTCATCCTTGATTCAAGTTTTTTTTATTAGAGTTTCCAATTTCTGGAACTATATATGGGTTATATATTGTGGACCGTATGTCTTGCTGGCTTGTTTTACCTCAATTACGTGCATCCTAAAATGATATATGAGTCCACTCAAAAAATAAAAATAAATGATATACAAGTAGAAATAGAGTGTTCTTAAGTTCACCAACTCCTTATTGAACTCAAGTCTAAAACATGTCAAATTAGCTTTAAATGATGAATTTGAACTGTTAAAATCTGCATATTTTACGAGTGATACGTCTACATGTGAAAATTTTAATTATTCGAATTAATTCCGTATAAAATCAATCGAGCAACAAATGCAGTAATGCTCATCTGTAACGTGACAGATGAGGCCTGGCTCAGGTTCCAGAGACCAGAATAGCCTAAACAATTCAATGAAGTGCAACTTAATTTCAAATTATGTTAATTTGTTGAATGAGAAATGATGAAGCTATGAAATCTTATGTAATATTGCAAGCATGTAAACTGAGAAATGCTGTCAAATACAAACCTAAGGGCATGAAATTTTGCAAAAAATAAACCTTTCAAATTGACTTCTTGAAGGAATGCTCAGGCCTTGTTTGGCGGAACCAATAGAATGGGAATAGGAACAGGGACAGAAGTTTGAATTGAAAATTACTGTTCCCGTGAAGAAAAAAAACTCAGTTTGACTGAATTTATTTTTCCCACATGAACAGAAATTTTGTTGCTGCAGCTAAACATACCCTTAACATAATTACTGGCAATTATATTCAATACTAGAAAAGACAAGTTCTTCGATTTTCAATTGGGATCGTGAAAGAAAACTATATGGTATATTTACCTTTAATATGATGGTAATTAGTTTAGTTCAATTTAATAAAAGATAACTCAAATCATTCAAAGAGTGATTTAAGATTTGAAATTAAAAAGTACTTTTCAAACGAATCTAAACTGGTCTGATATAATCTAAACTAGTTTGATATAAACTAGAGTAATGCTAAGGTGTTATGGGTTGCATAGAGGGCTACGGTATTACAGCTTAATATTCAAGTTTTCAAAATTTAAACGGTCGATCCGAACAGTTAATCTTGTTCTCCATACTAATATGTGTTTGGAGACCAAATTTTACATTTTTTTTTAATTGTTTTACTATTTTTTTAGATAGATAGAAAATCAGTTGATCTAAAACATTATGCACCATTCAGATATTTGATTTTCTATTTATCTAAAAAAATAGTAAAAAATTTTCCAAAAATATAAAATTTGGTCTCTAAACACATATTAATATGAAGAACAAGATGAACAGTTCGGATCGAACATTTCAATTTTAAAAACTCAAATATTGAGCTGTAGTCATCTATGCAACCCATAGCATCTTAGCCTTACCCATCTAAAATTAAAAGCGATTTGAAGTTCAACTGTTGGAAATCAAACCCAACCCAAGCAAATTCGATTTGAATTGTTGAATTGTCAAATGACTCGAATAAATATGTGGATAAAAAACGATTTGTGGAATTATCAAACGATTTTTAAGCCTGTGAATAACTTTTAATTTTGTCATTTGTCATACTTGATGGTTCCGCTACGCGTTTTATTATATACCCAGCAAGTTCATGGATCGTATTCTAGTTTGGGCCGAGGCCCAAAATGGTCCAATAATACATTTATAGAACCGGTTCCCTTTATGGCCCATTAACCGGAGCTGATAATTTTAATACCATAAGGCCCATTAAAACTTATTAAGTAAGCAAATAAAATCAAACATTTACTTTTTTTTTTTAACAAAAGTAAATTCTCACATTTGTATTATTTTATTCGTTCACCAAACGAAATATATTGACTGAAATGTTTGTAATAATGTTCTATAATGTTTTCTCTTTTTAATTTGGAATGTTAGAAGCTCAATGCCATTTTAGTCATTAAAGCTAGTGTGTTATATTCATCAAGAGAGCTTGGCGAGCATAACATCAAATTTCATTGAATTAGTTTCAAACGATAAATCGAAACTATTGAAATAAATATATTTTATGAGTAATGCATGCGCATGCAAAATTTAAAATTTTTGAATTTATTTCGTATAAAGTTAAGTGGTACAAAATAAAGTTTTATAAATTATTTAATGCATTCATTTTTAATCATTTTTTTACTACTTAACTTTGTACTAAATAAATTCAAAAAATTTTAAAAATTGCATATACATGCATCAATCGTGAAGTAGATCGATTTCGACAATTTTGATACATCGTTCGAAATTAATTTGATTGATTTTGGAGTTAAACTCACAAAATCCTCTTTGTGAGCATAACACACTAGCTTTTGCTTGTGGTATATTACTAAAAACTTGCTGACTTTTAACTCATAAACCTATTGATATATGATAAAACAATTGATTTATAAAATCAAACAGTAAAGAAATAATGAAACTTAAATGCATTAAAATTGACTTAATTATAAACTTTATTTTTTTAACCGCTTGACTTTATATTAAACTAATTTAATTTTTTTAAAACTTTTGCATATAAATATATCACTTTGAAGTAGATTGATTTGAATTCATTTCTGAAAGTCAATATAATAGGTTTTGGTACTGCTGAGCTCATAAAAACAAATGTGAAAAAAATAAATAAAGGTCATGTCCATATTTAATTAAAGCTTATGAAGAAATTAATTTTACTATCTCAATAACACCTTAGTTCTACTCTTACTAATGTACTGGTATTATATTTTATCAGCCTCTTTGATAAGGCTCACAAATTAATAATCTCACACTTATAATTTGTACTCTTAATTTTTAATTTGGTGGGTATTATATGTTGTACATTTACCAAATGATAAAATTAATGAGATCACATGCTGAGTTTGTAAAACTTAATTAATGAGCAATCTAAACCTATGCTATGCATGATACCATTGAATGAGCTTCTTTCTCTCTCTTTCTCTTTCCCTTGTTCAAAGGAAAACTAACTAAACTATTCATTCATTAACCGTACCTTCCAATCCAATACAGCTCATTTACCCCCTCAAATCCCGTTTCTTATTACATTTTTTTTCCATTTCAAACTGTTATCAGACAAATACACGGTTAAATCACAAGCTACCTATGATCCATGTCCCCAAATTTTTATAAATAATATACAAAATAAATTAATTAAATTAAATAACAAGGTTTTTACCAATTTTTAGAAATAACATTTTTGCTGAATAATCCAGCAAAATTGGAGCTAGAATTGCTATTCCAATCCAATGGAATTGGATTCTAACTTCTGCAATTTTATTCAATTTGTTCGTAACTTTGTGATTCCACTGAATTATTCAGTGGAATTATAATTGCGCTGAATTATTTAGCATAAGTGTTATTTATGAAAATTCCAGAAAAGTGATGTCATGTTCTTTAATTTGATTATTTTAATGTTATTAGCAAAAATTTCGGATCGATGTCTACGCATTTTATATATATATTTTTTAACCCTTTTTAGAAAATTAAGTAAAAAATAATTAATTTTGCTGTTTCACTTACAAGTTGAATTGTTCCTAGATCCAAAACATTAAAAGATGTTAGATCCAATAGTATATATCTCATCTATCCTATTAAGTGTACATGAATAAAAAAACCATGATTCATGTGTTAATCTTGACCACTATATATATATAGTATATATAGATCCAAGGATAAAATACAAAACGCCAATTTTAACATGAAAAAATGGGGCCCAGCCAGTGCAAAGCTTGACAATTTTGACCCAAATTATTTTTCCAGCTTTGTAAATTTGACCACATTGAATGAATTAATGATGAATAGTAAGGTGTTTGAATAGGCTAGAGGACATTCTGAAATTTGTCTGAATTGTTTCAAACACAAAACATAAAAAAATAATATAATTGTTTGGCCAATTAACAGGAGCATCTGTGCCAGAGCAAGTATTTAATGAAAGAAATCTGGTAATTCAGAGGAATTATGTTGAATTCTGACTTCTTATTTATATATAACTATCTTTATTTTTCATTAATTAAATTAATAAAGAGGAGGAATTGGATACTTTTTTTAGTGACATTGAATGACACCATGCATTTTCAAAGTTCAAGCAGTCAATACAAATCATTCAATTTGATGGATATGTTAAAATGTGCTTGCAGATCAAATTTTACATTTTTCTGATTTTTTTTTTACTATTTATTAAGATGGATACAAAAATTCAACGGTCTGAATATAGGGATTTTGCTAAATACTTAATAAATAGTAAAAAAAAATCAGAAAAATGTAAAATTTGATCTGCAAGTACATTTTAACATATCCATCAAGTTGAACGGTTTAGTTGACTGTTTGAACTTTGAAAACTTTGAAAATACATGATGTTAATCGATGTCAGCAAAAAAGAGTGTCATCCGATCCCTCCTCATTAATAAATAGAGATATTAATAAAGAAGGAGGTTCAAATGGCTTTATTTTTTGTGCCTCCATCACGTCTCTATTTTTAAGAACTTTAATAACTCAAAATATAAAACTTAAAAGTCAAATTAAAATCGTTGGATGTGATCTATGTTATTTTATTTATGTGCTCATAAAAAATATATCATATTTTGATTTTGTTATTATGTGAATCAATTATTTGAAAAATCAACGTCTAGAAATTACCCACATTAGTACATTTTTACAAGCTCTTGATGGTAACTAAAACAAAGTTAAATATCATAATTTTCTACACGTGCATAGATAAATAATGTAGATCATATCCAACGGTTTTATATTGACTTTTAAGTTTTAAATTTTGAGTTATTAAATTTCTACAAATGGAGGCATGATCGATGGAGGCACAAAAAATGAGATACTGATTCTAATCCATTTCTTTATTTTTTTTTAATTTTCTCTATTAAAATATAAAATGTTTTTAAGAAAATAGAAGTCTTTCTATTATATCTAAATTCTAAAATATTTTATCTATTTTCTATTATATCTAAATTGTAAGATATTTTATTTATTTTCTTAAAAACTATTCAATCTATTTTCTTAAAAACGTTTTATATGTTAATAGAGAAAATAAAAAACAAAAAACAGAACTGTGGGTTATTAGAATCGGTGTATCTCCTACCGATCCTAAATATGTATCATCCCAGTTACCTAACCAAAGACAATTGAAACGGACGGTCCAGATTTACTATCATCTGGTGCCTATTCGGATAGCGCAAGGCCAATATTATTTGCGCTTTGAGATTCGTGTCGAATTAATCAACGAACGGTTCAAATTTACTATCAGCTGGTGCCTATGCGGATACCTCAGTGCCAATATTATTTGTGCTTTGAGATTCGTGTCAAATTAATTAGTCTCTCCTTCGATAATTCTTTTTTGAAAACTTGATAGTAGCTATCAAAATTCATAAAAAAATATCAAACTCTCAATCTTTAAATATAATAATTCTAAAATATTTTTCTAACTAATTGTACTACCTTTCTTTTTCCTCCTTCGATCATTCCAGTGATAAAGAATCACACAAACTCTCTCTCTCTCTCTCTCTTTATTATTTTCTATAAGCAATTCGTGTCTCTGATCTGGCATCAAATAGTCTACAATTTGATTCGGTGCACCTCATTCAACCGTGTACAGCAGGCCCATCATTTAATAGTCTCTCGGCCCACTACATTAAATTAGTTGAATACAAATTCAATTTGCAAATGGCTCATGAAAGTAATAGGAAATAAATCTGCTACAATCCTTCAGAACAGTAATTCTACAATCTCTCCTTTTCTGAATCCAACTGTTAAATTATTTCGAGATATATATACAAGGAATGAAGGAATGATATATAGATCAGTCAACGCTGATTTGGGATGGTTCAGTGTTGGAACTAATTACTAACAGTGCCTCTGTTTTATTGATCAATCATTTTGTTCTCATTGAAATATGTCTCTGTAGTTAGAAGCGGAGTCGGAATGTGTGACAATAATATGGGACAAATTTTTTTGAATGAAACATGTATTTTTTTTTTAATTATTTTAACATTTCTATTTTTCTAGAAATAATTATAGTAAAATATATATATTGTTAAACTTTATTAATTTAAGCTAAGAGGTGACAAATATCAGAATTCAGAGCTCATATGGTTCCCTCTCCATCTGTATTCTGTAATTTGTTAAAAGATAATGGTAAATATAAAAAAATGATGCCAACATGGATATTTATTGACTTTAACAAAAAAAAAAACAATATAGATATAGACATAAAACATTAAATGGTGGCACTATAAATATATAGAGCCATATTTTGTTATTTTCCTCAATCATTATTGGATTGATTTTAGGCACTTCATTTCATTGGGTAACAACCGCTTCAAAAACCCCACACTCGTGACTCGTCGCTGGCTTCTCTCGTTTTATAGGCCGCACACGAGCGAAAAATCAAGTTTCGTAGGCCCACCAAAATTAATTACATCCCAATTTTTTTAGTTACCATCGTAATATTTCAAAGTTCTGACAATATTATTGTCAATATCTGCGTAGAATTTGGATCTCTACTACCTTACCATCTTTTTGAAATGAAAGGTAGAAATCTAGCCTACCGCTTTCTTCAAAGTTCTGTATATATTCAGAAGATATATATGTTGTTGGTAGAATTTGAACTCAAGCTCTTCACAATAATAAAGAAAGTTCTAACCAATAGACTATAAGTAGATATGCAATATTTTTTTTAAGGGAGGGCTAGATTATATAAAAAGTACTGAAAAAATAAGATTCAATTAAATTTAAATATACATAGCTAAAATTTGTAAATCATAGGGTGACTTAACAGTTAACACCCATATAGATGAATATAGATCTGCTCCTATATATATTATAGATAATTTTTTTAATTTGTGAGTTTCGAATCCATAACCTTTTATAAGAGTCATATATCTTTGCCACTAAAATCAGAGCCTTGTTCTTTCTTATCATCTATTTTCAATTTGATTCATATGGTGGGTCCCACCAACTGAACTCCTCCAATTCAATTCATGACAGGACAATTTGAGGTAAGCTCATACACAACTTCAGTCTGTGCATGAGGTAAGCTAGCTCATACACAACTTCAAGCGGGGCAATTTGATGAGGTAAGCTCATACACAATTTCAGTCTGTGCATGAGGCTCAAGTTCTGCGCTGGTTGGATCTACGTACATATATGGATAGTATCTTCAGAATTTCAAAGGAATCGATAGTAATTTTGAAATATTAATTACATGGTAACTAAAAAGTTTCAGAAATTACAACGATTATTCATTTAGTTTCCACAAATAAGAATTGAGGGGCTTTGATAATTTATTGGAGTGAGATTATAATATTATGCATAACGCATGTATATGTTTTGTTCGTATTATGTATATATTATGGATCAATATTTTTATTTTTAAAATCTAAATAATTAATCTGAATTTTTCAATATTATTTTTATAAAAATATATTTGTAGGCTAGATTCATGAATTTTGTGAGGAGATAAAAAAAAAAAGGACACTGATAACAATTCCCGTAGCCTTCATCCTGCATTTATTCCCTCAGATACTGCCAAAAAAAATATGAGAGGACCACTCAATCAATAATGAGTGTTTAAAAAACTACGGGTATTTAACTTGAAGCATCAAAGTATTTACCTTGAATTTGTTAGGTATTAAACTCTTTGCAATGGTCTCTATTTATGAAAAAATAAATCAATCCATTAATTGTCCCTGCACAATTTTTTTTTTTGAATCGTCCCCGCACAACTGGGGACCATTAAATATGGGGGGCCGCTCAATCATTAATGAGCATTTAAAAAACTGCTGGTATTTAACTCAAAGTATTTAACTTGAATTTGTCAGGTATTAAACCTTATGCAATGATATTTATTTATGAAGAATAAATAAATTCATTAATTGTCCCCGCACAAAATTTTTCTTTTTTGAATCGTCCCCGCACAACTGGAGACCATTAAATAAACAATTCCCTCACCCAATAATAAATACTCTGAGACATAATGATAAATATTTTATGACATAGGTAAATACTTTACATTATATGGATAAATACTTTATGTTACATGGATAAATACTTCTCAGACATACTTGCAACTTTCAGTAAAACAACAATGATAAATACTTTTAGACATAATGATAAATACTCTATGTTACAAGGGTAAATACTCTCAGAAATAATGATAAATACTTTTTTGAACATCAATTAACAGATAAACATTTATTAACAGGGATTGTTATTAGATAACAGTATAATTAATGTGGAAATTATTTTTAAAGGAATAATTAATGCGGAAATTGTTATTAGAGGAAGGCATAATTAATGCGGTGATTGGTATTAAATGACAGTTTAATTTAATGCGGAGATAAAATGAAACTTTTAACGAAATTAGTGGAGGGATATATGACAGTTAAGAAAAAGAGAGAGTGTGGGGAAAATGGAGAGATGGGAATGGAGGATTTCATATCATTATTCTAAAAAAAAATAGCAAATTGGGTTTACATAACTTAATTATCATGTTCAAATCCATTAGTTTAGGGAAGTCATATGTGGTGAATGAGGTCAATTGATCCTCATTTATTTTCAATTTTTTTTTTGTATTTCTATCGTAATATTGCTGGCTTAAAATTATCTAGATAGCACTAAATTGATTTCAAAATATTATTGTTGACTTACAGTTCTATTTAGATGACGTATTTTAAAAAAATCAACAATATTTTTATCACAATTTTCATAGTACAACCAAACCGTTTGTTCTCTTATTATCACATACACACACACACACACACTTGTTCCCACACCCACATGATTCACATGATTCTCTTGGTGGCTAAACAAGCCCTACTACAACAAATTATATTTAAAATAGTTTTACCTATTTTATTATTATTGGATCAAAAATTGATATTTGCTATACTTGAGTAACCAATGCCATGATGGTAATACTTGAATTTGTTGTTCTCTTATAGAGTCATATAAAAAAAAAAAAAAAACTGATAGTTGTTATGTGAAATTTTACAAGTGAACTAACCAATGTCATGATGGTAATACTTGAGTAATAATTTGGGTTTTAACCACAAATATTACTGGAGCAAGTGTGTGTGTGTGTATATATATATATATATCCTTTCAATACAAAGTGAATATTCTTCCCTGTTGAAGAAAGTATTAATTAACAAATAAAAATCACCAATTTCATTATTTTGTTTAGGGAAGTAAGAGATCAAGCATTTATCAGCTATATTTTTATTATATGAGAACCAGTAGTGACAAAGATAGCAGGTTCGAATTAAATCATATGCAGAATATTAAATAGTTGAGTAGCTTGATTTTCAATTTTTACTAAAAAAAAAAACTATTTTTATTATCAAAATGGAAAGTAAGTATAAATTATATTCTGATAAACTGGCTTGAATATACTCCAAAGAAAAGATAAAACTAATAATGGAGTAATTAATTAACTAGGACCCCACCAAAGCTTCAATAATTACAATTTTTTGTTCGTATGTGGTGTCAGAATGAATCAGAGAGTTCAGTTCTTCTTGTCTGAAACAGTTGTTTCTCCTTTGATTCTCTTTTTTCTTCTCTTCCTAGTACCTCAGCAGCACTTTGCTATGTTTCACATTCCTCTCTGGCACTAGTACCAGTAAACCATTTCTCTCTCTATTCTCTCTCTCTCCTTCTCTGAGTGCTCAATAAAGACTTCACTTATGACGACTCAGTAAATAAAGACCCACAACTTATTAGACCATGCATCCAACCCAACTGTAACACTATTTGTTTAATTATTATTTTAGAAGATTGGTCAATTCTTACCTTCTACAGGAACACAGAATGGGGGTCTTCTGTGGCTGAGATGATGTCATGCTTCGTGGCAAGTCACTGACATTGTGGGCTACCACCCTTTACTTTTATTGGTGATCATTTTTTGACGGTCTATCATTTTTTTCTGTGGGCCCACTATTACTGACATAATACAAACTGCCGCATTTGGTTCGGTTATTAAATTTTAGGGTTAATAATAAGAATGTCAATTTTCTGTTCTTTTTTATATATAAAAGAATTCAATTTTTAAACATATGGTTGACTTTTGACATATTATTATTTTTTAAAATAAAAATATAGAGGTCTATTCTTTCAATTTCTATTTAATATTCATAAATTAATTAAAGACTTCCATCCAGATTTTAAACTAACGAACTTCATGTGTCTTACAAACAAAATATTACCGTTTGACTTCATATATATATAGAGAGATAGAGGAGTTGGATACTCTACTTACATAAGCATATGAGGATATATGCTTATAATTTATTTTTTTTGTTTTTAAAATCCAAAAAGTCAATTTGAACCGTTAGATATGATCTCTATATTGAAATGTAGTTGGGGTCCAAATTTTACATTTTTTCTGAATTTTTTTACTATTTATTAAGCCACTTTGAAAATCACTGATTCAATGATGACTTAACAAAACAGTAAAATCAGAAGCAACCGTTGAATCAGTGATTTTCAAAGTGACTTAATAAATAGTAAAAAAATTCAGAAAAACGTAAAATTTGGTCTCCAACCACATTTCAATATAGATATCACATCTAACGGTTCAGATCGACTTTTTGGTTTTTGAAAATAAAGAAATAACTTATAAGCATATACCCTCGTATGCTTATGTAAGTAGAGTAACTAACTTCTCTCACTCTATGTGTGTGTATTCAAGCTAGACATGATCCACTTCTAGGATGAAGGATTATATATGTTAGTATATTCATAAACCACTAAACCAGGGGAATCTCGTGATTTTGTTCTATTAAAACCGACCTAAAAATGAAGTTGTGATGGATTTGAGCTTAGAATTATATATATATAATTGTAGAGTAGAGAGTAAGAAGACTTGATGCCTTGATGAAGATCACAAGCAGCAATGTAAGACGTCCTTTTTAACATCTCAGAAAACCCATGCATGACACCCCATTGAATGAATGAATGAATAGCCAATTAGCCCTTTGTTCCAGCTGCTCCTTCCCTTCTCCTTAGGAAAACCACCTCCACCATCCAATCACATCCAATCCCCTCTCACCTCATTTCTTCATTTCATGCACTACATCTCTCTCTCTCCCCCCTCATCTTTCTCCAGCTAGATTATCATATGCATATCCACCTCTCACCCTCTCTCCTCTTATATTAAATTAACCTTACTCTTACTTACTAGTTATAACTTATAACAAGAGTAAGTAACCATAGGATTAGGATCGATGGCGTCAGATGGATCAGAACCGCCTACAGAAACAGCGCCCCAGAACTCGGCTCCAGCTGCTTCTAACATGCCTCTTCCGCCTCCTGAACAAAGCCTTAAGTGTCCCCGGTGCGACTCCCCGAACACCAAATTTTGCTACTACAACAACTACAGCCTCTCTCAGCCACGCCACTTCTGTAAAACATGCCGCCGCTATTGGACCAAGGGCGGGGCCCTACGTAATGTCCCGGTAGGCGGTGGGTGTCGCAAGAACAAGAAATCCAAGTCGTCTGCTCTTTCTCGGCTCTCTCTCGTCCCGAATGATCATTTTGTCGGTAACTTTTCTGATCCTGGAGTTGGTCTACAGAACCTGCTCTCAGGTCCATCTCAGCTGGTAGCGGCTGCATCAGATTTCCAGTTAGGGGTTCTCCCTTTCTCTCGGTTGCATTCTCCGACTTCATATAATAGTGTGTCTACAACAAACAAGTACATGTCGGGTGGCGAGATTCCTTCCCATGGGTCTGCCTTCTCTCCTCCAAATATCTTATCAACCAATAATCTAGGTTACCCAGCATCCTCTCCCGGGCCGGCTTATGGTAAATCAATGACGAGTAATGGATCTTCGCATGGAGCGGTCGGTACCATAGCTTCCTCAATAGAATCCTTGAGTTTCATAAACCAAGACCTCCATTTGAAGCTACAACACCAGAGGATGGCTATGCTCTTTGGAGGAGAAGCTAAAGAGTCAGATGCTCCTGTTGCAGATCAAGGTCAGATGCAGCAGCCTATGTCACCCGATTTTGGCGAATGCAGCGGGCTTCAAAAGGCATGGTTTTCGGAGAACTCTTTCGCTTTACCAACCAGTGCATCTAACAGTACCGACGCAAGTAGAATTGGCGCTGATGATGGTATGAACAACACAGTCAATAATAGCAATAACCCAAACTACTGGAATGGTGCAGGATCTAATTCTGGTTGGAATGATATGCCACAGTTCACAGCAATGCTGTAATTAAGGCCGATATATGATTACGAAATGAAGATCGATAAAATATCGCATCATTTAAGAGAGATATATAGGAGATGTTCCATTTGCTTTAGATCAATACCCATAATTAAACCTTGGTACAATTCAGTTACTAGGTACCTATATAAATTAATACTTTCTTCTTCACAAATTGATCTATCTGATGTATGTTAATTAGCAGGCAAAGGCCAGACATCTCGTGTTTCTTAATTCTTTGATGTTCTTTGTTCCTGGCCTTTTGTAACATTATGCTTTTCTTGTCTTTTTTTTTTCTTTTTCTTTTTAACTAAATATTCTCTAATTTCTATTGTTGATTATTATATTGTTGCTAAATTAATGACTTGAGTAACAGTGAGTGATGTTTTACTTTGCCCTTATATGTTGTTCAATTGCTTGCTCTTATTCACTTAATTAATTAGTATTACATCCTTGTATAGGGGTTTGGTTACTGTGTATACTAATTGTTCATTCTCTATTAGCTTACAAATATTTCTTTAAAACTTCTAATAGTTAATTATATATCATGGTTGCATCAGTTACAATATTCAAATTAAGAGAATTCTTTAATCAAGTACTAATTATCTTTTTGAAGGTCAATCAAGTACTAATTATCATTAGTACTTGGGGATTTTAGTCTATGCATGGATGAAGATTATGTGAGTAGGAGTATATAAATTGACATGAATCAACCTTAAAATCGTGCATCAATTGTATATATTCTTCTCCATCCTGGGAGAAATTCTTTTAAATTTTTAATAGAAGTTCCTAGGTAGGTCCTTCACCTACTTCAAAAAAAAAAAATAATAATAATAAAGAAATAAATAAATAAGAAGTTTATCTTATATTGGGTCACCTTGTATATATATATACCAACCCTACGCCCGAGGTGTCTCCAAGCCAGAAACTCTAATCAGAAACAATCTTGTGAAAAGAGGTTAGTCAGGTGATCCTCAATTATTTGTTTGTAATGAACTGAAAGCAACATATTATCTATTTGTTTCTTGCTCCGTTGTTCAGTGCATATGGTGTTGAAGAACACATTATTATTTTTTTATTGTACTGATTGTATTTGATCAACTGTGAAATATTTGATCATTTAATTCCTTTAAAAGATTAAAAAAAAATGATAGAATGAGGTGCAGTCTTGTGGATAGTTTGATAGAAAATTAAGGAATAGAATAAGTGTAAAAAAAACTAGAAGTTTAGATGCATCACTTATTAACATAGCTACATATTAGTGTCAGGTAATGAAAAGGGTTCAAATGCACCCAAATGCACCATATCTTTCAAAATTTTTTTCTGTGTTTTCAAAGTCCAAATAGTCAATCCGAACCGTTAGATGTGATCTATATATTAACATGTGTTTGGAGACCAAAATTTATATTTTTTTTGAATTTTTTTACTATTTATTAAACCACTTTGAAAATCACTGATCCAATGGTCCAGAAAATGTAAAATCAGCGATTTTCAAAGTGGCTTAATAAATTGTAAAAAAAAATTTAAAAATGTAAAATTTGATCTCCAAGCACATCTTAATATATAGATCGCATCTAATGGTTCAGATTGACTATTCGGACTTTGAAAACAGAGAAAAATTATTTAAAAAATAGGATGCATTTGGGTGCACAAAAATTTGGGTGCATTTGAACCCTCCTCAAGAAAAATTATACATTCTTTAAATTACATCTTATTTTACCAACTAATGTTTCAGACCTGCCAGTACAGAATCTTGACAGAAATATAGTGAAAGAATAGGATATTCAAAGGCATTTCAAATTAGGAGAACCTAGATATAGAGGAGGCAAAATTAAATGCATACAGGAAAAATTGTTGTTGATATTGGTTATGCTATGAGCACAAGTGATGTTATATGATGTGTTCCTAACTTCCTATTGGTCGAGATCTCCGTGTTAAGTCTCGATCGTGAGAGGTTTTTGCCTATTTAGGATATTTCAAGTGCTAATAAAATTAAATCCTGAGTTGCAAACTCACAATATACATGAACAATTATGATTATCAATCAAAATTATTTTCCTGAACTAGCTAGATTCAAAGAAGTTAGATTAAATTACGACATTTTTAGGGTTAATAACAACTAAAGTTAATCTACTCTTTACTTATTTTTTCGTTGGTAATTTTAATATATTCCAATTCTTCGTACATATTCAAAATAAGTGCATAAAATATTAATCAAGTACACAACAAAATTAAGCACAAATGTCAAAACAAATAAATTAAAGGTTGGATTTGGAATAACAGGGTCCTGCAATTCCTTTGGATCGCAGCAAATTTATTTCCAAAAAAATGTAACATCTTCCATAGTAAAAGTAAATAACAGAGAGAGATAAATTCCTTAGACCCTGTTGGAGCCTTCACATGCATTACAAGTGTTGAATGTTTCCTTCATATTGCATCTCCTTCAGACTTCAATTATTCCAAGTTTTGCTTCCAATTCCTCCTAATTTTTTTAATTGAAAAGATCATCATGTTTTGTCAGTGTTGGACAAGGTTAAAAAAGTGGGGAAGTGGAGATCTTGCTAATCATGCAAGAACTGCTCAAAATCGCCTTTTATGGTTTATGCTACGACCCGTGCAATGCGCTTATTGCAATCTGCAACAGAATGAAACATGTTGGATTTATCATATATAACTGGAAGTAAGGGATTTGATCCAATTCATGAATAAAATTCTAATCAAAGTATATATTAATTAAGTAGAATTATGTAGATGAGCTCTTAAATATCCATACATATCCATAATTCAATAATGTTTAGAGATTTTCATAATATTTCTGGCAATAATGTTTAGAGATTTTAATTGTAATGAATATACATTGCTGTACAACAGTACAAGTACAATATATATAGTTGTTGCATTAATTTGAAGCTCTTCTAATTGACCTAGCTAGCTAGGTATGACCAGGATGTGGTATATATATTAGTTATATACTTATAATATATCAAGTAGAAATATATATATATATATATATATGTAGCTAGCTAGAACTCTTAAGAGTATATATATATATATTCTCAGTACAGAAGTGTTATATACAGTACTGTTTATGAAAAACAATTCACATGCATTCCTGGCAGGACCGCATGCATAATATTACGTACGTACGTACGTATATACAGGGAAATTATACAGTTATATATATATAATTATACTCATGCTAACGTACTCATGCATTTCATCTCTTAATTTGAATTTGTATTGTATCCTTTAATGGATAGAATTAAAGGAGGAAACAGTAAAAACAATTGCTGCTGGGGGCACCATTTGGGTGGTCCGAAAAAGTGGCAGCTGGAAAGATTTATTAAACCGTCAGAGCTGTCGATTGCCTTAATTAATTATTCTGACAAAATACAGATTAATTGCTCATGATTATTCTAGCATTTATTTAATTTGAGTGTTTAATTAAGTGTTTAACTGTACTAGTAATTAATTACTTACTAGCTAGCTAGCTAGTCAGCAGCAACATGCATTGAAATCTTGGATCTGTACATGTAACATGTGTGGCAGTAGTACTGTTATCCGACAAGATCGATGGATTGCACTGGCATTAATTTATACAGACTTAATTTGTTACAGATTTCTATCTAGATATCTCCAAAATTACGAAACAAATCTGCTGTGATTCTTTAAGAATTACTGGATCCTGCTATTTCATACCTAACATTAATTTATTTTGAGATTTGTGCAAAGAAAACAATAGCATTTGATATTGGTACATTCCAAAAAATAGAGGGAGGTATTTGAAATAATTGGAGCAGAGCTAGACATTCATGTTATGGGAGTCAGATATTAATGAAAGTCAATTACATAAAATTTTCTTAATGTGATTGAGGATCATTTTATACTACTTGTAACATTTTACTATAAATTATATGAAAAATAAGATTCAAATCAAAAAAATTAAAAAACATAAATAAAGTTAATTGACCCTCATTCATACGAGATCTGCTTGGGTCTGATGCCCATTAGACCCAAAGTGGTTCCAATGAATTCGGTAACCGTCAGATCTGCTTTAGAATTAGTGTATACATATTTTAAAGCAAATGCGAAATTGTGAACGCGAATCTTAAAGTAAATTCAACGGTTAGAGAACCCATTAAAATCACTTTAGATCCAATAAAAATCAGACCCATGCTGCTTTCCATTCATACACCATAGCTCCGCCCCTGTTAAATAACAGTTGTGTGATTCTCAAAGAATCACAGCATATTTATTTCCCCAAAAAAAGTGCATACATGCTTTTCCTAAAAAAAAAAACAAAGTGCTTGCATGCATGCAGACATGCTATTGCTGGGTTGTCAGTCTTACGTACAGTGCAGCTATTATATATGTCATACAGTACGTACTAAGCAAGCATCATCATCATTCATCATAGAATGTGTTTACTTTTTTACCGGCCATTTTTATTAATATCTCAAAAAAAATAGATAATTTTAAAAATAACCTCGCTTTTTTTTTTTTTTTATTAATGCCCTAACCGCTTGGAAGCGGAGCGGGCCAATATCAACACCAAACCGCCCGTATAGTGGGCGGTCCACTTTTTTTTTTTTTTTTTTTTTTTTATAAGTTTTTTTTTTTTAAAACAGAAATTTTTTATTTTTTTTATTGAAATATTAGAAATGTTGAATATATTTCTTTAGAAATAGATGTAATACAATATAATTTGATTTATTAGAAAGACTGCAACAAATAACCCGGATCAATATTTTTCAGGCCGGATTTTTCGCGGCTGTAAGAAAAATTAATATATCTCTTTATGTGTTATTGGACAAAAATAAAAATACTTAGATTCTGAGTTATTGATCCCGGTTCAAAAGTCACTTCTATGTAATCTAGAAAATATTATAATCCTTCTAGGACATTTAATTTATAAAAAGTTGTATCTATTTTGAGAATTCTTTTTGAATAACAATTATTAAATAACTTAAAGTTTTTATTTTTTTTCAAAAATAGATACAACTTTTTATAAATTAAATGTCCTAGAAGGATTATAATATTTTCTAGATTACATAGAAGTGACTTTTGAACCGGGATCAATAACTCGGAATCTAAGCATTTTTATTTTTGTCCAATAACACATAAAGAGATATATTAATTTTTCTTACAGCCGCGAAAAATCCGGCCTGAAAAATATTGATCCGGGTTATTTGTTGCAGTCTTTCTAATAAATCAAATTATATTGTATTACATCTATTTTTAAAGAAATATATTCAACATTTCTAATATTTCAATAAAAAAATAAAAAAAATTTCTGTTTAAAAAAAAAAAAAATTTTAAAAAAAAAAAAAAAAACCAGACCGCCCAATTCAAGGGCGGTTCTTTTTTTTTTGAATTTTTTTTTAAACATAAATTTTTATTTTTTTTATTTTTTGTATTGAAATATTAGAAATGTTGAATATATTTCTTTAAAAATAGATGGAATACAATATAATTTGATTTATTAGAAAGACTGCAACAAATAACCCGGATCAATATTTTTCAGGCCGGATTTTTCGCGGCTGTAAGAAAAATTAATATATCTCTTTATGTGTTATTGGACAAAAATAAAAATGCTTAGATTCCGAGTTATTGATCCTGGTTCAAAAGTCACTTCTATGTAATCTAGAAAATATTATAATCCTTCTAGGACATTTAATTTATAAAAAGTTGTATCTATTTTTGAAAAAAAATAAAAACTTTAAGTTATTTAATAATTGTTATTCAAAAAGAATTCTCAAAATAGATACAACTTTTTATAAATTAAATGTCCTAGAAGGATTATAATATTTTCTAGATTACATAGAAGTGACTTTTGAACCGGGATCAATAACTCAGAATCTAAGCATTTTTATTTTTGTCCAATAACACATAAAGAGATATATTAATTTTTCTTACAGCCGCGAAAAATCCGGCCTGAAAAATATTGATCCGGGTTATTTGTTGCAGTCTTTCTAATAAATCAAATTATATTGTATTACATCTATTTCTAAAGAAATATATTCAACATTTCTAATATTTCAATAAAAAAAATAAAAAATTTCTGTTTTTAAAAAAAAAAAACTTATAAAAAAAAAAAAAAAAAAAAAAAAAGTGGACCGCCCACTATACGGGCGGTTTGGTGTTGATATTGGCCCGCTCCGCTTCCAAGCGGTTAGGGCATTAATAAAAAAAAAAAAAACGAGGTTATTTTTAAAATTATCTATTTTTTTTGGGATATTAATAAAAATGGCCGCTTTTTTACATTGTAAAGTTGTAATGTACACGTACCAACTTTGAAATATATAATGCACCGGATAGGATCCGTTGAAATTTTATGTGAATGAACAGTATCTTTGAATTTCTGTCTTTTCAAATTCAATCGTTTATTTTTTTTCATGTATGAAAATTTCAAAGCAGCTGATTTTTCTGTTAAAAAATTTCAAAATAGTTGAACGGCTGAATTTGAAAAAACAGATTTGTATCCATATATACCACCTAGTATATTTCTACTCGGACGGGTACGGATACCTCGGGTATACCCGAGTCGGATACGGGTATACTCGGGTACAAGAATATACGGGTAAGGGTATCTCGGGTATATTTTTCAAAATCCATATCCTACCCGTCCTATACCCGTACCCGAGTACCCTTGACGGGTAGGGCGGGTACGGGTACGAGTATTTTTTTTTCTGGTTTTTTTTTTTTTGCTGTTTTTTTTTCTCTGTTTTTTTTTTCTAGTTTTTTGTTGGTTTTTTCTGTTTTTTTTTTTAGGGAAAAACAAAATTTTTGAATTTTGAATTCGGATGAACAGTACTCGGATATACGGGTACAGGTACTCGGGTACGGGTTTAGTCGGGTACAGATAAACTCGGATAGGGTATGGTCGGGTATTGGTCCAAAAAAACGGGTCCGGTCCGGTTTTTGCCCGTACCCGTGTACCCGAGTACCCGACCCATACCCGAGCTCGGGCACGGGTACCCCAAGCAGCGGGTACGGGCGGGTATACCCGAGTCGGGTTTTATTAAAGCTCTAATACCACCTAATAATTAATCACAACCATAAACTCGTTCTTAAATATCTCCTATATATTTGATATATTGTTTAGTATGTCTTTAAATAAATATTTGAAAAAGTTGGATAACGCATATATATATATAGAGAGAGAGGTTGGCTAAGATCAAAGTGGTAGTTCCTGAACTTTAGTGCTACCAATTCGTTTTTCAATTTTTAAAGTTCAAAACGTCGATCCGAACCATTCAAGTTGTTATTCATATTAAATTGTGCTTGGAGACCAAATTTTACATTTTTATAAATTTTTTTACTATTTATTAAGCCACTTTGAAAACAGCTGATCCAACGATGGCTTCTGATTTTACTGTTTTGTTAAGCCACCGTTGGATCAGATGTTTTCAAAGTGGCTTAATAAATAGTAAAAAAATTCATAAAAATGTAAAATTTGGTCTCTAAGTACAATTTAATATGGAGAACAACTTAAACGGTTCAGATCGACGTTTTGAACTTTGAAAATTGAAAAACGAATTGGTAGCACCAAAGCTTAGGAACTACCACTTTGATCTTAGCTAACCTCTATATATATATATATAGAGAGAGAGAGAGAGAGAGAGAGAGAGAGGAGGGTTCAAATGCACCCAAATGCACCCTGTCTTTTTTCTCCATTTTCAAAGTCCAAATAGTCAATCCGAATCGTTAGATGCGATCTACATATTAAGATGTGTTTGGAGACCAAATTTTACATTTTTTTACTATTTATTAAGCCACTTTGAAAATCGCTGATCCAATGGTCCAGAAAATGTAAAATCAGCGATTTTCAAAGTGGCTTAATAAATAGTAAAAAAATTTCAAAAAATATAAAATTTGGTCTCCAAGCACATCTTAATATATAGATCGCATCTAACGGTTCGGATTTACTATTAGGACTTTGAAAACAGAGAAAACGAATTTGAAAAATAAGATGCATTTAAATGTACAAAAATTTGGGTGCATTTTAATCCTCCTCATATATATATTAATCTACTATAGAATAATATTTGTCTATTGTATAATGAACAGTACGTACTTATCTACTTCAATATGAAATAATTGTTGATAAGTATCAAGTCAAAATCCATATTGACCGATGCATGTCAACATCTTTTATTATATTATTTCGGACCTACCCATTTTGAGAGCAACCTTCTTTTTTTCTTTTTTCTTTTTTTTTTTAAGTTGCTTGGCAATGCTGCGCGAAGTCATTATCAGAACAATTAAATTACATATTTGAATATTCTAATATGTAAGCACATATACTCAACTATTATACAATTAATGCACATTTGACTATTGCATAATGCACATGCACTTGCTAATTATTTTGAACTTTCAATTGTCTGGACTATCTGGAACATTCAAATACACATTTAATTAACTGGTATATAATTATTTTTTTTTCAAATTTTTTTGATAAAAAGTAGTCAGGAAATATTTAGAAAAGTGCGGACTTGAATGTAAATATAATATTCCATATCGAATTAACACTACACTTATTTATATATATTGACGCATCTTCTATTATGAAATATATATATATAATGCTTCGATTAACAGTGTGTGTATATATATATATATGATTTGGCTAATATGCTATGGGTTGCATAGAGGCCTCCCATGCTACGGCTCAATATTCGAGTTTTCAAAATCCTAATTGTCGATCCGAACCGTTCATCTTGTTCTCCATATTAATATGTGTTTGGAGGCCAAATTTTACATTTTTTGAAAAGTTTTTACTATTTTTTTAGATTTATTGCATATCGCTGTTTTTTATGGTTCAGATTTGTCTGAAAAACAGCAATTTTTAACAAATCTAAAAAAATAGTAAAAAATTTCCAAAAAATGTAAAATTTGATCTCCAAACACATATTAATATGGAGAACAAGATGAACAGTTCGGATCGACCGTTTTGATTTTGAAAAGTCGAATATTGAGCCGTAACACGGGAGGCCTCTATGCAACCCATAGCACCATAGCCAAGTCCTATATATATATATATATATATAGAGTTAGGCTGGGGTGCTATGGATAGCATAGTGACCTCCCGTGCTACGGCTCAATATTCAAGTTTTCAAAATCCAAACGGTCGATCCGAACCGTTCATTGTTTAATCCATATTGAACTGTGCTTGGAGACCAAATTTTACATTTTTTGGAATTTTTTTGCTATTTATTAAGATGGTTTCAAAATCGCTGTTTTTATTAAAATTCTGCACCACTGGAAAACAGCGGTTTCAAAAATGTTTAATAAATAGTAAAAAAATTCCAAAAAATGTAAAATTTGGTCTCCAAGCACATTTCAATATGGATTTAAACAATGAACGGTTCGGATCGACCGTTTGGATTTTGAAAACTTGAATATTGAGCCGTAGCACGGGAGGCCACTATGCTATCCATAGCACCCCAGCCTAACTCTATATATATATATATATAGAGAGAGAGAGAGAGAGAGAGATTGACTAATATGCTTTCGGCAGCACTTCGGCCGAAGTGCTGCCACCTCATTTTTGATTTTTCAAAATCCAAACAGTCGATCCGAACCGTTCATCTTGTTCTCCATATTAATATCTGCTTGGAGACCAAATTTTATATTTTTTGGAATTTTTTTGCTATTTATTAAGCCACTTTGAAAATCGCTGATCCAACGGTGAACCCCTGATTTTACTGTTTGGCGGGTTCACCGTTGGATCAGCGATTTTCAAAGTGGCTTAATAAATAGGAAAAAAATTCCAAAAAATGTAAAATTTGGTCTCCAAGCAGATATTAATATGGAGAACAAGATGAACGGTTCGGATCGACTGTTTGGATTTTGAAAAATAAAAAATGGGGTGGCAGCACTTCGGCCGAAGTGCTGCTGAAAGCATATTAGTCAATCTCTCTCTCTCTCTCTCTCTCTATATATATATATATAGAGAGAGAGAGAGAGAGACAGGCTAATATGCTTTCGGCAGCACTTCGGCCGAAGTGCTGCCACCCCATTTTCGATTTTTCAAAATCCAAACAGTCGATCCGAACCGTTCATCTTGTTCTCCATATTAATATCTGTTTGGAGACCAAATTTTACATTTTTTGGAACTTTTTTGCTATTTATTAAGCCACTTTGAAAATCGCTGATCCAACGGTGGCTTGCCAAACAGTAAAATCAGGGGTTCACCGTTGGATCAGCGATTTTCAAAGTGGCTTAATAAATAGCAAAAAAATTCCAAAAAATGTAAAATTTGGTCTCCAAGCAGATATTAATATGGAGAACAAGATGAACGGTTCGGATCGACTGTTTGAATTTTGAAAAATAAAAAATGAGGTGGGAGCACTTCGGCCGAAGTGCTGCCGAAAGCATATTAGTCAATCTCTCTCTCTCTATATATATATATATATATATATATATTACTAGTTTACTAGTGTTGTTAGAGAGACATTGCTAATTGCTTCATGCATGCATGGGGCTGAATAATAATGGTAAAGATCCTCTACAGTGACACTTGTATCAGGCTTTTAAAATAATAGTGAAATTATTAAAATATATCCATATCAGTATAGTATGTCACAAAACATACTTGTGACACTTGTATCAGGCTTTTAAAAGAATAGTGAAATTATTAAAATATATCCACGTCAGTATGTCACAAAACATATATACTTGTATACCATTAAAGAAAATTGATTTAGCAATTAATCCTATGCATAATTAAGTTTCGCTTTCAATTCGTCAATTAATAAAAGTACGTCGCATTATCTGCAAGTACACATATAAATTAATTAAAACAAATTAAGTTGATACTTAATTATATATAGACATTATCCAAACAATATGTGCACGTGGTACAGTTATAAACTTATAATGGTGACGAACATATGACAAATAATTACGTACTCATTAAAATCCAAAAGCAATTCCTCAATAAATTAAATATTATTTATTGTGGCAAAACCAGCACTTGCGGACATTTTTATTAATTAAAAACCTAAAAAAAAAGATTTTTACAAAAAAGCCTCTGGATTCATATTTTTTTTCAAAACTATCCCAACCGCCCGTCCTATGGGCGGTCCACTATTCTACCTAACTGCCCGGGGCAAGGGCGGTCCTCTATTTTTTTTTTTAGAGATCTTAATATTTTAATTTAAATAATTTTACTTTTTTTTGTTTAGAATGTATGCCAAAAAATAAGACATTTGATATATTTACGAGTGAGATGTCGTAACTTTTTATAACTTTAATTTAATTTGTCAGTTGGATATCACAAGTCTAAAGATAACATCAATTAAGGACTTGGCATTGATTCTTAATAATTTATTTTATTCAAATATACACAAGGAAATATGGTTAGATTGCATCAATGATGTCAACTTCTTTTTTTTTTAGAGAATAATTGGAGAGCGAGAGAGAGAATAATTGAATTATTTGATTATTGTCAACATATACCATTTGCTCATTGATAGGCAAACGAACACAATAAATAGTAAATGCATTTTAAAATAATTATATGGATAATTCTTGAATAATCTCTTAGACTTTTGACTAAACAAAATACTGATCGTTGCATGTCTATCGTTGAACGAAAACTTAAACTGAATTTTTGAGGCACTAAACGACGTTTTTCTACAATTTTGATACTTCGGATGCCCGGGGGTTCCCCCCAATACAAAATTTGGATCTGTCTCGTCCCCCCCCCCTTTTTGAAAAGTGGTCATACGCGGAAATTCGACTTTCCTAGCCAAAGTTATGACTGTTTCAAGTTTTTTCGAAAGCTGAACTTCGGAAATTCATAACTAACTGTAGAAAAATCCAAATAAATTGAAATTTGTATCAATTATTTGTATTTTTTAATGCTCTACATGTTAGTATAATCATTTTTGTAGTTTAGTCCTTGTATTAATCCAGACTTGTTGATTTACAAGCAGATGTCAAATTTGATGTTTTTAGTGCATTGCACTATACCAATAGACTTTGCTTAGTGCTTGGCTGCTGAATTTTGACTTGGTACCATACCAGAGGTCATTCTAGAGTGCTTTATGCATGGACAGAGATCTAATTTGAGGTTTGAACATATTTTAGTAGCTCTAAAATACTATTTTAGTACCAGAAATAAAGAGATGAAGATCAAAGCTCCAAGACATCATTTAATCAAAATTTTGAAATATTAACAAGCTGTCAGAGCTTGAAAATCTTTGAATCAATGCCAAGTTCTTAATTAGTGTTATATTTAGATTGTGATATATATCCAATTGACAAATTATATCAAAGTTATAAAGAGTTACGACATCTCACTCGTAAATATATCAAATGTCTTTTTTTTGACATACACCGGCCCTAAACAAAAAAACTAAAATTATTTAAATGAAAATATTAAGATCTCTAAAAAAACAAAAATAGAGGACCGCCCAGTAGAGGGGCAGTCTGGTCCCTAGTGGACCACCCCTGCCCCGGGCAGTCAGGTAGAATAGTGGACCGCCCATAGGACAAGCGGTTGAGGCAGTTTTGAAAAAAATTCTGAATTCGAGGGCACTTTTGTAAAAATATATTTTTTTAGGGTTTTAATAAAAATGTCCGCAGCACTTGTGTGTACATTAGGAAACAAATGAGTTCATGAACATGCACAAGGGACCCACCTAAAAGGCTAAAGCTCTGGAGTCCACATTCTATACATTTTATGTATAAACAACGGAGTATATTCGATATAGGGGTGTCAATGACACCCGTTTACTCATTTATTCTATCTGTATCGTATTCGATAAGACGGATATGGATAAGATTTTTTTTCCTTAACTTATTGGATATGAGTATGGGTAAGGATTTTTTTTTTTGTTAGATAAACGGATATGGGTACGGGTAAAAGTTATTTCGTATCCGTTAGATAACGGGTAATTATATAAAATAAATTATATCATAAGAAGAATATTATGATAAACATTTTACTTTTTTATTTGAATGTTTTATTATTTAGTTAAGGAATTGAATTTGTTAGAAGAGATATTTGTGATTTTGATTGTTTTTTGCTTAATAAAAAACTATTACTTAGAATTAATTGCATATTTATATTTTTAATTTTATATTAGTAATTGTGATTGTATATGTATGACAAGATAAGTTTTGATAGTTTATTTGAAAAATTAATAATATTATTATATTTGTATTATTCGTTATTCATTATTCGCCCACTACTGTTTTATTACCCGCTAATCTTAACAGGTATGGGTAGGGTAGTGTAAGGCAAATTCTTAATGAGTATAGATAGAATATAGGTAAGGTCAATTCTTAGTGGATATGGGTGTGGAAATGATTCCACCCTACCCGTATCGTACCCATTGACACCCCTAGTTAGATAGATATTAGACCTGCTTTTGGGTATGATAGGTTTCAAGACTGTCCGATACACTTTAAGATTTGTGTGCATGGAAATTGACACAAACACGCACAAAATTGATGCAAGTCGCACAGATTTTAAAGCAAATCAGATAGTTTTAGAGTCCATACAACCTAAAGTAAATCTGATGTCCATTAAATATACTATGCAGTCCTATATCAATAACATATGCAATATTCCAACCATCCGATTTATAAAAAAACAACAGTTTTCTTAGATCAGATAGTTTTTACATTTGCGATCAAATTTAATTAGTTTATGATGTTGTCTCGTGTTACTAAAAACGGACCCACATTCAAATATTATGGGTGCTATAAAATTGAATCATACATAACATGAAAATTTTACATAATTTTTACTGTTATTCACATTTGACCAAATAGTTGGAAAGTCTAGTTCCTTCATTGGGTGTTGCTATGTCAAATTCATATGCAAGTATTTGTGGCTTCACAAAAACCATTACCAAATGCAATTGATCCTTGTTTTAATTGGCCGATGCAAATTTCTTACAGCATAAGCAAAAAGCTATGCAATCAAGAACTGGAGAAATTATAATTATTGGTAGTATGCTCTACATGTACATATACCGGATGTGATTTATATCCGGAAAACATATAGAAATTAAATTTGAAATATGATCATATTTTTAATTGTTAGACTTTAGATTATTATAATTGATCAAGAGATGGACTTGGGTGAGACGCGGTGTATACGCCGTTTGTACTTCACGCCGTATTTTCATTTTGAAAGTCCAAACGACCGATCCGAACCGTTAGATATTTAATCCATAATGAAATGTGCTTGGAGACTAATTTTTACATTTTTTGAAAATTTTTTACTATTTATTAAGCATTTTTGAAAGTTGCTGTTTTGCTGTGAACAGTAAAAAACAGTAAAATTTTCTGAACCATCAGATCAGCGGCATTCAAAATTGCTTAATAAATAGTAAAAAAATTCCAAAAAATGTAAAATTTGGTCTCCAAGCACATTTCAATATGGAGAACAAGATGAACGGTTCGGATCGGTTGTTTGAATTTTCAAAATGGCTAAACCGTACCGTGGAGCACCAAATGCGTATACTCCGCGTCTCACCCAAGTCCATCTCATTGATCAAATATCTATTAATAATTAGAGGAGGGTTCAAATGCCTTCATTTTTTGTGCCTCCACCATACCTCTATTTTTAAAAACTTTAATAACTCAAATTTAAAAATTAAAAGTCAAAATAAAACCGTTAGATGTAATCTATATTATTTTCTCTATGTGCTCATAAAAAATTATCACATTTCAACTTTGTTTTAATGTGAATCAATAAGTTAAAAAATCAACGTCTAGAAATTATCCACATTAGTACAGTTTTTACAAGCTCTTAATGACAACCAAAACAAAATTAAAATGTCATATTTTTTTACATGTGAATAGATAAAATGATGTAGATCATACCAAACAGTTTTATTTTGACTTTTAAGCCTTAAATTTTGAGTTTTTAAAATTTTTAAAAAATAAAAACATAATGAAGGCACAAAAAATAAAAGCATTTGAACCCTCCTCTTTTCATAATATCTTTCTCAAATTAGAATTTCTCACAACTATTACAACAATACAACCTAACATTCTATCCCACATAATTCCGTCACAACCAAACATGCCCGTACCAAAATCACCCACACGAGTGGAGCATCTACATAAGATAAAATAAAGCCTCCTATAATTAAGTACTAATCAAAAGAGTGAGATACAAATGTAATCAGCTACTACTTTTCAGTGCCATATTTTGTAGAAGGTATGATGCCTTGTTCCGGACCTATAAAATATAATAAAGAAAAATAAATCAGTACTAAATAAGGTTTTTATGATCCTGAAAACAAGAAATAAATAGGATAGTAATACCAAAATGTAATGAAATAGAATAGCAAAAGACGTACCTTGGACGCGTAAGATCTCCAGTCGGTGCTTGTAATTTGAGTAGAACAATTGCGAAGATACTGGCACCACAAGTCGACTACTTTAGATTTCTCTTGGAATGGGTGGTAAAGCAAGAGAAGGTTCTCTGTTAAAACCAAGTAAATATAGAGCTTGAAGAAATCACAGCTATTTCCTTTAAAGTTCACTGAAGCAAGCAGCTTTAGTATTTCCTCAGCACTTTTTGCCTAATATAATAAGATGAATTTAGAAGAGTTTGAAGTGAAGAGAACCACGAACAACTATTTGATGAGTTTGGTTACGGCACTATGCATAACGCATATTGGTCCCCCATAATATGGAGCAATAATTCCATTTTCAAATTCCAAACAGTGATTTTAACTGTTCAAGATCTCCAGATGAAAATATGGAAATATACTTGAAGATCTAAAAAAAAATTCAAATTCTAGAAAATATATAATTTAGTATGCAAGTACATTTTCACACGGAGATCAGGTTGAACAGTTCAGATTGACTGTTTAAACTTTAAAAACACATATTGATCCATAGTACGGACCAATATGCGCTATGCATAGTACCATAGCCTCAATCCTATTTGATTATCAAATACTAGTTTTTCTGCTTGCAAGTTAAGACCTTGGCCTCAATTAAGATTTAATACCTTCCTAAAATCTCAATTCAAGACCAACAAATTCCATGGAAACAAAAAACTAACATTGAACTCAAATGAAATTAAAGAATATATATATAATTGCTTCAAAGTGTAAGACAGGTCTGCAGAGTAATATATACATCAAAAAGAATCAATTTTGAAGAAAGAAGAAGAATTGAACTTACTTTGTTGTCAAAACAAACAATCAGTAAATGAAGTGCAAGCTGACTTTTAAGATACTTGGTTCGATTATCTGATCCGGTGATACATTCAACAATCCGTAAACAGTTCAGATCCTTTGGTACCCTGCACTTTGAATAAGAACTATAAATCATCACCAAGAAATTTGGTTATTGAACCTGCTATGAACTGGCAACCTTAACAATACAAAAATAGTGAGGCAAACCTATTACCTGAGAGCAATAGACGCAGCTACTTTTGCACAGCTGTCTTCCCATTCAGCATCCAAAAAGTAATGAACAATGGAATGGAAACATCCATTTAATTCCAATGCCAATCCGAGGAGATGCCGATCCAAATAGAACCAGATGACCACTTCCAGCAACTCTTGAATTTCAGTAGATGAGAAAATCTGGTACCTGTTTCTGAAAGAAAGAAAAAATGCATGCTGATACGATTACAAATTGTTAATAAGGAATGTGGGTATTAAGTTTCATGTCCCTTTCAGTTTAGGACTTGCTAATATAAGAAAATATAGGACCAAGGCACTTCACCTACAACTTTTTTTTTAAAAAAAAAAACAAGAAGACAAAAAGCAAGTGTAGCAGGACAACACCTCACTATACAATAGTTATCGAGTAAGGTATCCGTCTCTCCTATCAGTATTGCAAAATTTACCTAATTTGACAACAGGCCGAAAGAGCCCTGATCCATGAACAAATATTCAGAGGTGGCCCTTCACATGCGCCATCTGAAAACCAAAAAATTAATCATGTGATCTCAAACATTTCCAGATAGTGCAATAACTTGAATAGGCATACAATTTCAAGAAAAACCAATTTGAACCTTTTTTTTTTTTTTGGAAAAAGCAACCTAAAAACAAATAGTTTCTGAAAATAATTGACCCTGAAGGTTCACTTAAGCACCCAAGATCAACTGAACTGGTGCAAGCGGGCCATAAAGAAGGGAAAGAAACATTTTTATTAGTGAACAACAAACAAATATGAACAAGAACAAAAAAAGAAGAACTTTTGCTGGTGTATACCAGTGCCTACACTGACCTTCAGAGATCACACAATCAGTGACATTGAATGTGGGGCATAGATAACCATAGTTTGTGATAGCATCCTTTAGTACAGAATAAGAAGGTATCCAACCAAGTTTTGCCAGTGGTTGATCACCCTGAAAGTTAAATTAAAAAGCAAGGTCCTCTTTACACTTTTCCAATTTCCAATTATATGCAGCAGCATGGGCCATGACACCCTACTACCCACCCAAAAAAAAAAAAATAGTAATAATAATAATACAATAATAACAAATAAAATACCCGGTAGCCTTGCATATTGCCATCATGCTAAGTACATGTTTCATAAAATGTTTATAGTTCAAATAATTATGTCACGGGAATGAGACTTTCAACCAAAACACCTGTCCTTTTGGGTCTGAAGTATCCCGAATTACAATTTTTATTTTGCTTTTTTACTTTCCCTCCTTTTATATTTCTTACTATTTTACTATTAAAGATCTATAGTTGTCCTTCAACTATTTCTGTAAATTCTGCTTTTGCATTATTTTTTTGGGTGATTTGCATAGATAAAACCAAACAATGCAGCACGATTACACTATATAACCCTAATTAGTCGGGCTGCATCACTCAAATGTTTGATTGAAAGAAATTATCACTGAAATTTTATTAAGTCAGAACTACCTTATTTTCAGATCTGAGAATGCTGCACCAGAAATCACATGCTGAGACATGCAAGTCTTCTGCTGAAGAGTAAAGCACTGGAACCAAGATGACGAAAAATAATTAAACATAATTTGAGAAAAATAGATTTGATATTGTGTGCTATTTATTAATGCATCAGATCAGGTTTGGCACCTACATGCAAGTGGGGAGGGGCAGAACTAGAAAACTTTGATTTTATGGGTGGTGGTGGTGGTGGTGGTGGTGGTGGGGGGGGGGGGGGGGGGGGCGGTGGGGTGAAATGCAAAATGTATATGTGAAAATACATAAAGTGTGGAGTTACTGGGATTTGAACACAAGTCTCCACCACCACTAAATGGAATTCTAACCACTAGGTATTGAGGAAAACATATCTAGTTAACGGGAAGTTCAAATTTCATTTACATAAAGCTAAACAAGCATAACATTAGGCCAAACTTAGCTGAGCAGAAAATCAAGAACCCTAGCTCTAACCCAAACAGTGACCCATCAAGTCAGCCTTTTTGGATTGGGTCAAGTGAACAATTAACAACCATATAAAAAAAAGTTGCATCATTTACGAATAAATCACCGACTTGTGTGAAATGTCCAAGAAGCAATAGAATCTTCTAGAGAACCTGTTGCAGCAACCAAGTGTGATAGCCACCCATTTGTTAACAGACCTTCCACACAAATTTCAACTACATCAATAACAAAAAATATTGTAAATTAGTAATATAAAAATGAAAATTAACTTGCCGACAGTTCAAAGCTAGTACAAATATTTGAGGATACAAACCACTTTCACCATTCGAATTGAAAATGGAGGCAAAGCCAGTTTCAGGAAAATGCCGAAAAAGGTCGCTCTTTGCAATCACTGGTTTCTCCAATTGCGGAAAAGCTTTCTGTAATTAGCGATGACTTTTCAGTACTAATTGATAATATATAAATATTCCTATCTCAAAATTTTATTTAGAGAAAAAATGGTACCTGCGTACCAAAAGCTCTACGACCCCAAATTGGGTATTCATCCTCAGAACCAATCTCATTCACCTGTAAATTTAAAACTAAGCTACATGAAGTTTTGCCCATCAATTTACTTTGTACAACCTTAATTAAGTGTTCTATTATATATCTGAACATATAAAAAGTGCTCATATAATAAACAAAAAATTGGCCTTGTTTGACACCAATACAGACTGTAATGGTAGATAATACTCAATTCTGGTACCTATGTGTCAGCATGGCTACCAGTAAAAAACCACAGCACTACCAGTAAAAAACCAAATTGAGTTGTATCAAAAATCCTGTATAAGGAACTATTATGAGAAAAGAAAGGTAAGAAATTGACACTTGCTTGTTTCTCGCAGTCCTCGACAAACTTGCGCAAATAAGTTTCATTTTGCACAACCCGCTTGTCATCCTCATCTGAGTCATACCCGTTTGACACTTCGAAATGCCTAGAGAACTTTTCCACTGTTTTCTTTTTTCCTCCGTAGAAATCACTTAATAGATCATCCAAGCCAATCGCTTTTTTCCTATACAGTTCCACAGATGAATACAAATGACACAATTAGAAAGCAATCTAATACAAAAAATGATTTTCTCGCAGGAAGCGTACCTTTTGGAGGGAAAGCGAGGTGCATGGGAGAGGAGGTCGTCTTCCTGTTCGAAATCAAGAGGCTCTTCCATCGCGACTCAATTGCCTCCAACAACAACAACAACAAGAAGAAAGAAACGAGAAAAGGTTCTCTCTCTCTCGTTCGCGCGCTCGCTGCGCTCGTGTGGGGGTAGAAAAGAAGTTAAAAAGGGAAAGTGGAAAGACGCGAGCGGGGTGGGAAGGGAGATTGGCGGGAAGAGGGGTTTGCGAAGTTTATCTCATGTCTGAGCCTCTGGGGGAAGAGGAATCCATATCTTCTGAGGTAACAGAATAATTCTGTTTGAATCACGACCGTCCGATTGGTATCCGCGCTAATCAGGTCCTAGGTGGACGAACAGGGTGGATTTAATAGTCGTGCATATTCTGATTCGACGGTCTGGATCCAAACAGAAATTTTGTGTTACCTTAGGTGATGCGAATATGGAGGAACACCGTCGTCTCTCGAGTCCAGACCCTCTGAAGCAACTCAATTTTAAGTTTAGATTCTACCGTCCGATCAAAATCCGGACCAATCGGTGAGGGATGGAATGCACGGATTCCTTTAATATTCGTGCCAAAGAAGATCTGACGGTACGGATTAAACACAAAATTTGAGTTACTTTAGGTGACTGGTAGCGCCTCTTGGGTACCCTACTACCGTGTAGAGACTCAGCCGAAGCAAAATAATTTCGGTTCCTATGATTACAGAGATCCTCTTTGAGATTCGTACATGATTAAAACGGACGATATAGATTTTAATTCTACAAGTAGGGTACCGTACTGGATCTGAACTATTTGTCGGGGACTTGCGGGGGGCGGGAAGTGAAGCTTTCTCAGGTGTGATTGTGTGAAGTGTGAACTCCAAAATATGCACCAGGTTTTGTTTGACGTCTCCAGGAAATTCTCCACATCAGACTCTTGTTCTTATGGCGCAAAAAAAAAAATCATTAAAAAAGAGTTGAATCGACGCATGCCATCCTCTTATATGATCACACCCAAAAATCGAATTAAAAAATGGCCATAATCCCATAAATTTACATACCATTTTAAATTAAAATTAATTAATCACTGTTAAAATTTAGTTGGAACTTGTTCATAACTGACAGCTTGCCCACGAAGGCACGAACCCAAGTTATCTTAGATCGTGGAATTTGGGCATCTCCTTTTATGTAAAAACTGGAGAGGATTCAACCACCTTTTCGATTACTAATTAGTTCTAGAATTCTAGAATACGGTGCATGCGCTGGCTCCTCTAATAATAATCTCAACGCCACATGCTGTTGGCTGTTGCGGTGGTTTGTTTGCCCAACTCAAATCACCTAAAGTAACTCAAATTTTGATTTTATATTTGAACCGTCAGATCTGTTTTGGCACGAACATTGAGGGTTCTGTGCAGGACTGGATTGGTCCGGATCTAAACTCACAATTTGAGTTACTTCAGAGAATCAGGACACTTTTTTGCCTGTAGAAATTAACCTGTCTCTCCCCCGACTACCGAATAATTTGATTTTCACCCTTGTAAGTTAAAAGCCCCGTGATTCTCGGGTAAAGATTTTAACAGAGTAGTTTTGGCTTCATGTAGCGCATGAACTATAGAATCAAAACAGAATTGCATATGATTGATGCGCTGCACAAAGTGAAACTTAATTTGTTAAAATATTTACCCTGATTCTCAATCCAGTGCCTTCTTTTACGGTTGGAAGAGTAGAAAAAATAAAGTATCGGGGGTTCTTTACGATAATTGTTAGAAAACATTCGCAAAGACCGGGTTCAGGAACAGTAAAAAATCTCTCTGGTACGGGTTCACAGTTCTCTCCGAGATTCCGACAGAACGCTTTCTCGTATCGCCTTTCCCTCTCCTTTCTTCTCTCTTCTCTTTCTCTCTTCTTGCTCATGGAGGAGACGAGTAGCGGGATGGAGGGGAGCAGTTGCGACGCTGGCACCTCCTCACCTCCTGGTGGGTCCCTTTCTCCTCCTTGTCTCTCTCATTATTCTATTTGATCCCTTGAATCATAGGATACTTTCAATCGCTTGCAAAATTTATGCAAATTTCATTGTCTTTGATGTTGTTTGATTCAGATTGGAATACACTGTTCATCTCTAGATTATTAAGACCCAGAATAGTTTGGTAAAAAATTGTAATGCTAGCTTTTGGACTTTCCATTTTCCTGCCCTATTTCTTAGTTTATGATTTGTATAAGGAAATTTATGACAGTATTTGGAGGTCTCAATTATAATGGCCAGACTTGATCAAGCTTGGAGTTTTTTAAGGCACTGCTTTTTAATTGTGTTTATATGAACTTAGTTAACTATGTAGGCTGGTAAATTTGTTTTTATTGGAAATTAAATGTGTTTTACAGATTGAATTCAAGGAAAATGCCATACAAAGATACTGGAGAATATTTAAATTGGCCTCCGAACTCTTGCTTTTGTTATAACCAGATTAATAAACTTGAATCATTTATATTTTTTGTTGAATTAATTATAATTGTTTGAAGTAATTGGTTCTCTTGGACTAATAGTGAGCAAAACAAGTTTCAGCCAAAACAAAACAGTTCAGGGGCAACTTTTAGGCCCCGGGAAAATAGAAATAAAAATTGAAATTTGATAGCAGTGAAAACAAATATTTGAGTATATTGTTAATGTTTGATTATTTTTCCCTTTTAAGCCCAGTTTTACCTAGGTCAAACACTATGCCAGGAGGAATTGACAATAATGAGAAAGGAATAAAGACTTCAAATCCAGCCAATTTCGAGAGGTCAAAGACAGAGAGACGCAAGGCTAATACCAGTCCACGAGATAAAAATGCCACTCAACTGTTTGATGATAAAATTTCTACCAAGAAAAAGGTTTGACCAACTATGCTAATTTCAATGGGTGAATCCTGTTATGATACAGGTGTTGTGATGTAATGCTTTTTGGCATTTTAATAACTTGGGTATACCTCAATGTTTAAGCCTTGTTTAGTACAATGCATAAAAAGGAACTTGAACTTAAATTTGGATCAGAGTGTCTGCAAGAAATTTGGGTCAATACCTACTGGTACTGGTGTCACTTTTTTAAATTTCTGAGAGCGATATTCAGAGCTCTAAAGGTATTTAAGAATTGATTTTAAAGAGTAAAAAACAATTCTCGAGACCTATTAGCAAGTTCCTCGTGGTCAAGGTAAAAAATTTGTCTCAACAATTTGACTGCACATAAACAATGACCAAAATTCTATATGTACCTCCTTGATTGTCGAATTCGGATCCCTTAAAGGAACCCAAATTCTGAGTTTGGATCTGGGCCATCCAATCTGCTTTGGCACGAATATTAAACACAGCTAAAAATAACCCAAATTCACCTCAAGACCGGATTGGACTGGATCTAAGCTCGGAATTTGGGTTATTTTAGGGGATCCGGACCCTTGATTGTCACTATAATCTCTCTCTCACCTTCCCTCTCTCACAGCTAAAAATGTTAAACCGATTAGCAACAGTGAAGGATGACGGTACAGTGGTTGTAGACATACCGAGCAATCTGAAACCTTCATCTCTTGATATCCCCTCTCTTGATATCGCTGCCGAGGATCTCTGTGCTGATATGGAGGATGAGGATTCTGAGGCTGGAGATATACAATATCGGCCACCAATGAATGTAGTCATACTTATTGTCGGTACACGCGGGGATGTTCAACCATTTGTTGCCATTGGAAAACGCCTACAGGTTTTATTTCTTTTGCATATCTGCTTTTGAAATAATCATTATGTCTCATTTCTGTGTTTATTGGTTTCTGTGAATAGGTTAAACTTTAGAAAATAATATCCGAGTTCTTGACCCCAAAAAATGAGAAAACACCCAGAGACCAAAGTTACCTAGCAGGGGCGGATTCAGTGTTTATGAATTCATTTTCAAAACATTTGTGCTTATACATGATTTTCTTTTAAATTAAGAGTAAAATACGATGAGTATTGTAAAATTGACCTCATACTCAGCATGAAAAGTTTGTATGGTTGAATCCCCAATGTGTGTTTGACCCCTATAGCTTGAAAGTCTAGCTCCGCCCCTGTTACCTAGTACAACTCATGTACCAGTCAGGTGTTGTCTACATGGTCATGCCAACTTCAAGGAGCTTTTTCATTTTTTCTATTGAACAGGATTATGGGCATCGTGTGAGATTAGCGACGCATGCAAATTTCAAGGAGTTTGTTCTGACCGCTGGTCTAGAGTTTTACCCTCTTGGTGGAGATCCAAAAGTTCTTGCTGAATGTATGTCATGCAATTTTTTGTTTTTATTTTTTTTGTTATTATTGATATCCATTTATTTGTTGTGGTGCTTTAATTGATCCTTAAACCTTAGTAATACTAAACGGCATGCAAACTCTTTATTCTTAGGAATTGCACTACCTGCGTGAAGTACTCTAATGATTATGAACTTGGGTTGCTTACTTAGATTTAATTCATTTTAAGCTTAGACATCAATTATGGTTAAAGAATATATACATCTTTGTTTTGTGCATTGGCCATTATTTTAACGAAGAGAAGGTTTGGTAAATTTGAGCAGACATGGTGAAAAACAAAGGTTTTCTGCCGTCAGCTGCTTCGGAAATACCAGTTCAAAGGAAACAGATGAAGGAAATTATATTCTCTTTGCTCGCTGCTTGTAGCGATGCAGATGCAGAGACCGGTATCACTTTTAAGGCTGATGCTATAATTGCTAATCCACCAGCGTATGGTAATTTTGATATACTATTTCTTTTATGGTACCAAATTCAGAGACCTGCACGTGGGTATCTTGTTTTATAATTATTGCGCTGAGCACCAATAAACAGTACACCACATAGCTATATTTTTGCAGTATTTACTGGTATGTCATGCTGAGAACCCCTAACACCTGACTCGTGTGAGATCTAGTATTGAAAGTCTTCCCAAGGACACAAAAAACAACTCATTTATTGTTCACTTACATCATGTTTTGTTGAGACCTAAGTCATGGAATAAGAAGTTTAGGCCTTAGTTATTCCACCAAAAGAGCATTAAATAGGCTGATTTAACTAGGCATAAGGCTAAATTTAGGCTGGCCTAAACTGGCCTGAACTAAACCACCTCCCAAGTGACTTAATTTTGTGTTGCATCCTGGACCAGACTATTTGCGAATTTCAACGCCTCTCTCTCTCTCTCTTCTTTAGACCTCAACCAAAAATGAATGATTTAGGCTCAGCTAAATCGGAATAACCAACTTAGACCTCTTTTAGTCCTCAACCAAACATCACCTTACTCCCTGGGCCTACCGAGGGAGTGTCAACATAATTTTTTATAACTGAATTTTGGGATTTATGAGTTGAAAATCATTTCACTATGCAAATACTTTTGCAGGACATGTACATGTTGCTGAGGCACTTAAAGTTCCCATTCACATATTCTTTACAATGCCTTGGACGTAGGTTTCTCTTTCTCTATTCTTTTTCTTTCTGAATTATTAACTGAGATTATATCTTACAATTTGTATACTTTTACTTGAGCAGACCCACCAGTGAATTTCCTCACCCTCTTTCACGTGTTAAGCAACCTGCTGGTTACAGAGTGAGTAAAGCATTCTTTCATCTTATTCTTTTTAGAAGTTGAATTATTTCTACATATTATGTAGTTTGAAATATTTGTCCATGCCAACTAAAATATTGTACCTTCGTTACAACCACTGAGAATGCTTCATTTGCAACTGGCAACTAGAAATTTACCTTCATTGCACTTACCATTTTAGTAAAGAGAATCTATTAGAGAAATAAGTAGATTTAATATGACCTCCTCTGGGTAGTAGCCATATGTAATGGCCCTAGTTTAGGCATTGCTAATGGGTAGGGAGGCTTTCTAATGTTATGATGTAGATATACTGATATACTGTTTGCAATGGTGAATTTTTTATGTTCATTCTTCAGCTTTCATATCAAATTGTGGATTCGATGATATGGCTGGGGATAAGAGGCATGATAAACGACTTTCGGAAAAAGAAACTGAAGCTACGACCGGTCACGTACCTGAGTGGTGCACAGGGTTCTACCTCTGACGTGCCTCATGGCTACATCTGGAGCCCTCATCTTGTACCTAAACCGAAAGGTCTCTTCTCAATTCGATGAAAAAGAATAACAATAAATAAACGAGAGAAAAATTCAAGAAAGAATGAAGAATAATATTAATAAAAAAATGATTTATTTCAATATAATGTTTGCTCTGTTGACAAAGTTTCACTAAATTTTAAATTGTGAAATTCTGAGTAACATTTATAATGCTATGATTTTGATTATTATTATTTTATTATTATGTGAAAATAATTCAGACTGGGGACCAAAAATAGATGTGGTAGGGTTTTGCTTCCTTGACCTTGCATCCAACTATGAACCTCCTGAGGAACTGACAAAATGGCTCGAGGCCGGTGAAAAACCTATTTATATAGGCTTTGGTAGTCTTGTAAGTACACCTTCCTTTCTCCTAGATGATATGTATTTTTTTTGTTCTCCACCTAAAATGTTCCATTTTCTGGTTTCTTTTGTCCTAATAAATTTTGTCTTTTACCGTCAAGTAGTTTGATATGAATTGTGTAAATCCAGTAATATGAAATTTTCATATATGTCCTCTACATGCGCTTATAACTGTTTAAGTGTACATGTTTGACTTTTTAGTTTTGTATATTCTATACATCTTTCTCATAGTTCTTTAATTTTGCTTTTTTCTTGTGGTGCTTAATTAGCCTGTTCAAGAACCAGAAAAAATGACAGAGATAATTGTACAAGCACTTGAATCAACAGGACAGAGGGGCATCATTAACAAGGGCTGGGGTGGCCTTGGCAACCGTATGCACTCTTTTCAATTTAAAATTTCAATTTAAGTTCAAGCGGTTTGTTATTGTATCTGTAAGTTGACAAATGACACTGACACAAGATTTTAGCTCTATTGGTTTCGTTTTGGTTTTATGAAACAGCTATCCTGCACTGAAATGGATTAAGGTGGAACTGAACATATATTTTTCTAAGAATATAAAAATGCGCACAAGCAATTATTTATACAGGATTGTGTATGTTTTGGCAGTGAAAGAACCAAAGGATTCTGTGTATCTACTTGACAATGTGCCCCATGATTGGCTTTTCTTGCAATGCAAAGCTGTGGTTTGTCTTTTTTGCCCTTCATTATTTTCTCTTCACTGATATTTTCACATGTCAATTTTTTTAATATGGTTATTTGCTTCTAGGTACATCACGGTGGAGCCGGAACAACAGCTGCTGGGCTTAAGGCTGCGGTACTCTCTCTCTCTCTCTCTCTATCATGAAGTACCTCCCGCTAAACTTGGTTCTAAATTTCTAAAGTTGCTTCGTCAATATGTGTAGTGTCCAACTACAATTGTGCCGTTCTTTGGAGACCAACCGTTTTGGGGTGATCGAGTACATGCTAGAGGCGTGGGACCTGCACCTATACCCATAGATCAGTTTTCTTTAGAGAAATTGGTTGATGCGATAAAATTCATGTTGGATCCGCAGGTACTACTACTGCTAGTTCATTTCAACCCATCTCTCTCTCTCTCACACACACAAACACAATGGAATGGTTAGAATTACTGTGCCTTCGACTGTTGCTCTTTCAGTCTTTCGAGTGACTTCCTCTTAACTTTGAAAATATGCTCAGGTGAAGGAGAGAGCAGTTGAATTGGCCGAGGCAATGAAATCTGAAGATGGCATAAACGGTGCAGTGAGAGCATTTTTGAAACATCTCCCTCCAGCACTGCCATCTCAGCCGTCCGAGCCTGATCCCAGTTACATGGATCGTGTTCTCGACTCCTTGAAGAGATTTGTGGCTTGTTCTTGATCGTTTTCTCATGCGAAAAAAGCTGCAGCTGTAATTTGTATCCATTTGTTACCCACTTCATGGTTTTGTTGTTTACGATTTGGGTAGAGTACAGTGGCGAAGTCGAGAGAAATAGAAGATATTTAATTGTAATGACAGGCTGAGTTTGTAATTTCTGGTGTAATATATTCTTGTTTTGTAACTTCCAGTGTTGTTTTTTTTTTTTTTACATTTTTTTTACATTTTGTAAGGAAAAGGAATGAAAAATAGTGTAGAGGATTTTTTACTTGTCCGGTTGTTTTGCAATTGTAATTTGTTTCACCACAGAGCATGTTATGATTTAGATTTAGTGAGGTTTAAGAAACGTTTAACAAAAATTAACAGTGAGATGTTAGTTAACGGTTTATTTTATTTTACTGCTTATTAAATGTTACTTAATAGTGAATTTTAACATTACTAGGTTTATAAAATAGTTAAGCGTTTTGATGATAATTTTAATTTTAATTGTGAATTTTTAGAAAGTTTGGTTGGAGCATAGCAGAGAATTAAATCGTTAGCACAAGTAATTCGTGTTACGGTTTCAAAACTCTTTTATATAAACCCTCAAAATTATATTATATAAACTTCAAAATTTCAATTTAAGTAGCTTAGTTTGATTATATAATGAACTTAAAGAATATCAATTTTAATTATTTTTGAAATTTTTTTACTATTTTGTATGATTCATAATTTTAATTATTTTTGAATTTTTTTTTTTTTTACTATTTTGTATGATTCATGAAAGATGACAAAAAGTAATCTAAAATGTTAGGAATGTTTCTTTTAAGTCATTTTTTGTTATATTTTATAAATTATAAATAGTAGTAAAAAAAATTTAAATAATAAAAATTAATATTCTAAGTTCATTATATAACAAATTTACTGAACTACCTGAATCAAAGTTTAAAGTTTACATAATAAATTTTTAAAGCCATAGCACGAAAGGCCTTGTGTTATTCATTGCACCCAAATTTACTTAAATAGTTATTCCTCACACATTTGGATTAATTATAAATAACTTAATAATGCACAAGTCTCAGTAAAGTTAGACTTTATAATTTACATTTTCTTTCGATATGATACAACGCCCTTTAAACTATCATCATAGCATCAGAGTTGGATGCAACTCATTACATAGTAGAGTAACTATTTTACTTTGAAAATCCAAAATTAATTTATACAAACTCACTTTCAACCTGTCTTACTTTGAAAAATGATATTGTCCTACCTAGCATGTTATATGAGTTTAACAATTCAATATGTTTTTAATAACCCACTAAATTAAACAGATGGCTCAACAATTCAATATATTTTAAATAGCCCAACAATTTAAGACAATCCAACCTCAACAAATTAAATAAATAGTCTTGATTTTTATCATGTTTTATCCGATATTCAATTATTTAATAGATTTAAATTTAATAAGTTATTTAAACTTAATTTGACAAATTGTTATCATAGATCTCCTTTGATGGAAATTTTGTATCCGCTCCAACCATATGATATTATGAGAAGGCAACAAGCTCCATTCTTATCTCCTTATGATATATTTGTAAATTAAATTTTAGTAGAATTTTTTTACTATCTGTTTTACTTGTGTAGAATATCACAATTTTTAAATGGTCTAATTTAATAATAAAAATAATAATAACCGGTGCAAGGATACTGAAATACACCGAGATACCCATCTCCATTCTCCACGCCATCCCCAAATTTATCTCTTCCAAATTCCAATCATCAATCAATCAATTAGTTCAGATCCACCTTCACCTTTGAAGAATCAGTCAAACTAGAAGCAAAATCGGCGTAAATCTCTTTCCATTCAAGCGAACAATCGTTCGATACCTTTTCCGGTAATCTCTGGATCTATTTCTCACAAATTTTGTATATTTTGCATCAAGGTTGCCTTCTTCACCATATAATGCTAATTTCTCGTTATAAATTATTACTGTTCAGGAAAATTCAAGATTTTCATCATATAATTAGAATGTCTGACAATGAAAAAGGGGTTGAAGGATCAACCTCTAAAGAACCCGATTGGGACATGCTTTCGCTCTCTTCTTCTACATACACTGACAAGGAACCCGCAACCGAGTCCCTTTTCATGTCGGGTCATTTTGTGTTCCCTCCAAGTGAGCATGAAAACTTGCCAATTGAACCAGAATCGACTGAACCCGAATCCGAGCTGGAACAGGAATCTGTAATTGCACCAGAAGAAGAGCAACCTAGAGAGAGTATCGAGTACCAATCCTCGCCAGAAGGAATTAAGTTTTTTGAAGAGGGTCAACGTGTTACTATTCATGATTCTGATGAAGAAGAGACAGGTATTTGTCAGTTGTTTTCTTCTGATTTAACAGTACCAGATTTTGTCGAGCAGTACTAGTACCAGAATTTGTCATGTTGCGTGCACAAGACATAAATTTGTTTATTTCAAGATTATTTGAGACAAAGGAAAGGATTAATTGACCCCATTTTAATATATCTTTACAGAGAGATGCAGGTTCAATTTTCGAAATAGTATATGAACAAATGTAAACTAATTCTGATATAGTATATGAAAAAGAAATTAGGGAGGGAGTGATACGATGATATTCTTTAAAGAACATTCAGTTTGTTTGCAAATTGTACTGGGCTCTCCGGCCAATGAGAGCACAGCATTCCGATCGACAATAGGCCAAAAAGTGTGAACCGTGAGCAAATTCAATTTTTATGGGTTCACACGTATCAGTCTAATTTGATGATAATTTGTATAGGTTTGTACTTAATTTCGTACATTGTGTATTTTTGGGCAAGTTGAGGGTAAAATCTTCTCTAACGATCGTTAGCAAATAGCAGGCCATTCTTGAAAGTGTATAGTGGTTCAAAAAGTTATTCCAGCATTTGGAGGCAATGAACGATCAAAAAGAATGAAAGAAAAAAATTCTGCTCCAAATATTTAAATGATACAAGCTTGCTTTAAGTTTATTAAATTATCTGCAATAGGTATAGGATAGTGATTAAATGATGATGACAAGAAGAAGATATAAAACATGAAATGCCATGTATGTTTCTAGGGATCCATGCCGCTTTAATTTCAAATGATGCAACAAAGTGCCATTACTCCTTTTTTTCACATGTAATTTACAGAACCAGTGCAAGTTATTTTGGGTACTTGTGGAAAACTTATGCAAGAAGGGGTAGATGTGATGTTTGCAATGTTTTGGAGGGTATTTATGATATTTCCTGTTATCTAAGCAAACTTGTTTTTTTTTTTTTAATAGGCAATTCGTTAGTTGATGATAATGGCTCGAAGAACGATGGAGATGAGGAGAAGGCACTGCCATGTGGGGCCTGGTGGAAGAGACATGCTGTTTGTTTATATAAAAACGTGAAGGAGGCTAACACAATTTGGTCGGTGCTTGTAGCTACTGCTCTAATGGGGCTCGTTGTTCTGGGCCAAAGATGGCATAAAGAGAAGTGGCAAATGAATTCTAGATGGAGATTTCATATCAACAATGAGGTTTGTTAATCAGTTTATTTTGAGTGAGGCTATGGTACTATGTATAGCGCGGATTACTCCATACTATGGATCGATATCTTTGTTTTCAAAGTTCAAATAGTCGATCTGAACCGTTCAACATGATCTCAATATGAAAATGTATTGGCATACTACATTTTACAGTTTTTAGAATTTTTTTTACTATTTTTTTAGATAGGTAGAAAATCACTACTTTTGAATGGTCTAGAATATGATCTACAAGTACATTTGCATATGGGGATCATGTTGAACGGTTCATATCGACTGTTTGAACTTTGAAAACAGAGATATCAATCCATAGTGCGGACCAATCCGTGCTATGCATAATACCATAGCCTCACTCTATTTTATTTTTTTTTCATAGCTTTTGCTCTCCTTTATTTTCAATATTCTGCATCAAGTTAAACCTGTGCTCAGTAAAATATTATACCATGTGAGAAGTGGTGATAAAATTCCTTAAATGTCCTCTTTCCAAACTAGGTCCATAAAATCTTCTTTGCAACGGTATGCGCAACCATTAGTTAGTTGAGTTCACTCTTCTTGTGGCTTTTCTAGTTTTTTGCAATATTATCATACTGCCAAGTATTGATATGCACCGTACTGCTAATTAGGTTAGTTCATATTTTGTGCATAGAGGTTAATAATTGAGTCTTGATAAGCATCAAAATATTTCAGTGTTGTACTTTGCTTTGATTTGGCTTTGAAATGTAATCATGTTTCTTGTTTGCTATAGTGTTTTTCTGTATTGGGTTCTTCTTAGTATGGTAGGGGGGGCCTAGATAAATAAGTGTTATGTAATTTTATTTTATAAGGGGGCCTAATATTATAATTTTTTATAAAACTTTAATGCACAAAACTGAAAATTTTCATTTTATAGGGAGTGCTTAGCATCCCTTTTCCCTCCATCTACCAAAACAAAACTGAAGTGCCCATAAAAATTGAACAAAAAGAATCCTAGAAGTTTTAAAAAACATTTCAATACCTATGTTATTTGTGCAATCTATGTTTCAAATAGAACAAAAAGAAATGGAGACAAGAAATCATGGATTTCACGTTTGCTTATTCAAGTGAATAAAAGATATAAAAATACATGCAAAAAAAGCAAATATATTTGTAAACATTGTGCATTTCATTTACCAATGGAGAGTTTCAATCGAATCAAAACATGATTTACTCTTCTTTTTTCATGACAGATGACAAGCAAAATTCTAGGATTGAAGCGGTGAGAGATTTTATTGTTGCAAAAATGGTTGGATTAAAACTTTTGGTGCACTTCCAGGTGTAATTTAAAAGCAATTTTTTTGTACCTTGAGGAAAGGTGTTGTTTCTCATTACTATTTTTTTTTTTCACTTTTCTTTAGAATTTGTGATGCTTTTGCTTGAAATATTAACTACAAGCTGGACTTATTTGGAAGGAAATTTCTTTATTTGGGTATCCTTTGTGGAATGTACATTTTAATGTAAAAAATCAAGCCATTAAATGTTGGCTCCAAATTTGGTTTTCTTTCTTTCTTTATTTTTTTGGGTTGGGATTCATTAATCGTTGCAATTTTCAAATTATTTGATAAACAATATATGTATATGAAAATTTCACCCTTTTTTATTATTATCTATATGATATTCATATACTATGGATTTTATTCAATACTTGTGATGTGATTAATAAGTAGAGTGAAAAAAACATGATGTGACGTGTCGTGATCTAGTGAACAGTGATCTGTGTTATGCTGTGCTGTGACTAAAATGTCGAGGGGTGGTCACGGCACGCGAGTCACAGCGTGACTCGCATGTCGTATCCAAATGTAACTGGTCACGTTTCTCACGTTTAATTATTTTTTATTATTTAAGTTAGTTTATTCAAGATTTACTATTTGATTAAGACCTAACGATTTTAATTACACGTGATTACGTGCCATGACCAGGTCTTTCGTGTGACGTGACGTAATGTGCCATGCCAAATTTTCTACAAGTTGGTCACGGCACGGGACATGCGAGTTTTGATACAGAACAGTAACACGTGCTATAACTGTGCTATTTTGTGACAAAGCTGGTTCCGTCGTGCCATTTTTCCCACTATTATAAGACAATACACTTATTATCTTAATAATTTCAGTAGTATTTTTTGTATCAATTCGATCAAACTTTGAAAACTTGAAATAATAAATTTATGGATGTATCAACTATACACAAACTAACAAAATTTATATAATTTGAGTTTTAGTTGGTGTTCATCAAGAACTGTTAACAAATGAAAAATAATAATTACTTTTGAAAGTTAATATTGAACATGTGAAGCTAAAAAAATAATGCTATCAAAATTTTATTTATAAATGTATAAATATGTTCTATTAATTAGGTACAAAATTAATTTTTTTCCGTCTACAATTCATTCAAGATAATGTTTCATTAAGTGCATTTAGTAAAAAAATATTATCCATCACGCATATACAATGAATAATCACACACTTACTTTCCTCCTACATGCACTTTTTATTTATTGCACAATTTTCACTCTTCCACTAACTAGTTTAACTACTATAAATATCAAATGAGAAAAATTAATTGCTTGTAAGTTTAAACAAGCATTCTCTAACTAAAATAATTTAAATAATATTGAATCCACAGTGAATTTAAAACAACTCATATAATATTTCGATATTAGGTATTAGAGAAAATCAATTAAAATATTAGAAATTCAACCAACATATTATCTTTCATTAACTCAATATTGATAAGAAAGGTAATATTGTTTCCTTTTTTCCTTTCAATTAATTTATTATATTTACTTAAGACCTCTACTCTTATTTAAACCAACACGCTTTTATAATTCTAAATCTAATTAGAGTTTTCTAATTTATAGAAAGGCTTGAAGGCCGCTTTTGATGAATTGGCCAGAATTGTAGACACATGCATAATATTAAAGCACTCATTTGCGGAAGCATTCGAAGAATTTGAGATGGTTATCTCATATAATTAACATTTCATTTTTCAATAATTTAAATTGTTTCAACTTCTAAAATTTAGTTAATTTCAGCATTTGTACGATGATTTGTTGGAAAAGATAGAATGAAGTAAAAGATGGAGGCAGCCAGGTCTTGTAGATTTCTTGGAGCAATCGAGTATTGTCAATTGTGTACTGGAATATCGAGTTGAAATGATAAGACCCAAGTATGTAAATTTACTTTTCAATTCTTAACTTTAGTATCACAAGGTTAGAATATCATTATGTAAACTAATTTTTTTTTGCAGGTTGCTCATCATCAGCGGGTTTTTTTCTCCAATAACTAGAATGGTAATATGAGATAGTGAGAACCACCAAATCATCACGAAGAGAGGTATAAAACTATTTACTTGCTGATATAATACATAAAAATATTAAAAATTTATATTCAATTTCACTTCATCTGCATACTAACTATTACGGAAAATATTTGTAATTAATGATTTAATACACATTCTTCTTTTCGCTTCATTTACTATAATGTAAAATTACCTTTTGTCTACCATAAGAAAATGTAATTAAGTCTGTGTCCCACCTTATGTTCAAGCTTCTTAGAGTAAATAAATAATGGAAGTAAAGCAATGACTTCGAGTTGAAGCTATTTCAAACAACATGAATCCTTGTTTAAACTCTCTCATGCTTCCTTTTGATGTTAATGGCTTGCCATCTTAGGTGTAAGCAGGTTTGGATGGAGAGGTGTTTGGTTCATAAGGCATGCTGGCACCTAGGTATGATGTGGACAAAACATAATCGACTCAAAATTTTGGTGAAAAATTGATTTATCTGAATATGTTTTTCTTTTGAATTTGGTGTTTTACTATTTTTTGTAATATTGCTGTTGGTTTATGTTAATTAAACTTATGTGATGCCTTAGTTTTGTGATTTTATTGGCTAGTTTTTACTGTGAGATTGGTTAGTTTGGCGACTATTCTGATTCTCATGCAAGAACAATTGTTTGGTTTCAACTAACCGCATGAAAGAACCTTGCATGGATATATTATTGAGCTTCACTAGAGGATGAGATAGGATGAAATTGCAAATTGAACAAAACGACTGTCAAATTATATAAATGACAATACAATGTGTGACTCGTATTTAAGTTGTAGGATAACAACAACTTGATTCCCAAAATTATTTAATGATTGTTACTTTTAGGTAATTCAGAAAATATTGTGATCTTTCTAGTACATTTAATTTATGAAAAATTGTATGAAAAAAAATAAAAAATTTTAAGTTATTTAATGATTGTTATTCAAAAAGAATTATCAAAATAGATATAATTTTTTATAAATTAAATGTCCTAAAAGGATCACAATATTTTCTGGATTATCTAGAAGTGATTTTTGAACCGGGATTAATAACTCAGAATCTAAGCATTTTTATTCTTTTTCCAATGACACATAAAGAAATATATTAATTTTTCTTACAACCGCGAAAAACCCGATCTGAAAAATATTGATCCAGGTTATTTATTGCAGTCTTTCTAATAAATCAAATTATATTGTATTTCATCTATTTTCAAAGAAATATATTCAACATTTCTAATATTTTAATACAAAAAAAATAAAAAAAATTTAAAAAATTATGTTTTATAAAAAAATATAATAATAAATTGAGAACGTGGGAACCCCACGGTCTGGAGAAAAGACAATTTTGAGACCGTGGGAACCCCAGGGTCCTTATGGTTTTTGAAAAAAAAAAAAAATCCAATCATATTGGTTCCGTAAAATTTGTTTTATTAATTATGGTTTATGAAAAAAATTCTATATAGCCTACTATTCCAATCTATTTTGTCAAATTATTTTTTGGTAGTATCAGCTCTTCGTCCCAGCTTAACATAATTGAGAAGGGATTTTTAGCTTGAACAAAGAATTTTTTTTAATAAAGCTAAGAGCAACGTTTGTTGGTGTTCCAATATTTAATTTTGCTTTGTTATTAGAAAAGAAAGAATCAAAATATGTGTCAGATGGCAATTCGTTGAAGCCTTCTCTTTAAAAATTGTAGAAAAGGAGACACCTCTTTTATTTTAATTATCATAGAAAACTTCTTACTTATTCTAAAGCTAAGATTATCTAGTTTTAGATTAAATTTTTTAATAAATTGAAGTTTCGTTGTAGCCGTAGAAGTCATGGAGATCTTATTTCAAATAAATTTATAAGTTTTCTTTCATTTCTCTTTTGAGATTGTGTGAGCGTGAAGGAAATATTAAACAAATATTATTATTTTTTTCTTCTCTTATTCAGTCTCTATTAGAATTTAAGGAACGTCCTCATTTAGAATGAAAGGACATTTTTGTCATTTCGGTTTCTAGAATAATAAATAAATAAAGTTAAATAAATAAAAGGAGATAGAAGAAAATATGTTAAGTTTTGATGGGAAATTGGATATTGTGGTATTTTAATGAAAAAATTGGCTATTTTAAAATTTTAAATGGGCACACTAGAAATTTTCCCTTATTTATAAATGTATAAATATTTTCTATTAATTAGGTACAAATTTTTTTTTCATTTACAATTCATTCAAGATAATATTGCGTTAAGTGCATTTAGTTAAAAAATATTTCCGTCACACATATACAATGAATAATCACACACTTATTTTCCTCTTACATGCACTTTTTATTTCATTGCACAATTTTCACTCTTCCACTAACTAGTTTAACTACTATAAATATTAAATGGGAAAAATTAATTCTTGTAAATTTAAAGAAACATTCTAATAAAATAATTTACATAATATTGAATCCCCTGTGAACTAAAATAACTCATATAATATTTCGATATTAGATATCAGAGAAAATCATATAAAATATTAGATGTTCGACCAATAGATTATCTTTAATTAACTAAATATTTATAACAAAGGTAATATTGTTTCATTGTTTCCTTCCAATTAATTTATTATATTTACTTAACAACTCTTTTCTTATTTAAATCAATACGCTTTAGAATCCTAAATCTAATTAGAGTTTTTTTTTTTTCAAATTTATAGAAAGGCTTGAAGGCCGCTTTTGATGATTAGCCAGAATTATATACACATGCATAATATTAGAGCACTCATTTGCGAAGGCACTCAAAAAATTTGAAATGGTTATCTCATATAATTAACATTTCATTTTTCAATAATTTAAATTGTTTCAACTTCTGAAATTTAGTTAATTTTTTAGCATTTGTATAATGAGTCCTTGGAAAGGATAGAACAGAGTAAAAGATGGAGCAATTGGGCATTGTCAACCGTGTACTAGAATATCAAGTTGAAATAATAAAAGACCAAGAATGTAAATTTACGTTTCAATTCTTAACTTTAGTATCACAAGGTTAGAATATCATTATGTTAACTAAAATTTATTTCTTTGCACGTAGCTCATAATCAGTGGGCTTTTCTCCAATAACCAGAATAGTAATTAGAGACGGTGAGAATCACCAAATTATCAAAACGAGGAGTATAAAACTATTTACTTACTGATATAATACACAAAAATATTAAAAAATTATATTCAATTTCACTTCATATGCGTACTAACTATTACAGAAAATATTTGTAATGATTTAGTACACATTCTGCTTTTGACTTCACTTACTAAAATGCAAAATTAAGTTTTGCCTACCATAAGAAAATGTAAGTCTGTATCCCAACGTATGTTCAAGTTCCTTAGAGTAAATAAATAATGAAATTAAGCAATGACTTCGAGTTAAAGCTCTTTTCAAACAACAATGAATCCTTGTTTAAACTCTCTCATTCTTCCTTTTGATATTAATAGCTTGCCATCTCAGGTGTAAGCAGGTTGGGGGGGAGAGGTGTTTGGTTCATAAGGCATGCTGACACCTAGGTATGATTTGGACAAGACACAATCGACTCAAAATTTTGGTTAAAGATTGGTTTATCTGAATATGTTTATCTTTTGAGTTGGGTGTTTTACTGTTTTTTGTAATATTGCTATTGGTTTATGTTAAACTTCTGTGATGCCTTAGTTTTTGTGATTTTATTGGCTAGCTTTCACTGTGAGATTGGTTAGTTTGGTGACTATTCTCATGCAAGAACAATTGTTTGGTTTCAACTAATTGCATGAAAGAACCTTGCATGGATATATTATTGAGCTTCACTAGAGTATGAGATAGGATAAAATTACAAATTGAACAAAACAACCGTCGAATTATATAAATGACAATACAATGTGTGACTCGTATTTAAGTCGTAGGATAACAACAACTTGATTCCCAAAATTAAATTTAAGATTCCATAACAGCATATAACAACCAAAAACAAAAGATAAATGGAAATCAATCAACATTTAATTATCTGCTCTCTTGATAAGTATATAAAATGGAGGTTCTTTGAGTACCACATTTATTTGTGCATCTTCAAGATACTACCATGCCACTTGCAACAAAAAAGCTGGAACACTGATCAGGAGCCAGCAAATTCTTTTGGAGGAGGTTTAGTGAACGATGTCCATTTTTTTATATTTTAATGGGGCAAATGTGGAGGACTAATCATGTCATTTTTTTATATAATTATTGTAAAATTGATTGTTTTGATGCAATGATGAATTTATGATTACCGGAGTTTAGGTTGTCAGCTTTTTGTGTTTGGTACCGGTACTGGTATGACTGGTACCAAAAGTTGGTAAATTTCTTCTTTGCTGGAATGAGATTCTGCTCTATCTTACTATAGCTGCGGTGCCGCAATTTGGATATAATGAAATATAGCAATTCTTCTATTAGTAAAGGAAAATCAAAAGACAAAATTCAATGATATATAATCTATCAAAAATTTGGGAAAAGTATCCCTTAAATGGGGATATCAGTTTTAATTTCAGAAAAATAGTTGTTAAAGCCTCCATATTTTGCAGCAAAAGATATACCCAAATTGCAACCAAGGAGCTCTACAACAAATATATCTATCAAAACCCCAGCAAAAATATTGTACCAGACTTCATAAACCAGTTCTGGTACTAACATCCACAGTGGAGGCCCAAATTATCTACAACAATTTCCAATCAATTCACCATTAGTCTATAAAGTCAATCAGTATGAAGCTCAAAACATCATTTCCAAGCACAAGTAACAACCAAAATGAGAATTTCCTTTGGAATTAACATACAATTTCTTTTTATTTTATTGACTGTGAAACTAATTCAGAGTCAGAGTCAGATCCAGAGCTGATGTCCAAGTCAAGCATCAGTCAATTGTACTGCTCTTTTTCAAGAGCCTGCATACAAATAAAATAAAGGTTTCAAAACATTATCATCTCAAACACTGAAAAACTAGTGTAAGGGAGGACTAAGTTGTGAGTAGAACTAGGGTGCTCTTAAGCTCACCAAACTCTAAAACTCATCAAATCTATTTCAAATGATAAATCCGAACCGTTGAAACCTGTCTAGCTTACGTGTGATGCATCTATATGTGAAATTTTTAAACATTCGAATTAATTTAGTATAAAGTCAAGCGGTCAAAAAACGTTCAAAAAATGAATGTACTAAAATTAATTTATTAACCTTCTAATTTTGACTGCTTAACTTTATAATAAATTAATTCGAATATTTAAAAATTTCACATGTAGATGCATCACACGTAAGATAGACGGGTTTCAACAGTTCGAATTTGTCATTTGAAATCGATTTGATGAGTTTTAGAGTTAAGCTCATCAAAACTTTGGTGAGCTTAAGAGCACCCTAGTTCTACTCCTAAGTTGTATATATGACACCTAACCTAACCTCCAATTCACCCCGTGTCACTCGCCTAAAAACTAACTAAACAAACAATGCAACACATTGAAAACAAAGAACAAGACATACAGCTCTTGAATGCTATCTAAAGCAGATCTACAATTCACCTAGCACTTGGTTAGAAACCAACTGAAATAGTAAAACCATGTACCAGACAGGGCTGATATGTTGTATAATCTGGAGTAGAACTAGGGTGTTCCAAAGTTCACCAGGCCTCTTTATTAACTCAACTCTAAAACCTATCAAACTAGCTTCAAACGATGAATCCAAATTATTGAAATCATTTTACCTTACGAGTGATGCATCTACATGTGAAAATTTTAAACTTTCGAATTAATTTAGTATAAAATCAAGTGGTCAAAATTAGAATGTTTGTAAATTAATTTTAATACATTCATTTTTTGGACGCATTTTGACTACTTGACTATATACAAAATTAATTTAAAATTTTAAAATTTTCACATGTTGACACCTCATACGGCTGAAGGATTTTAACAGTTTGGATTCATAGTTTGAAGTCAATTCAATAAATTTTAAAGTTGAGTTCACAAAGAAACTTAATGAACTTAGAAAATTTTTAGTTCTACTTGTATATATAATCTGAACTCTAATTTTTAAATTCACCTTATCAAACCTCGTATTACTATCGAGTATAACTCTTATGGATAATTGATTCAGCATAACAACTATTCCAACATGAATCCAGACAAACGAGACCTTATCTTTGATTTTATTAATGAAATTATTCTAACACGCAAACCAATACAATATGAATTATGTCTTAAAAATCTTCTCAGCTACATATTTCTGTTTATCTATCAATTTTGTACATTTAATACAAAAGTTTTCTTTTTTCATTCCCAATTCCATTGAACTACCGGGTATATATAGCTCTATTATCACGAGAAAATTTATTATATTCCTCATAATTAAAAATCTAGCCAAATGTACCGTAAAATTAGATATTAATATAGTTACATGTATACTAAAATTATTATTTTATTTTTTTTACAAGCAAAAAAAATACATGCGTTGAAGCTAACAAAGTAATGCTATCAAAATTTTATTTATAAATGTATAAATATTTTCTATTAATTAGGTACAAAATTAATTTTTTTCAGCTACAATTCATTCATGATAATGTTGTGTTAAGTGCATTTAGTAAAAAAAAGATTATCCGTCATACATATATAATGAATAATCACACACTTACTTTCCTCCTACATGCACTTTTTATTTAATTGCACAATTTTCACTCCTGTATCACTAATTAGTTGAACTATTATAAATATCAAATGAGAAAAAATAATTGCAAGTTTAAACAAGCATTCTAACTAAAATAATTTAAATTATATTGAATTTCCAATAAATTTAAAATAACTCATATAATATTTAGATATAAGAGAAAATCAATCACGCATAATAATAATATAAAATATTAGACATTTGACCAGTAGAGGGATACCAGAAGCTTTTGATACCAGTTGGCCTCTCTATCTCTCCTTAATATTTTTACTTTGTTTTATTTTAGATACGAAATTACAGATCTACATGATCTAGTTAATTATGCAGAAGGTGAAGGTTTTTTTTGTAACAAATGCAGTAATTTGATAGAGATATATTTTGGTAAAATATGGAAAGGATCACGTAGAGTGGGCTAGGCTCACAAAGAAAAAGGTAATACTATTTTATTTTTTTCCTTTCAATTAATTTATTATATTTACTTAACAACACTGCTCTTACTTAAACCAACAAGCTTTTAAAATCCTAAATTAGAATTTTGGTAATTTATAGAAAGACTTGAAAACGGCTTTTGATACAGTTGTCAAAATTATATACACATGCATAATATTAGAGCACTCGTTTGCAAAAGCACTCAAAAAATTTGAGACAATTATCTCATATAATTAACATTTCATTTTCAATAATTTAAATTGTTTTAATTTATGAAATTTAGTTAATTTCAGTATTTGTACGATGAGTTGTTGGAAATAAAAAGACGAAGTAAAAGATTGAGGAAGTCAAGTCTTGTAGATTTCTCGAAGCAATTAGGCATTAATTGTCAACCGTGTACTTAAATACCGAGTTGAATTTAGGTATTCCAAAATTTGTAAAAAAAACCGCTTTTGATGCAGTGGTCAAAATTATATATTGATAGTTGCAATTTTCAAATTATTTGATAAACAATATATGTATATGAAAATTTCACCCTTTTCCTTTTATCTAGTATGATATTTATATATATACTATGGATTTTATTCAATACTTATAATTTAAGTAGTGATATAATCCCCATGATAATTAAATAACACGATACACTTGTTATCTTAATAATTTTAGTAGAGTAAAGCTAATATACACTTAAGTGTACCAATGAACCCATACACTTAATCTTAGGACCGTACGATTAGCTTTGAGATTCGTGTACCACGACTTTTAAAGAATCTACACGAATCTCAAAGCTAATCGTACGGTCCTAAGGTTAAGTGTATGGGTTCATTGGTACACTTAAGTGTATATTAGCTTTACTCATTTTAGTAATATTTTTTGAATCAATTCGATCAAATTTTGAAAACTTCAATAATAAATTTATGGATGTATGTATCATCAACTATAGACGGTTAACCAACAAAATTTATATAATTTGAGGTTTGGTTGGTGTTCATCAAGAACCGTTAACAAAAAAGAAATTTATTTTTGCCCTTTTTTGCTGTTGATGAGTAACAATAAAAAAAAAAATCTAATATCAGATAGATCATACTTTTCGAGGAATTAAAACCATCCGATTCCTCGCTATATATATGGTCTGTTGTTGAGAGTCTACCATCCAAATAGGAAAAAGTCTCAGCAAACATCAACTAGAAACACTAACGGAGATTAGAAGTTTTTTTCTTATTGTAGTTGGGATTTAGGAGGAGAATCGAATCAGAGAAAATGAACTGGCACTATGTTGTACTCTCTTAAGGGGGCTTGCTACGGATGTTCCTTAGGCGTGGAGTGTGAATTGAAACTTGAGAATTTGTTTACTATTAGTAGGTAGGCGGCATAGGAGCGCACGATAGCAATGACAATTTATGACTTAGTTGGAGGAGTCCTGAGGGTCGATGTTTAACCTTCATTATAAGATTAGGTTTCAGTGCTTTGTAAAGCTAGAACATATTGAATTTTGAAACCATCAAACATGATATTAGAGATGTCAATGAATACAATTAATGAGGATCGGGTGGAAGTATTTTCGTACCCATATCCGTTACAAATTGTCCTTATCCGTACTTTGTCCTTACCTGCTAGGAATTACCTTGCAGATAACTCTACAATGTTAATGTTAGAGGAAAAATTGATTAAAAATTATCATACTTTCCTATATAAAATAAAAATAATGTTTCTTCTAATTAGAAAAAAGCCTAAAAAAACAAAAAAAAGCACCTAGCTGCATGTGCACACAAACGCACTAAAATGAAAATTGATGCAGAGAAGACAATTATGACATCTAATTTGCTGAATTAATTTGGTAATATATCATGCCTACCATGAATTTCATGAGCATATAAAGTGTCAGTATATTGAATTTATAGCACAGTGCACAGTAATTAAGACTGGAACTAAAATTTTAATAAATTATTTGCAAATCATTTGTTCATTTATAAAAAACCTATTATTATGATTAACTCATTTTATGTTTTGGTGTAATTAAGGATGGATTTTTCTTCTATTGTTGCAAACTAAAAGTTGTACCAGATCTAAATGCTCTGCTGGTTTGGGTTGTTATTGGTATTGCACTGATTACAATCAACATGTAATCTCATATTTTAAATTAGTCTTCATAGAACGCTGGTTTGTCTGGTTTGTGTATTACTGGTATTGTAAACACACATTTTAAATTGGTTACTGGTACTGCACTAATTACAATCGATTATGGCTACTGTAGACACGCATTTTAAATTCAAAAGTATATCAAATACTTGGCTACTGTAAACACGTATGAGATACGGTGAGTATTGACTATCTGCATGATATTATAAACCTAGAATAATAAGTATCATCTTCATTCAGTAACTCGACAAATTTGAAGTTTTATGACCGTCAACTTGGAAATAAACAAGGATCAAAATATATCAAACCATAAATAAGTTTACATGCTCTTTACTAAAAGTAAATAACAAGGATCTCCCTCTCGCATCTTCTAGGGTTCTTAGTCGAGCAACATTCCGTTATCCTCTGAGTCAGAGTCAGGTTCAGAGTTGATGCCCATGTCAAGCATCAGCCAATTGTACTGCTCTTTTTCAAGAGCCTGCATACATATAAAAAAAATAAAAAAAAGGTTTGAAAACATTATCTCAAACACTGAAAAACAAGTGTAAGGGAGGACTGAGTTGTATATATGACACCTAACCCGACCTCCAATTCACACTGTGTCACTCTCCTAAAAACTAACTAAACAATGCAACACATCAGGTCTTGAATGCTATCTAAAGGTGATCTGCAATTCACCTGGCACTTGGTTAGAAAGCAACTGAAATAGTAACACCATGTACCAGACAGGGCTGATATGACACCTAACCTGACCTCCAATTCACCTGACCAAACCTCGCATTACTATCCCACTGAAAAACACACACATCAAGCACACATGATGAGATAGAGAATTAACCTTCAAATCATCATGAAGAGAGGAGTATTCATCTGACATTATAAGCCGTTGTACAGTTCGAATTGATTTCCTGATCAAGTGCTCAAATTCTCCCTCCAATTGAGCTTCCTATATAGAATAATTAAAACATTAACGTCAGTAGAAATGATGATATTCAGTTGCAACTTTGCATAATTAATAAAAATAAATCCTTGATAATGAAAGTAGTATATTTTGCTCTTCTAAAATTTCATTATTTTTTTTTGCAAATATAATATACCATTATCAAATAAATCATAATCCCCCATAGCAACCAAATTGTTATGATACAACAAAATTGATTTTTCTAATATATTGAAGTAACTACATTCATTTGATATTTTGAAAAAAAAAATGAAATGTTTAAACTAAAAAATTAAAATCATTTTGATATTTGAATCAATTTAAAATTTAGTTAGTAGTTTATCACAAAAGTCGTTTAAATTACACCATTGGAAATTTAAAATGGTTAGATTAGATGGAGTGGTAAACATCATTCAAATTGGTTATAACATGATACATTTGACATTTAGGAAATAAAAAATACATTTATAAATTTTGTTTTCTAATTTGACTAATGTCTGATATTTTGTTATAATATCAATTAGATATACTTTTTAAAATATTTATTACTACGCAAGCAAGCGTATGATGATTTGTTTGTTCTAAATGTTCTTGAATAATTTGATAGTATTATATCAGTTTTCATAATAGATTATAGTTAACACTATATGAATGTAAATCATAAAAAAATAAATTCGACAAGAAAAAACACAATTTATTTATTTCCATATAAAAGGGGCTAAACAGCTAGACAGCTATCCTATTAATTAGATAGTTATCTTTGGAAATAATTAAGTTTTAAACAAAATAAATCAAGAAAGCATTACGCGATTCTCAGGCTTGTTTTAAAATATTCAGAGCACAATTCAATTTTTTCACCTCCATATCATTTTGTCTCTAATTAATGCTTTCCTGATTTTTTTTTCTAAACCTAATTAATTATTTCCAAAGATGTAGAGAATAATTTTTATCACAACTTTCTTTTTCTCTTCTATTTCTTCCTTCTACCGCTCTCCACAGCATAGTAACAATACGCGAATAATTCACATTTAATTTATTTTTTTGACGTTTTCGAACTAAACTCCGAATAAAATACAAAAAATATATATAAAACGCGAGTTAACGAATTATTCGAGCAAAAACGGAAAAAAAAAAATTTTATTTTTATTTTTACATAATTTAAAAAAAAAATTGGTATTTTTTGTTGTTGTACCAAATCATTTCCGAATTATATCCGAATCATGAATTTTTGACTCTGTCGAACCGAATTCAAATTATTTGTCTGTCACTGTGTTGCGCAGTTAAGTGATGGAGCACGATCTAAGGAACAAGTATCATCTCCATTGCTGTAAAAGATTCCCTTCACTTTACGGTTTGAGATTAACTCCCAGCTGTTTCGGGATTCGGGCTATCTCAGGGACAGTATTATTGGACTTTGAGATTCATGCCCAGTTAAAAAAAACGGTTCAGATCCATTAATTGTAAAAGATTCTCTATTACGATACTGGGGAGGATGTGAATTCCGATCTAAGTGGGGATTCAGGTTTGTGAAAACTATTCAAGTAAGTGGGGATCCGGATAAGTGTTTCCTCCACAACTCCCCCCATGTAGACGAATTTGTATCCTCTGCATTAACTCAAAAGAAAATCTTTTGAATTAATGAATTTTATTTATTTGATCTGCTTTAAAATTCGTGCATGCTAGATCCTTACTAATATTAAAGGACCCCTACATTATAAATAGAAGATCAAATTAACTCCGTTTAAAATCAAACGGTTAAAATTCATTAACTAAAAAATATTCCTTTTCCAGTTAATGCAGAGGATACGCATTCCCATGTAGACTGTACCGAATCAGCCACATGGACAGGAGGTCCTCCTACTAGGTCTCAAACCTGCTTAGCGTTTGTACACTGAACTAGCAAATGGAAGGTTGCCTCCATTTGACTGTTATTGCACATTACACACCGTACGTGTTTCACACATGATTCGCCTCTGTACCAGAATCTCATGGGTGAGGATCCTGTTTTGAATTAACAGGTATGTGATAATGTGAAGATCTTGACCTTTTGTGGAGCCCAAGCTTGCCAAATCTCCATCTAACTCCATCGCTCCTTGCCCTCATAAATCATCACTCTGTAGAATGATGCTGCTGTGTACTCACTAGAAGAGGAATCCGACTCTGTTGCTTTTCTATAAGAAAAGTAGGGTAGGGTTCTGTTTTTCCGATCCTATCCATTCAAAAATTTTCATTCATATATCTCTATAAAGAAGCTTTTTCATGTACAAATTTAAATGATTGAGATCGAAAAAACAAAATCCTGTTTTTCTTATAGAAAAACCGCAGAGTCCGTTTCACTAGAAGAGGACCATCGCCAGATCTGCATATCTGGTTGTCCATGCGGTGCTGGTACCGGTTCTTGGCAGTGTACAAGTAGATGCGGTGCTGGTACCGGTTCTTGGCAGTGTACAAGTAGATGCGGTGCAGCAGTGATGACCTTGTGAGGACTGGGTTACACATATGGCTACACGAAGATTTGTACAGTGGACCTACTTTGCGAAACATCGTCAACAACTCAATAGTCAACAATATGGATGTGCCGTATGTTTTCATTTTCCTCGGCGAGATTTCTCTGTGTACATTTCTTACTAGACATTTGTGCAGCGAGTCAATTTCTTAAAAGTTGCTCTTCTTTCTTTTTTTTTTTTTTTTTGGAAAGGTCACTTGTTATCTTAAAAGTTTCTTTTTTTTAAAAGGTCACCTGTTTCTCTTTTTGGGACCCTCTCATTATCGACTATACACAATTAACCAACAAAATTTGTAATGTAAGTTTTGGTTGGTGTTCATCAAGAACTGTTGACAAATAAAAAAAAATTAATTACTTGTGAAAGGTTATAATACATGCACTAAAAATCATCATAATATTATATACATGATATGCATCACATAAATTACAAAATTGTCAATACAAATTACTGTCAAGTAATCCCTCATCTCTTTCTAAGTAATAGTTTGTTGAGCTAATTAAAACAACGCCGTATATGACTAAAATAGTCATTGAATTATTATTTTTATATGATATTTTGACTAAAATAGTCATTGCATTTCACACAATTATATTGATAAAAGAAGTAAAAAAAAAAAAAACAAGAATAAATAATTCTTATCCTCCGAAAGAAATACGTGAAGAGAGTAGACAAGTTAAAATTTTCACTTTTTATTATTACTTAGGAGTTAGTTTGAAAGCCAATTGAGTCCCTCATAGTATATTTTTTTTAATGCTATTCACAATTTTATCTTCTTTTTTTATTTGATTTTCAAATAAAATATTAATTATGATTTTAGGAATCATTGAATAATTCTTAAATCTTAATTATGTCATAACCGTTCAAAATTTGTGAGATATGCAGCCTTTTTTTATAAGCTGCTTCTTAATTATGGAAATGTTAAGATATACTCTACTAATTTGAGTTATAATAAATTGATAATTAGTTAACTTGACAATTAAAAAAAAATCTAATTATATAAAAATAAGAGATAAAATAAAAATATTTGTTAGCCTTGTAAATCAATTTTGTTTTATATTTTACACTATTTTAATGTCCTTTGATATTCTATTACAAATCATTAGATATAAACTCCTACAAATTTCAATTTTTTTTATGAACAATATTTTTTTTTTTAATTTTCTCATTTTATAGATTATGTCTTAATTGTAAAGTTATCAAATTTAAATTTATCTCCTACTATTATCAAAAGACTTGAGAGAGTAGGTCCGATGTCCATTGGAGATACTTTAGTTTGATGGGTTCAATAGTCATTCAATTTGCTTTAAGATACGTGCATTTCACTTTAAAATTCGTACGTATCTACTTCAATTTTCGTACGTACATATTTTAAAATGGATCGGACGGTCTTAGAGTTTCATTGAACTCAAAAGTATGTCCGATGATAATTGCACCTACTCCTACTATTATCAAAACTAGTAAGTTAAAATTTTATTCCAATAGATTCCACCTTAAAATTAAATAAAAAGATGAAACATAATTTGAATTTGATGGACTCGTTTCAACTTGAGTCACATAGAAAGAGACACAGAAAACTTGTACACTGTTGATGTTGCCATTACAGCTATATATATAATTACCTCACAACACCGCCTCTTTCATATCACCGCTTTTATCATTTATACCCACAAAAAATCTAAAAATAGAGAACAAAAGCAAAAGAAAGAGATCGGATCGGATCGTTTCCAGCGAGAGATCGGATCCCTCCTGTGTTATACCTTGTAATATCTGGACCTATTTTTATTCTTTTCGTAAAAAAAAAAAATGCACCAATTGAAAATTTTTAGATTTCTTTCAACTTTTTATATTTTCTTTTGATGCATCTAACTTTTGGTAAAATTCTTAGTTCAATTGAGATGGAAATTTGGCGTAAAAGGGTCCGATTTAAAGGTTTTTGGAATTTTTTTGTTAGAACAAGTATCAATTTAGATCTGCTAAATACTAAAAAATATTTGGTTTTCACATCTGATTTTTGTTTGTTTTGAAACGGTTGAATCTGCTCTAGATGACTTTGTTTTCTGGTTGTTGTTCTCCACAATTCCAGTGCAGGAGTAGCCGTGCGAATTGTGGATCATTGATTGATTGATTGATTGATTGATTAAGCTTTAGAGGTTTGTGTACCAGTTGAGATTTCTAGGAAATTGGATTCTTTGCATGCTTTAGAAGAATTTATTTGCCAGAAGAAAGGATTCCAGATAATTTGTTCAATCAGATATAAACACTTTCAGTAGATTTCAAAAGGGATTAACACTAACTTGGATTTCCAAGCTTCCAAAGCTTCTTTTCTGGTAAGTGATGTCAATTTTCCCTTTTTTTTCTTATTTATTGGGTACAACTAGGAACCAAAAAAGAAAAAGAAAAAACCCAATACTTAAAAAGATTGATTGTTGCGAAAAAAACAGTTCTAGTTGATCAAGATGACAACAGAATCGAAAAACCAATTACTCGGCACAAAGGAATCGGTTGATCTAGCAACCTTACACAAGGAATGGGACGATGCGAGGTGCCCCATATGCATGGACCACCCACACAACTCTGTCCTTCTCATTTGCAGCTCCCGAGACAAGGGATGTTGTTGCTATGTGTGTGACACGAGTTATCGCCACTCCAACTGTCTTGACCGGTTTAAGAAGCTCTTTAAAGAAAATGACGATGATGCCCCTGAAAAATCATTGAAGTGCCCCTTGTGTCGGGGGGATGTTTTGGGAATGATGGTGGTAGAAGACGCGAGGTTGTATCTTGATGAGAAAGTACGGTCATGTTCTCGGGAGGAATGCGCATTTATCGGGAATTATAGAGAGTTGAGGAGGCATGCGAGGCGGGCCCACCCGCTCACTAGACCTGGTGTGGTGGACCCGTTGAGACAAAGTGCCTGGCGTAGGCTTGAGCGTAGGCAAGAGTATGGTGACGTTCTAAGTGCAATTAGATCGGCCATGCCGGGTGCTATTGTGTTTGGGGATTATGTGATTGAAACGGGGGTTGATGATTCTAGGGTTTCAAGGGGACGGGAAAGGGATGGGCGGGATAATGACGGGCAGGGTCAGTGGTGGTCCCCGTACATGTTGTTCAGCATGACACCGGGCCCGGGAAGGGGCTTGGAGGAGGCAAGGAGATTGCCACCAGTAAGAGAAGAGGAGGACAACTCCACAAGGAGGAGGAGACGGCGATTTGTCAGATCGAGGTCTGAAGAGGAGAATTCATGATAGCGTGTTTAGTGCTATGGTAAATTTGTTTATTTTTACCTTAATTTGCAAAATTTTGTTGTGTATACTTCAAAACCTTCCTGATGCCACTTTAGAATGAGAAATGTGTAGATATTCCTTTTCATTTTTGAAATTGCCCAAATTATACTCTCAATTCCCCGGTGATTTATAGAACAAGAAAGCGGTGAAGGGGATTGGATTTGCCAAATTGCATCCTCTTTCTTATCTTTTATTCCCACATTATTCATGAAAAATTAACTTGCTTATGTTTTCTTTGGTTACAAAATTATACAAACCAACTAATTTTGGTGTGTTACCGTGTTAAATGTTACTGTCATAGCTCGAGCATTGGTATTGACTTTGGAATGGTTACATGCTGGAGCCCACTAGTCAGGGACAGATCAAGTATCAGACTTTAAGATTTGCACTGTTGGTAGAAGCTTTTCTGTTCCTCTCTTAGATTCAGTCGCACCTTGCATTTGTTTATAAAACTAAGTAATGTAATTATGATTAGATGTGATTATTGGGTGGATATTAATCAATCGATTGTGATTATCCTTTTTTATACGATTCTTACCTAGTTTTATCTTCCTTTAAGCATGTCTTCTTTGTATATAAGTTCCATTAATTTATACTTGAGAAACGTTCAAGTAATGCAAAGTATTGCTGGAGTTCTAGACTTGTAAGCAAGCATTACCATTATAAATTGCATTTGATTAAATTAATCAAGTCAACTAAGCAGGTACAGGATGTGATCAATGTGGTTTCAACTTTCAATAAACACAGTTATCTTAATAGGAACTTGATTAAGTGTGCGCATACAATAAACTCACAGCTGGCCTTTTATAATTTTTTTTTTATAAAAGACAATTTATGGATCCAACTTGATTATTTATTATTTTTTTTTAATACAAAAACCACGAGTACCGAATAGGGTATTCGGTACCGGAGAACCAATGTACCTCTATTATACTTAAGTTTTTTTTTTAAATATATATCAACCAAGTTGATTCCCTAAATTTACTTTTAATAATTATGATTTTAAAAAAAAGAAATCTTTGTTTTAGCCCAATATTAAGTATTACAAAAAATGTATATTTTTATCAGATGTTCATTTTCTTGTTGGAGAACTTTTTGTATTATTCACCAGGAGACTATTCAAAATTGTGGAAACTAATTAAAAGACATAGATTTTGTTTTTTTTCTTAGTTGTGGAAAAGACTATTAAAAGACTATTCTCCAGGAGACTATTCAAAATTGTGGAAACTAATTACAAAAAGTGTATATTTTTATCAGTAGTTGCTGAGTTTCATCAGATGTCCGACTTGATTTTGTTTTTTTCTGGGAAAAATGCATTGAATTGAAATAAGTTCAAGAACCATCAACTTTTACATACGTCAGGATAAGGATAACAGAAAAGATGTCACAAATTCAACTAGTATTGACTAAAAACAGTAATTACTTGTACAAGCGCAAAATGTTCCTTTTAGTGTGCATTCTTTTTTTGTTTTTTGCTTTTTTTTTTTTCAAAGCCCTTGGGCAGGATTTGTGTTTTGTTTGCCTTGAAGCAAAGAACTGTTTAAAGGTTTTGGTCCAATGGTCCTATGCTCCTATGCATGGACAAGTATCCTCTCCATTATTGTAAAAGATTCCCTTCACTTTACAGTTTGAGATTAACTCTCAACCGCTTTGTAATTCGGACTAACACAGAGGCAGTATCATTAGGCTTTGAGATTTGTGCCAAGTTAAAAGAATGGTCCAAATTCAATAATTGTGAAAATTTTCCTATTACGGTACCGGGGAGGATATGAATTCCCTATGCATAGCACAAATTGATCTGTATTACATATTGTGAACTCTTCAACATGATTTTCAGATGAAAATGTGCTTGCAAACTAAATTTTACATTTTAATTTTAATTTTTTTTGCTGTTATTTAGATAGGTAAAAAATCACTAATTTTAAATGGTCTAGAATCTTGAGATCAAGTGATTTCCTACATGTCTGAAAAAAGGGTAAAGAAATTAAATATATATATATATATATATATATATATATATATATATATATATCAAGGTTCATAAATAGTATTTTTTTATTTCAAAAATTATATTTTATATTTCTTTTTTTTTGAAAATATTGGTAGAGGCTACCAATTGGTTACATCATTCATCACTAAGCATTCAGTAACAACTCAACATCTCAAATAAAAATTACAATCCATAGAGGCATGTGGATGCCATCTATCCAATTCCTTCTTGATTAACTGATCCTGTACAATATCTCATCCATAGCTTCTCTTCTTGCAAAATCAGTTGTACCAGTATCTTTGGGTGCTTCATCTTGTCAGAAAAAACCTTGTCATTCCTTTGCATATTTTATATTTCTACTAATAGTAAACATGTTTCATCGAGGAAAAAAAAAAACAAATTGATTAAAAAGTTATAACATTCATATTGAAGTTCAATTTCTCATGAATAAGGTCCCTAAGCATTATTTTAATTTTTCAATTTTAGAAATTCCAACAATAATACAAAATTTAATTGATACAGCGGCATAGCCCACACATGTTCCATTATATTGATATAGCTTGATAAAGTAAAAAGAAAGCTTATCTGGTAGGGCTGAAAACAGAGCCAAATTATCCGACGAATATCCACTTCGAATCCAGATCAAACACGAATCCAAATCAAACAGATTCGGATAATTCCGAATACAGATTCAGATAATTTTTAAAAGGTTGCAATAGTATCCAAATACAGATACGGATTCGAATAGAAATGCATAAACGGATCGGATATCCGCATGTATCTGAATAAGTTTTTTAAAAATTAAAAATATTTAATTTAAACATATTCAAAATCTGAATTCATAACCCATTAACTGAGTCAGATCCGAATTCAAGGCCCATTTATTCAGTTCCGGACTTGTCCAGTTAAAATCTCTAGTTCCCAGCTTCCTATATAAGGAATCCAGGGGATTGAATATTTTCTTTTAAAAGTTGTGGGATAAATGAATATAAACCGGAAACAAATGGCGCTGGACTGGGCTGTTGCTTAGCGCCTTAGCCCAAATAAACAAATGAAGAGGCGCTGGACTGGGTTTAAATCTGAACTGTCGAAACTTTAAAATATATTATAAACTTAAATAAACTGAAACTTCTAATCTACTTTACAACAATTATATTTTTTGTTTTAGTTTGTGTTTTTCCATAGATTTAAATTATAAACTTAAATAAATTAATATACATTATTTATTTTTATATTTGAATTTTGTTAATTAGTATTTGTATCTAAAGTTCAATTATCCGACCATTATTCGTTTTACATCTGTATTCAAATTTGTATCCGTGAACTATTCATTCGGTATCTGTATCCGTATCCGTTCATTATCCGACGGATGTGAATATGGTATCAGCATTATCCGCTCCGTTTTCACCCCTGCAATATGGACATTAATGTCCATTAAAATTGCAAAATCATAAACCCATATAGCATAGTGGACCGCTATTGCCACTACGCACTATAGCGGCTATAACTCGATTAGCACAATTTTACCTGGTAGCTTGGCTTTCTAGGTCCAAAACCGCTATAGCTAGCTATTTAGAACACTCATATATATATATATATATAATTTGATGTAGAAGTATGTTTTCATACGCAGATCATGTTGAATAATTAAGATCATTCATTTGGACTTCAAAGATGAAGATATATTATGTCATTTAGATTTTGAAGATAAAAGATATATTGATCATAGAACGGATATAATATATGCTATGCATAGTACCATTGCCTCACTCTTATTCCAATTAATTACTGTACAGAAAATCTGATTTTGAGGTCTCTATTAGCATGACATGAAATTTTTCTATATTGCAATGTGAATTATATATGATACCTGATTTTGGAAATCAAGGATTGTTTGCTACACTATTTAGATACATATAAGGCACAGTTGTGTTCAATATTTCCAATTTCAATGAAAATCGCCAGGTGAAATTAATGATTCAAACAAAGAATCTATGAAGTAAATGAGAAATCATTGCAACAATCTGAAAACATTGCAATTGAATATAAAGTTGATGCCATCCTGTGATTTTATCCATCATCCTATATTACTTTTATATTATTTCCATTAATAAAATTCTGAGAGTAGTGCAGCACCAGGCCAATCATACTGGTAATTGACTGACAATTTATAAACTTTTCTATCTTTTGGATTTCTTGGAATATATTTATGATTTCTGGATAACAGATCCAGAATTGAGCAATTAAACATTAAAAAAAAAAAAAACAGTATAGGGATTGTACTTGTCATGTTGGTACAATACAGGAAAGAGCAACAATTTATTCAGAAAAAGATTATGCATGTTTAATTGTATATTGGAAGTTCTGGTAACAAAATTGAGAACTTGAATCTTCAGCATAAAAAAACCAAGAAAATTGTCCATGAATCTCTTTATTGTTTTATATCTAATCATAGCTTCCTTGATCAAGCTTTTCTTTCATGAAAGACAAGGATACAACCGGTACAGTATACTGGAACCCTGATAGTTTTTAATTGCTTAACTGAGGCTTCAAATAACAGCAAATAAAAATACAAAATCAATTCAATTCAATTCACCAAATTATACACTACAGAACTGTGTACACTAAAGAATTCTTTGTGAAAGAAATAACATTACAATACAACAAAACCTCCACAAAGTGCTTGTTTACAAGATCTTTGAGGAGGAAATCAAACCAAATGTCGACTACATAGCAAAAAAAAATTATTCTAACGTATCAGAAAAACACCATTTCGGCCTTAATTAATTTCCTTGATTTATTCCTAGGATAATTTTTAAAGTAAATAATATCAAAGAAGAAGAAGCATTATATCAACTCTGCCATACCTCTAAACACATCTCACCTTTCCTCGCTAAAATCATCCGATTTCCACCAAATGCGAAGTGAGTAACTTTCTTCTTCTCTTCACCTTCTTTCCATCTACCCATGAAATTTCTCTTCATAACCCTCTCCTTGCCTTCAGCCATGGCTGCCTCAGACCACATCTCCACCTCCCCTTCTCTGGAAACAAACACATTCTTCTCATAACACTCTATTTTACAACCCAATCCCTCTTTTTTCTTCATATCACCAGATCTTCTTCCCCCCTCTCCAATAAAAACCCAATTTTCAAAAGATTGTATCTTTCTCAAATCAGCCATATACACATCGCCTGAACTAACTCCGATTTTGAAAACGGATAATAGTGAATCGGAAACCGCCACATCAGCGAAACAATCAGCATCTTTCTCTTGGATCTCATATGCTAACCTATTTGATCTGGTATCGAAAAATTTGACATAGCCTGAAAAACCGGCAGGTCCTGCATGCGATCCAGCTGCCATTAACAGACCCAAATTGTTAATCCAACTCAGCTTTGTAGAAGGTATGGCAGTATCAATCTCTGCTCCAAAAATTTCCTTCCTCCCAATCTCTAAAACCGGCTCAAATTTCTCCAAATCAAATGCAAGAATTGCACTTGAGTTGCGTCGGCATGATTCAAAGCTGGAAAAGAGGAGATTTGGAGAACACCCAATTGCCAAAACAGTGGAAGAATTCTCTAGAGAAGGATGTGGGGACCAATGAAGAACCTTGGCAGGAGAAGTTTCTAGAAGATTAACAAGGTGGAGTCCAGCAAAATCCTTTGCACCAGCTGCAGCAAGAGTAGGAGACAAGGGTAGAACAGTATCAATGAAAGGAAGAGGAGTAAGAACAGTTGATTTGTGAAGGAGAGAAGGGGTAAAGGTGGTGACTTTACAGCCACGTGCAACAGAGAGAACAGAACTGGAGGGGGAAACAGAGACAGAGGAGATGTGTTCTCGACCGTTGAGGGGGAGTGAGAGGGAAGGGGATAGAGAAAAGGGGTTGAAATGGAGAGGAAGGGAGAGTTTCAACAGGAGAGGAGGGGGCAAGGAGAAGAATTCAGCTTCGGCAAGGAGGGAAGGGAGGAGAGAAGAGGGAGGGGGAAAACCGGAACGGAGGAAGGAAAGGAGGTGAGAGAAGAGGTCGGGGTCACGGTCGAAGAAAGGGGGAGGAGAGGAAGGGGAAGGGAAGGGAAGGGAAGCGAGAGGAGAGGTGGGCCCAGTGGCAGAGAGAGTTTGTTGAGTTGTGTGGAAGAGAGTACCTCCTATGTTAAGCGTTATTATGGGGTTGTTTGACATCGGAGGGGAGCGGAGGGGAAGGGAGGAGGTTCGATCGGAGAAGAGGTGGATCAATGGATGGATCAACAAGAACTGTACTTGGAGTCAAAGGAGGCGGATGAATGGGGATTTTTTGTGGCGACAGAAATGGTGCGACCGTGTGCACACTTGTTCATTATTTTATTTTAAAGCTTTGTGCATGTCTTATTACAGTGCAATGTGTTTATTAATATTCTTAATTAATTTGAGGATTTTAATTTTTTCCAATAAAAAATTATATTTACGATATGTCTTTTATATGTATATAAATTTATTTATGCAAAAATAAACATATTTATCAAATATATCACGTCTAAATTTTTTCTATATTACATTTGTAGTCAATTTGAACAATATTTATGATTATAAGATCATAATAAATAATAAACAGTCCCTAATGTAAGACCTTTGAATGCGCATATATTTATTTGTGTAAATATCAAACAGGGACATCAAATATATGAATTTTGATTCATCAAATGTATTTTTACAAATTGTTGATAACAATTAAAATAAAATTTAAAATATCATAATCTTTATATGCACATAGAAAATATAATATATATATCGAATAATTTTATTTTAAAATTTATATTCTAATTTTTTTCAAAATAAAAACTCCATAGAGATACAAAAGAATGAAGACGTTTCTAACCCTCGAGAAATTTTGGAGTAAAAAATTAACAGAATAATTTGACTTTATATTTTAATAGAGCAATTTTAGCTTCATACAACGCACAGACTATTGAATTAAAAGTTAAAACTATATAATTCGTGCGCTGAACGAATCTAAAACTATTGTGTTAATATCTTTACCGAAATTTTGGCTTCCATAGTTCGATATCTGCTCTATCGCGCCACTGACCGCACATACCAGACTCGATCTAATTCATATAACCTGAGTTATCTCAAATTTTGAGTTTAAATCCTGATGGTCCGATCTGTTTCGCACGAACATTAACGTAATCCTGCACATTCAATCTCGAACTATTGGCCCTGATCTAAACTCAAAATTTGAGTTACAGCGGAGGACCTTGACTTGGTCTCCAAAACTCAACCCGTCAGTCTCAGAGAGAGAGAGAGAGATCTAATGGCAAGCGGCGATCTTTATGCGCTCGACTTTGATGGCGTTCTCTGTGACAGCTGCGGGGAGAGCTCCCTCTCCGCTCTCAAGGTCTCTTTCTCTCTCTCTCTCTCTCTCTCTCTCTCTCTCTGGGTTGTTCTACTGCATTAAAATAATTGCATAAATCCTCCTACTAATTTGCAATCATGTTACATACTATATATTCTTACTGCATATATATCTAACGAGTTCATCTAATATATTCCCTCAATAAACCAATTTTATGACTGAATCTTGTCAGTTATTTTGTATTTACCTCTCCTTTTATTAGTAATTCTACAATACTTTTCATGGGTTCTGGTAATTTTCAGGGATTATGATAAATTTTCAGGGGTTCTGGTAAAATTTCAGGGGTTCTAGTATAATTTCGGGGATACTGGTAAATTGGCTCAAATGCTTAGATATGTACCCCTGCTGTGTGTAAGCCTATGGGATTTTAATTTCTATTTTTTTTTAAAAGAAATAAAATCACTAAATTTAGATGGTTCAAAATTTTTAGTTCAGGTGATTTTCTACCTATCTAAAAAATAATAAAAAAATTCTAAAAAATGTAAAATTTGGTCTCCAAGTACATATTTATATGGAGATCATGTTGAACGGTTCGGATCGACTATTTAAACTTCGTAAATAGAAATAGATCCATAGCACAGACCAAGCCGCGCTTTGCAATGTTCCGTAGCCTCACTCATTCTGATTTATCTTTTTTTTTGGAAAATTTTGCATGAACTAGGCAGCCAAGATAAGATGGCCTTTTATTTTCGGTGAAGTTGACACTGCCACAGAAAAGTGGATAATTGATCAAATGCACATTGTAAGCTCCTTACCGGTGCTTTTCAATAGAACTTGTTTAAACTCATGTATATTTCTAACTTGCTTATTTCATCTCTTCTGACAGCTCCGGCCGGTGGTCGAAACAGGTTATGAAAATCTCTTGCTTGTTAGATTGCTGGTTGAGCTCAAGATTCCATCTGTCAGAAAATCTTCGGTGTAGTTTTCTCAATAGTTTGCTCTTTATATATTTATTTTTTTCTCATATTTTCATTTTTACTCCTTTAATTTAAGTTAAATTGTGCAATTCAGGGTACTTTACCTAAGTTTAGTGTTAACTGGGCTTGGTTCAAAAATTGCTCAGTTTGACACTATAGAAAAGCTAACTTCAAGTCATAGAAGTTTTCTAGAGACTATCTGTCCCTAACCTCTCTTATACCAGTAACAGTTTCTGTTTATACATCAAAAGGCATAAATTTGAAATATCCTGTTCATTGAGGTATTAGTCACACAATCTGCAGAACACATTCTATTGGACCTAAGCCGACTGTACCTGAACCATTTGAAATTTGAAAAACCTAAAACAAAAGGTTGACTTCTGACTTGAATAATTCAACAGCTGAATTTTGTTTTCAGCTGTCCTGGTATAAATCGAAATTTTCTGAGATTGATGGTATGGATGGAATTTTCTTTTTTATTTATTTATGTCTAGGATGTGACCTGAATTGAACCTGAACTCTGGTTTAGACACTTTTGAATTAATTTTTTTTTTTTTTTTAAATTTGAACTCTCCAAGGTTGCAGAAGGGATCACTGTTGAAACAATACTAGAGAGCTGGCTGAAATTAAAACCGACAATTATGTCAGAATGGAATGAAGATAAAGATTCACTAGTTGATTTATTTGGGAGAGTGAGAGATGAATGGATGGATAATGATTTGCCGAGTTGGATCGGGGCAAACAGGTACTACTTGAAACATGAAATTTCTTCATCTATAGTTTGTACTATCAAAATATCAAACCGTCTTGTATAGTGTATACCCAGCAAATCATGTACGTTATCTATAGATTTTTGTTTAGAATTAAAAAAAAAAAAAAAAATCTTCGGGAAAGAGAATGATTGTTTTTTTTTTCTTTGAAAAATAATGCAAATTTCTGGGACCAGTGTTTTTCAGATGTTAAACCCCATCTTGGCTACTGATTTGCCCGAAAATTCCTGGTTCCATCTATTTTTCGAAGAAAAAAAAAATAGATTATTTATATTGGGAGTGCAGTAATACTATTTTCTCAGTACTGAACACTGGTACGGTTGGATCTTTTCTTAATATTTTTAAGTTTTGTGTTTCCATGCTTTCCTTGCTGATTTGTATTAGTTTATATACTAACAAATTAGATATGATGGCGTTATGTAGATTCTATCCCGGGGTTGCTGATGCTCTAAGATTTTCAAGCTCTGAAGTTTACATTGTTACAACAAAGCAGGTATGTTACCAATCTGGATCAAATTATATGAGAGTTCAATGACCTGAAACCAAACTAAACTGTAAATTGAATGAACCTGAAAATTTGGGTCAGACTGCAACCTGACATAGTATTAGAGTGAATTTAAACCCTAATGACTAGAAATTAGATTCACGTGAACAGAATGACCCATTAGAACATAATATCTTCTTTTTTTTTTGATAAAAGTGGAGTACTCCACCGATTTCATTGCAAGAAACGAAACCTACAAGGTTAACAGGTGCTGGTACTAAACCACTGGTACCAGTCCTGACCATTAGAACATAACATCACCTGAAGTAACCTGAAAGACTAACTCTAAGCACATTTATGATGCTTGGAACAATAACACAAGTGAATCCCTTGTTGACATTTAAAAAAAGGTTGGTTCAGCCCTTGTAGCTTACACTCTTCTAATAATTTGTTACTTGACTATTTACAGAGCAGGTTTGCTGAAGCGCTTTTGCGAGAATTGGCAGGAATCAACATCCCTTCTGAAAAAATTTATGGTCTTGGCACAGGGTTAGTGCCCAACTCATATAGTCATATTCACTCGTATTTCGAATGTAATATTTTGTATGATGCATTTTTTGCACTTTATCAGACCAAAAGTTGAGGTGCTAAAGAAGCTCCAAGCAATGCCTCAACACATTGGGATGACACTTCAGTAAGTTTATCATGCAACTCCTATAAAGTATTAGATACTGTGCATGATTTAGTTCTCTTTTGAAACCTAACTTGAATTCTTTATTTGCCTTCATAGCTTTGTGGAAGATAGATTGGCAACACTTAAGAATGTGATCAAAGAACCAGCACTAAATCAGTGGAACTTATACCTAGGTACATTCTTTCCCCTTGTTTATTACTTTCGAAATTGGTTTGTTGTCTGAACCAGTGTGGTAAAAAACAGTCGTTTAGACTTATTAATCGGCCGATTAGTCGTTGGTGGCAATCAAACGGTTACGGATTTTTCGGACTAGTCGGCCGACTATTTTCAATTATGACTGATTATTCCTGATTAATTATTTGGTGGTACCCTATTCGTCCAACAAGCGCATACTGTTATTTACAACACTGGTTTTGTTTGAAACAGGAACATGGGGTTACAACACCGAAAAAGAGCGAAAGGAAGCACGAGAAATATCAAGGATTAAACTTGTTGACATCTCTGAATTTAGCAAAAATTTGAAATAATTACTTTCTGCAATTGCAGAAGATGCATTCATACATCTTCAGAGAATTAATTGTAGTTTCAAAAGATTTGTAAGCAATCATAATCAATGTGAATTATGTGATTCATATGTCTATCCTTTGACAAATTTGCTCTAGTTCGTTTTGTGTAGCAGGGGATTTAATTTGTTGTATATACAACCTTTTTGAAAAGAAAATACAATAAATAAATAAATAAAATAATTGCATAAAGTGGGAAATTAAAATAAAACGAGCTTAATTTCTAGTCATTGTCATGCTAGATTATTAAGGGTGAAATTTTATTTGTGTGATATTTTATAATAAGCAATAATTACTAATTAGTAATGTATTTTCGTTATTGAGGATGGTTTAAATATCTCTATTTTTTGTGATTTCATCATACTTCTATTTTTAAAAAAGTTTGATTATTTTGAATTTTAAATTTAAAAGTCAAAATAAAACCATTGAATATGATGTACATTATTTTATCTATGCACGTGTAAAAAAAATATGACATTTTAATTTTGCTTTGATTCTCATTAAGGACTCGTAAAAATATACTAATGTAAATAACTAATGTAAATAATTTCTAGGTGTTGATTTTTCCACTTATTAATTCATAAAAAAACAAAACCAAAATGTAATGATTTTTTATGAGCACATAGAGAAAGAAATATAGATCATATTTAACGGTTTTATTTTGACATTTACGACCTCAATGGAGGCTTGATGGAAGCACAAAAAATAGAGGCATTTGAATTCTCCTCATTTTTAGTTTAAATCTGGACCATTAAATTCAAATCGGACCATCAAATTAAAGGAGCCTCGTACGCTCCACCTCGACGGATTGGTCTGGATTCGAATTGGACGATCAGGATCTAAACTAAAAAATTGGGTTATCCATGAGTGCGTATCCTCTGAGATATCTCATATTTTGCGTGACCAACGTGTCCGGTGCCTATTCGGGGAGAGCGTAGGAGCCAGTATTATTTGAGCTTTGAGATTCGTGCAGAATGTATTTGAACGGTTGTGATTCTCCAAAAAATAACGCAAAATGTGAGATATCTCAGAAGATGCGAATTCGGATTCATCAGTGTCGTAGCCGTTGACACAGCCGAATTGAGAACTACGCTCTACGCTCTAAGCAATCCTCTTCTTTTCCCTCTTTCCGCCTTGTCAGTTGTCAGTTGTCACCAACCCTTCGCTCCCTCTCACACACTGATCGGAGGCAGAGGCAGAGGCGGAGATGGCGTTGCGGATTAGAAGCTCGGAGGCCGATGAAGAGGAGGAGCCCCCTACCTCGATTGATCAGTGCGTTGTCGATGCAGTTCTCCACCCTCAATTTCGCGATAAATGTTTGTCTTCATCTCTTCAAACTGTCGTATCTTTTTTTACTGAAACAAGAAGAGCGGCGCTGTCTGCATGATTGTTTCTTGCATTTCTTTCCTCAAGTTCGTTTGCATTCTGCTTTGCCTCACGTGTTCTTGAATCTTGTTATCAGATTTTCTCGCTAGGTAACTTAAAATTGGTCCCTGTATTTGTATTATACCAAGGTTGATATATAATGAATGAATGAATTATTTAAATTGGCATAGAAAACAAAATTTTGATACTGCCTTTTAAATAATGAATGAATTATTTAAATTAACATAGAAAACAAAATTTTGATACTGCAGTGCTGGGCATGGAAGCGAAGATACATCAAGTCTTTGAAGACCCCAACTTAGAGAAAGTTGAGTTTCCGGAATGCCACACCTTTCACCTAAAATCTCTTGCCGATAAACTTGCACGTCATTACCGCCTTGAATCCTGTTGTAAAGAGCATAGAGCATTCGCTAGAAAGACGCCTGACAGTAAAATCCCATCTGTCACCCTCTCAGGCATTCTGGTAAAGAGAAGTAATGGCGCCGCTTCATCCAGTACTACCTTGTCTCTACCAAAATTTACTGATCTAGTGAAGAGGGAGGAAGAGCACTGCAAGGCCAGAGAGAGAATTTTCAATGAATCGGGGCCCGCAAGTTCCACTGCTCCACTGGTCTCAAGTTCCACACCTCCAGTAGCCTCAAGTTCCAGCTCTCTGGTGGTATCAAGAGCCACATCTCCAATTCACAATGGAATTGGCAAAGATGTTGATCAAGATGATGGTTTGAGTGATATGCATACAGAAATGAATCCAGTGCATAATCCTGGCATGAGTATGGCTTCAAGTTCCAGCTCTCGGGCAGTATCAAGATCCACATCTCCAATTCACAATGGAATTGCCAAAGATGTCGATCAAGATGATGGTTTGAGTGGCATGCTTGCAGAAATTAATCCAGTGCATAATCCTGGCACGTGTATGGCTTCAAGTTCCAGCTCTCGGGCAGTATCAAGATCCGCATCTCCAATTCACAATGGAATTGGCAAAGATGTTGATCAAGATGATGGTTTGAGTGATATGCATGCAGAAACGAATCCGGTGCATAATCCTGGCACAAGTATGGCTTCAAGTTTCAGATCTCTGTTGGTATCAAGATCCGCATCTCCAATTCACAATGGAATTGCCGAAGAGGTCAATCAAGATGATGGTTTGAATGACATGTATGCAGAAACGAATCCGGTGCATAATTCTGGTGCGAGTATGGCTTCAAGTTTCAGATCTCTGTTGGTATCAAGATCCGCATCTCCAACTTGCAGTGAAATTGGCGAAGAGGTCGATCAAGATGGTTTGAGTGATATGCACACAGAAACGAATCTGGTGCATCTGTCTGGCACAAATATGAACCACAGCCCGACAAATTCGATGTAATTTTTCTCAAGTTTATTTTTTATAACAAGACCTGTTATCATCTGGTCACCCCAAACTTCACGTATGGTACTGTACTGAAGCTTTACCAGCACCAGTAACACTGGTTATTGTTTCTCCTTTTTTTTTTTTTTTTTTTTTTTTTTTTTTTTTGTGTGTGTGTGTGTGTGTGGGTGCCTCATGCTAATCAAACATGAATAACACGAGATATTTCCATGCACTGGCACTGGTTGTATATGGCATAAAGTGTAAACAAAGCCTCTTCCTATGCAAAATTGTAGGTATGGCAGAGGTACGGGAGTTTTCAACGAGGTTCCTACAATTGGCCAGCAACCTCTTCCTATGCAAAATGAACTGAGAATTCAACAATCTCAAATGTATCAATATGGATCGAGCATTGACCAACCTCAAATGATGCAATATGAACCGAGCTTTGCACAACCTTATATGAACATACCCTTTTACAATTACTATCCTTACAATCCGGCATTTCCTTCTGGAGCAGGTACATCACCTTACTACGCATGTTGTCCTCCGCAATTGGCTCGGGTACAACTCGTGCAACCTATTTGGCAGGAACCCATGCAATACCAATACCAATACCAATACCAACCAGGAACTCCACAACATCCTACAAATGCAAGTAGTTTCATTCAGGTATGATTATTGATGGTTTTGCACAATTTTCGATCTTTGTTTATAGCATGTGAAAGTTTCAGAAAACGACTATTAATTGGCGTAAGCATTACTAATTTGCTAATTCAGATCTTTTGCCTCCTTTTAATTAGAACTATCAAGGCACAGTTAGACCGAGAAGGTCGACCAGCTATGACAGAGCGCATGGAAGAAGTTAGTGACTTGTTCTAAATTTCTAAACTAGAATTGTGATTGGTTTCTTATACATTTTTGTTTATTGTAAATGCCTAGTTGTAGAAAGGGGATACAAAAATAATGTAGCTATTCTTCAGTCGTACAAGTTTTGGCAAGTTCTGAAGGCTGTATCTTTTAGTTCTCTGTTAAATTTACCTTCTCTCTCTGTCAATTGATGTTGTTGTTTGAGTTACATGAAAATTGTTATATATATTGTCGGATGTATTTGCATGATTGTATAACACATTTAAAACCTCCAAGTTACATAAATTTTCTTCATCTTTATTTGTACATATAAACATTATAATATTATATATATCTTTTTTAAAGTAAAACACTCTCTGATTGATCCTTTTAAATATTTAAAGTTGTATATACCTTCTTTAAAATTATTAATACCATATGTATCCTTCTAAAATATAAATTGCATATAATTTTATCTTTTTAAAACTTCAAAATTATATATTTTTCCTTCAAAATTTTACAAATATCACATTCACATTTTATTATTTGTTCGGATGTATATTAGGAGTCGGCTAACTACTTATGCTCATATAACAATAATTATTTTATTCAATTTAAGCTTTTCTATCTTAATCTTTCATCAGCGGAACAGATAGGCCTTTTTTTAAGGTTGAACAGATACTCCTTAATTAGTAGGTAGAGCTTAAATTTTTAAGTCACAATGCTTTTTCATACATCCAAATATCCTCTAATTAATATTTCAAAATTTCGTATTTGTTCTTTTTAAATCATAAACCTCTCACATAATTTATTATCTGATCCATGATCTTCTTTCGTTAAATGTAACCTCACAAGTCACATCCAAATATTACCTATTCACTCTCATGCTAAATCAAAGAAAAAATTTTTGTCTTCCTGCTGCTAAATAGAAAATCTCCCATTAATTCTAAGAAAAAAAGATTCAGCTATTTGCACATTTTCCTCTAATAATTATATTTTACCTCCAATATTGAGGAGATATCTCATATTCTGCGCGACTTTTTGGAAAATCTCAACCATTCAAATACATTCTGCACGAATCCCATTAATTCTAGTAATGTATTTTTGTTATTGAGGATAATTCAAATATCTCTATTTTTTGTGATTTGATCATACTTCTATTTTAAAAAATTTTAATTATTTAAAATTTAAAATTTGAAAGTCAAAATAAAACCATTAAATATGATGTATATTATTTTATCTATGCGTGTAAAAAATATATGACATTTTAACTTTGCTTTGATTCTCATTAAGGGCTCATAAAAATGTACTAATGTATTTAATTTCTAGGCATTGATTTTCCAACTTATTAATTTACAGAAAAATAAAACCAGAATGTGATGATTTTGAACTTATTAATTTACAGAAAAACTAAAACAATTTTTGGTATTGCCTATGAGAATTATTATTACTTAGAGGAGACATCATTAATTTTTTGTTGAATAAATTAAGGTTGATTTCATGCTGGGTTTCTTGGTAAAATGGTCATTTTCATGACAATTTAACGAAGGTTGGATGATCTAATCATTTTCATGACAATTTAACGGCAGAGATGTTCATGCCTCTCTCTTACATACATTAAGTAATTAAATACTGAAAGAATTTGATCTAATTAATTATTATCAAATGATTTTGTTTCATGGCCCTTCTTTTTAATCAACCAGTATAAGATAATAATTTATGCTCATAAAGCCTCTTCCTGTTGCAAAGTTCGAAATTTGTACAAGTTTGATGTTATTTGTTTAGCTTATTTTCATAATGAAGTCACCCCATCTACAGTTGAGCTTTTTGTATCCATAGAAAATTTTAAAATAAGATGTACAGAAAAAATAATAATAATAGATCGGATCAATAAATAAATTGATCCCGGTCTTTGCAATCAAAATACTTTCTCTATTGCTGTACATTATTGTAATAATTTTTATGAATAAAAATCTCAAAGTTTAGAGATTTTTTATCCATAGAAATTCCTAAACTTTCTTGAATCGTACAGAGATGGTAAAAGTTTGGTTATTGGCACAGTTTCATCAAAATCATAGGAAGACACAGGCCAGGTGTTCTTAAGTTCACCAAAATTATTTTAACTATCCTTAATCTCTAGCCATATGAATTTGTCTTATTATTGATTCTACTGCAAATTCACAGGGCTTGGGATTAAGGATAGTTAACACATATTTCATAGGGTTTGGGATTAAGGATAGTTAAATAAGATAAATGACAAATTTACCCTCCTAGTACATTGTAGAGCTCCTTCAAATGATCGGTGTGAAGGCAAGATTAATTTTTAAAAACAAAAAGCTGAAGACGGTCACCTGCCGAAATTTTTATTAATAGAAAATTAATTAAATGAATATCGATAATAGAGAATAAAATTGAGTTTTTTCGAGATATAAGAAAAACGTGATAATTTATAACGTTCTCTGAACATTATAGAAGTCAGATAGCCACAAATTAATTACTCTCTCTTCTAACTGAACTATGGTAAAAAAAAAAAAAAAAGGCCGTGACAGAGAGGTAGACTGATGAGTGATGGAATTTAAGATGTTATACGGTCAAAACCTTGTCAGAAAACGGAGCCCACCATGAGAATGAAATAAGGTATTTGATCGATGATAAGATAGTCAAATAAGTCGTCTCCTGTGCAGATAGAATATCTATATGACTATATATGATTATGATGGGATAATTAATTTAGAGCAGATCTAGAAATCCGCTACAAAACCTTTGTCTATGAATATATGATTATGATGGGATAGTCAAAGGTGCAGCATGAGGAGAGAGAAAGAGTCCTCTTAAATTTTTTATTACTGTCTTGAAACGAGAGATGAAGAAAAAGAAAGATGGAGGCGATATTGAAACCCAGATCTCCGTTGATCTAGCCGACGATTGAGAATAAGGTTGCTGGTTTTGACCTCTCCATGTCAGGACGAACAGTTAGACATCTCGAAAGCCTCCTCTCGTCTCCTCTCTCTCTGGCCGCTCCTCGATCCCTTTGACGAATCCACAATTTGGTAAGGCTCTCTTCAATTGGGGTTAATTTTGTATTAATTTGGGGTTTCGTCTACTAGAAATCTGTTGTTAGCTCGGGAGAGATTTTGACTGGCTTTATTTGGTGCTTGATTTTTGTATAATTTTGTTTCAGGTTAGTTTCTACTTTCTCTCATCTACTTTGTCGCCAAAAAAAATGAATCTATTCTTTCTTTATTTCTCTGGGTGCTTGATTTCTGTATTAATGTGAGTTTGTTTTGAGTCAGACAATCTATTCTTTCTTTACATAAAGTTCCAACAATTATTTTTCCCTCACGAAAAATCAAAGAAGGCCTAAAAGCATGAAATTTGTTGGCTAGCTAGTCATAATAATTTGAATTAATTTTCTGAAGTAAGAAACTAAGAAGCAATTACCAAATTTATTCTGTAGTCCAGTTCCTTGCATTTCTGTTTATCTGTCAAACTACTCTACTAAAATTGTCTCTTTTTTTTTCTTCTCTCATTCTTGGTTTCTTTTTTAATTTTATTTGGTGGGTAGTGGTGGTTACTTTTAATTTTTGAGTTCTCATTGACAAGCATAAATTTATCCAACCCAAAAACAGTTGGCAGTTGCTATAATTTCTTGATATAATAAAATGTGTCTTGTGCTATACTTTCTCTGTCTGCACAAAATCTAATTTCAGAAACAAGGTGTGAATTATTCTAGGAAAGATAATACACAATTGGCGTTTACATTATTTCCCTTTTAGTTTGTCTTGGCTGATGGTAGGATCCCTTTTTCAAATCCACATATTCATTGTGCAAATTTGGAGCAGTACCCCTGTAACCAGTATATACAGAAGCTGATATAAATTGAGACAAAAAGTTCACATTGACTCCAGATCAGAGTTTCTTTGATACAAATAGGATTTTGACATGTTATTAAAATAAAAATGTTAAATGTCTATTAGTCCAATATACTTCTATAATAGGTAAAAACCAAAACAAGGAAAAATAAAATTCATACTTGGTTGATTAACAAAGTCAATGTCCAATCTCTGAAATGTAGACTGGACTAGTGGAAAAAGAAAAAAAAAATTCTTCTTCTAATGACCAAGATTATTGTGTAGGTCTCAACGTTAAAAGTAATATAGGTTTTTTTTCAACCCTTTTATTTCTATAAGGCTGAACTTCTACTCCTGTGAAGAAAGGCAATATCTATGCTCTTGACATTGGTTCACAATAAAAGTACAAGAATGCCATTCTGGATGTGAAAGTCGACAGAGTCTCAAATGTGAGTTTTCACCTGCTAAGGCTGTTACGCATTTATAATCACGTGCTGTCTTTCAAGTTCTGATCCTTTCTACTTATCTTGTTGTAGATTACCACTACTTAATTATCTCTGAGATTTTGTCTTATACAAAGGCTTCCTGATATGAACTCTGGCAAGGGACCATAAATGTATCTTGATCGTGTATTTTTTGAGTTTTTAACTGTTCTGCAATTTGCATGGTTTTGAATTATGATGTAACTATGGTTTTCATACAATGTCCTACTGTTTTTGTTGATGGTAGCAGTTACTATCTTAAATTAATCATTTCACTTTTATTGTATTTTAATTATCCGTTATTTAGGTATTGTGATGTTGTAACTTATTAACTATTTCAGATTTATTAAACTACTTTTGTTCTAATGGTTAGATTATCTTTTCATACATTACTACAAATTATACTATATTTTTAAAATATTTTTTTTAATTGTACTTTTTACCTGGTTAATTACCAATAAGATATTTTCAATATTTTTTTTATCTTTAACAATATACATATTGGATAAAAAGATGTTTTAAATATTTTTTTAATTGCTCTTGGATGAATTCCCTATTTTTAATTACGTTGATGTATTAAATTAGCTACAAAGATGCCTCAAATATTTTCAACAAATAATAATTAAAGATTAGAAGGTAGTTGCACAAAAATTATTACTTTATTCATTCTCTCCAAACTCTATTCCAAAGAGTGCATCCAAACAACTTTTTAGCTATTCCGAATAGCGCTATTCTTAAATAGTAGCTATTTCTAGCTATTCTTAACCTACTATCCTCAACAGTAGCTATTCTCGCTATTCTCTAGTGCATCCAAATGTACTCTAAAGAGATTTGAAGTAGAAGAAGAGAACGAATCCATGAGGGTATTTTAAAAAATGGCATATTTTGGTTTATATTAAATGCAATTATTAATTCTATTTTAGTGGGAGTAAACGGGAGGGAGGGAGAAAAATGAGAAGGAAGTAAAAATATGGGGTTCACAAAAGCATTTTGTCAAAAAATTTGGTGGGATATTTTGTTTGTTAGTTTTAGAAACTAGAATAATTTATAAAATTTCCCCTTTCTCCTTGTCTTCTCCGAGTCTAGGGATCTTTTCATATCAACACAAGAGAAGATAAGAAAAGAGAAGAGAAGAGAACAAACATTGCAATTATAGATAGATGGGTCTAGGCGGCTTGATTTCCAGCCTCCTCTCTTTGGGCGCCAAATTGCTGCCGGCTGTGGTCTCAACTGCACAAGTAGATGATCAAAACCAAAACCACCAAATTGAGGCTGAATTGAAGAAATTGATGAGGATGCTAGAGCGGATCAAGGTCACGTTGTACGATGCAGAGCAGAGGGAGATCACAGACATGTCAGTCAAGCACTGGTTGAAGGAGCTCAAGGGAGTTGCTTATGATGCAGAGGATGTGCTGGGTGAGTACCACTATCATGTCTTACAGGCGCAAGTTGAGGCAAGAGAAGCTTGCTCTTCACCACCAGATTCTCATCAAATGAAAGCTAATTCAATTCAGGTATATAATTCAATATAAACCACGTTGTAAACTGCAAATATGTAGCAAAAACATGTAATATATAAGTAGTAGAGGAGGGTTCAAATGCCTCCATTTTTTGTTCTTCCGTTATGCCTTCGTTTTTAAAAATATTAATAAATTAAAATTAAAATTATAAATGTCAAAATAGAACCATTAGGTGTGGTTTATGTTGTTTTCTCTATGTGCTCATAAAAAAAATATCACATTTTGATTTACTTTTTATGTGAACCAATCATTTGAAAAACCAGTCTAAAAATGATCTAAATTAGTACGTTTTTACAAGCTCTTGATGACAACCAAAACAAAGTTGAAATGTCACAATTTTTTACACGTGCATAGATAAAATGATGTAAATCATATTCAATGGTTTTATTTTGATTTTTAAGTTTTAAATTTTGAGTTATTAAAATTGGAGACACAAAAAATCAAGGTATTTGAACCCTTTTCATAAGTAGTATTATTTGTGTACATGAACATTATAGTAGGTCATACATGCATTCTCAAGGTAATTATAAATTTTCCAGGTTCCATACAGCATGCTCGATCAATTTCAGCAAATAAGGAGTAGATTTGATGAGATTGCGAATGATCGGATAGCACTTCAACTGTCAGAGGGATATGGGCCCAATCGTTGCAACAACGAATTCCAAATAGCACCAACTAGCCACATTGTAGTTGAGTCAAATATCTTTGGGCGAGAGATGGAAAAAAAGAAGTTGATTGGTTTGTTGTCCTCTGAACATGATGTTGTTTCAGTAGTGACAATTGTTGGCATGGGGGGAGTTGGCAAAACAACCATTGCACAACTTGCATGTAATGATCAAAGAATCCGACAAAGGTTTGATAAATTTGGGTGGATATGTGTATCACAGGATTTCAATGTTGAAAGGCTCACGAAAGAATTAGTGGAGTCTATTACAGATTTCAATGTTGAAGAGCTCGACGAAACAGAATCAGTGCAATCTATTAATGAAAATGGGCAGGGTCTTACAAATTTGAGGGTTTTGCAAGAGATAATTCGAGAGGAAATAAGTGGGAAACGAGTTCTTTTGGTCCTTGATGATGTATGGAATGAGAAGAGGAGTCTTTGGGATTCATTTCGGGCTCCTTTTATGTCAGCAACATTCACAAAAATTCTAGTTACTACAAGGAACGATTCTGTTGCGCGAATCATGCAAACAGAGCCAACATTCAACCTTGGTTGTTTGTCAGCTAAACAGTGTTGGCGATTGTTAAAACATTATGCATTTGGTGGAGTAGAACATAATAAGGACCCCAAGTTTGTAGAAATTGGGAAGCTAATAATGAACAAGTGTGGAATGTTGCCCCTGGCTGTGAAGTCGATTGCTAGCCTTTTGAGGCATGAGACGCAAGAAGAGAATTGGAGAGATATTTTAGAAAGTGAGCTATGGGAGTCTGATGTTAGCAATGAGATATTTCCACCTCTTCAAATAAGCTATGCACGCCTTCCCACATATCTAAAGTCTTGTTTTATATATTGTTCCATGTTTCCTAAAGATTACCTCTACGATGTAGAAGATTTGGTTAAATTATGGATCTACCAGGGTTTTATTGAGCCTAAAGGAAACAAGACGGCAGAAAAGATTGGTTTTGAATATGCTCAACAGTTGTGCCAGAGGTCCTTGTTTGAAAGAGAAGGCAAATATGAGGGGAATATTTTTGTTCGACCCAAGTTTAAGTTGCATGATATAGTTCATGATTTAGCACGACTTAATTCAGAAAATGGTTGCTATTCAATTGAGGTTGATAAGTTCCCAAATTTTCCTAATGTCCTATACCATTTGTATATAGCTGATTGTGTGAACGTAGTAGATCCTATTCCCCATGACAAGTTCACTGCTCTGCGCACACTCGTTCTAAGCTCTTCTGTCAAAAACTTTTTCAATACTTTTAACCTTTCAATGGCACGAAAATTGAGAGCTCTAAAAATATGTGAATCTCGTGAAATCAGATTACATATGACCCCTGGATTGGAATTTCTTTCCCCCATTTGTAATTTGAAACATCTTCGTTATCTTTCACTTTGTGATATGTTCATTAAAATTCTACCTGAATGCTTATGTGACCTTTACAGCTTGCAAAATCTAACTCTTATGCAGCTTGTTGATCTCGAAGAGTTGCCAACAAAAATAAGAAATCTAATTAGCCTGGAAGAGCTCATAATTGATAGTTGTTATTACCTTAAGGTGTTACCTGAGTCCCTTTGTCAACTCAAGACCTTGAGAAAACTGTGTCTTATTAGTTGCAACCTACTTGAAAGGCTTCCTAGTGACATGAGGAGCCTTACAAATCTTCAAACTCTGGAAATAAAAAATACTGGTATTAGTTATTTACCATCTAGCTTGAGCAAATTTGTAGGAACTCAATCACTAAAGGTGATGCTGAAATGCAAGACAATTGGATGGTTAAAGGATTTTCCTAATCTGAGAGGAATTCTTTGTCTATGTGGATTGAAAAATATTCCCAATTTAATGGATATCCAATGTGCTAACCTCATGAGTATGTGTAATTTGGAGTTCCTGATATTATCCTGGAATGAGAGTTATTATCCGGACATAAATGGCAGTGCCATGAAGTTGATCATCAAAAGAGGTCAGAACATGTTTCTTGAAGATGAAAGTTGTTCTTCGGTAATGGTTAGTCTCCAGCCTCACCCTAATCTTAGAAAGCTACAAATATATGGCTACCATGGCATTAAATTTCCAGAATGGATTAGCAGCCTATGCAAACTAAAGTATTTGAAAATTACCTACTGTTATAATTTGCAATTCTTGGAAGCAAATTCGCTGCCATTAGAACTTGAAGAGATGGAAATTTATGGATGCAATCAGCTGGTATCTTTGCCTGGAATACAAAAACTGAAATCCTTGGTTAAACTTTCTATCAATAATTGTTAGAAGCTGTGCTCGACCTTCTCCTGAATTGACTATGTGTGGTTAAGGGATTGGTGCTTGCAACATGGAATAAAGTAAAGGTACTTCCTAATTCCTATTATTCTATAATATTGTTGCTAGAAAATTGATGAGAGTGCCATCATCTGCTTCTAAGCTTTATTTATTTTACTTGAATACAGAAGTAGAATCACACTATATATATTTCTTTCTTCTTTTTTTTTCTTACCACACACATATACCATTCAACTCAGGGATAACTTTTGTTAGTAGTCATGCCATATGATATTTTTATTGTTTTTTTTATCAATATTTGTTTCATTGCCATTATGCCATATGATATTGTTATTGTTACATATATACAAGCTGTCATAGATTGTACAAACAACCAGGGTGACTAATTTCAATTGTGAGAAGAAGAGTGCTTACAAGTGGCAAATTGACAACCTAGAAAGTACTGCATGCTTTACTTTCAAATATGCTGTTGTGAAATTTAGGATGTATATATATCTTATGAGATAATTAACAGATGCTTAACCAGCCAACTATATCTAAGCACTCTAATAATTAGTAAATTCCTAATTTTTCAGAGCTTCTTCGATCCCAAAAAACTCCTCCAATCTCGAGATCTATGCCTCGAAGATCCAATCCGACTCCACCGAGCTCTCTGCGCTATCAATTGGAGCAAGATTCTCACAACCAGTTAGGCGAGGTGGGTTGGTGGACCTCGGTCAGAGGCGGGTTAGGGAAGTGGAGCTTTCCCTTGTCTCCCTGGATCCGGCGCATTGCCTCCTCAGCCATGGCAAAGGTGCCGAGCCAGACGTGCATGCCCTTAATTACCCCACGGCTGCCGCAGGATCCATCAGTAATTACTCTTTCGCCCTCAAGTGTGCTTCCCAACAGTTGGGTTTGGTTGTAGGTGTTGCAGGGATAGTTTTGTCTTTTCGTCAGCTGATAACAAATTTGCAAATAATTAAATTTACAAGCTGCTGTTGTGGCAGGTCTTTTGGTAAAAAGTTTACACTTTACAACTTAAATTGTTGCTGAATTAGTTCTCTCTATTATTGTGTTGACAGTACTTAATTACAGATTGGTTCAGTACATCATGTGTTGTTCATACTAGATACTGGAATGTTAAAATTTTGAGCCATATCATTGTTTTAAAATTCCTTTATTAATGTAATAAATGTACAATAATAATGCATTAATGCTCATAGATTTCAAGTGTGTTGTGTTATGACTTTTTCTCCAACTAATAAACAATGAGACATGCATATCGATCGTAAGTTTTATCTTCAATTCTGATTTTACAATTTTAAAATTTTTAATCTAGCGATTTTTTTGTTGAATACAACAATTCAGCTACTCCCATTATATATACTTCAATGTTAATAATTTATATTAATTGTGCTTTGAGATTCATGCAGAGTGTATTTGAATGGTTGAGATTTTCCACAAAAATATGCAAAAGTTGGGTTTTTTTTTTTTAAATAATAATTGGGAACTAACTTGATTAATATTTTTTTACCAAAACTATAAGTATCGAATAGGCTATTAAGTTTTTCTCATTTAAAGGTGGATCTAATAAGGTTTAGTCAAAGTTGACTAAGTCATTTATATATTTAAAATTTTAATTATGTGTATTAAAATTTAATTAAATTTTTGTTTGTTTAAAGTTTTTACTGATTTTTTATTAATAACTATTAAAAATTCAAATTTCACAAAATACATATATTTCTAGAAATTTTCAGAAATAACCAATTCGCTGGATAATCCAGCGGAAATAAATTTTCTATTTCTATTGAATTATTCATCGGAAATAATATTTCTATTTTTTATTTTTAATTAAATAGAAGATGTTATAATTTTTTATTAAAATATTAGAAATATGTTTATATTTCTTGAAAAATAGATGAAGTACTAAAGAATTGAATTTACTAAAAAGACTTCGATAAATAATTCGAAGCAAATTTTTTAAGTATGATCTTTTGCGGCTGAAAAAAAAAAATTCTTGATATGTTAATAGGAAAAAAAAATTGAGGATTGAAAATTATTTGTGAGTAAATAGAAAAAAAAAAAATCCTGATCCAGTAAATTTAACTTTGCTCGGATACAAATGACTAAATGAGATGGTCAACAACAACAAAAACAAAAACTGCTCTGTCAATATCTTTAACCCAATTCGAACGATCCCTAGCTATTAAACCGGCTCCGGTTCCGGTTCGCTCCCCCTAGAATCCAAAGCGCCATAGCCAAGTCTAAATTTCTCCTTCCTAAATCAAAAAACCTAGCAACGCGAGAGAGGCAACTGAGTGAATTAGGTTCATTTTGGCAATGATTCCGAACAAGAGGAGTTCCCGAGTGAATTGGGCAAAGCTAAATCCCGATTTGCTCCATATCATCTCCAAGAAGCTTTTCGACATCTCTAGTTTCATCTGCTTTCGTGCTGTTTGCAAGAGGTGGCGTTCAGCAACCAGTCTCTCTGACCCTCCTCTGCAATTCCCATGGCTTATTGATTGGCCTCGTTGTAAAGGCAAACTAGACTTCACTTTCAGATTTTATTCCATTAACACTCACAAAACTCACACCTTTGAGGTCCCTGATGCTCACATCTATGGACCATCTGATGGCCGTGTGATGCTTTATGAATGCTATCGATCTTCTGAAGAGTGTCAGTCGTTTCTCAACCCTCTTTCCTGGGAAGAGCAATTTCTTCCATCTGAGGTGCCAGTGGATTATGTGAGACCCATTTCTCTATGGTGTAAAAACTTAAACCCTTCTGTGGTTTATAATCAGGAAGAGGATTCATGTTATATTTTTTGCTCGTTCAACTATGAGAAGGACAAATGGACCAAGACGAGATTTCCCCGTATAAGGACGGTTGCATTCTACGATCACAAGTTTTTCATTGCCGAGCCTAGCAGTAAGAGAATTATGGTAATTGACGAAGCAAGTGGAGTTGTGTTACCTGACATACCGCATCCTAGTAGAGATTTTTATAATGGATACTTGATTGCAACTGATGATGGTTTGCTAGCTGTGGAAATCTCCATACTTGTTTCACCGTTTCTTAGGGTTGACGACTTGCAAAAGTGCGAGTTTGATGTGTACCGGCTCGAGAATTATCCTCATAATTCGCATTGGAACAAATTGAATGGAATTGGGGACTTGATGGTGTTTGTGGACAAGAATAGCGGGTTCAGCTTGAAAGCCAGTGACTTTGGTGGGGGATTTAGAGGTAATTGCATCTATTTTATCACTAAAGGAAATAAGCCTAATCGGTATGGTAGTGAACATGTGATAGGTAGGTTTGACATAGGGTTAAACAAAACCGAAAAGATGTTAACACCACGTTGGCTCGGCAACAGGACCTGGGAAAGACAGGCTGCTTGGTTTATGCCTACACTCAACTAAAGCTTGAAAACATGTATCAGTGATGTATTCTGAGTACCAGTGACCGACTCTCTACCATTATTATGATGTACTAGGCTATCTAGTTAGTTAGTTAGTTGGAGATTTGCGGGTTTTTGTTCTCTCCAATTTCTATTTCATATGAACATGTCAGAACATAGAAGAACTATGTTGATATATGTACTTAATCATGTTTACTTATTTGATTTTTGAGACAAGCAGGATGGCATTTATGACTAAATTTTACTAGTTTTATATTATATATGGTTGTGCTTGTGCGGTTTTCCAGATAATTCTATTTATCTTGTCTGGAATGTTCAATTTGCTAATTTCACAACATTAACATATCTTTATTGGAAACATATCTGGAATGATGTTTAAATTAAATGACATGAAGTTCTCTTTGTTTTCTGATTGCTTTAATTCGGTACACGCATTTTATTGTAAGTTTGGATTAATTCAATTGATGTACTTGCTTTTATTTATTTGCCTATTCATAGGAATCAACTAATTTTATTTATTTGCAGTGTTTAGGTTAGACCGTGAGAGATCACAAATTTCGTAATTTCTTGAGTTTACCAGTTCACCATTCTCCTGAATTTTCACTAAATTGACAATCACATTACTGAGTTCCATCTTTAGTCAGTGTACTGTAATCCCAACAAGTTTGCTGTCAAATGATTGTTGATTTAAATAAAATGCTAAATCATAATGTACAATGACAAGTGGTGCATGATTCAGCAAATGAGCATCAGAAATTTGTTTCCTTGCTCATCTTTTTTCTAAAAAAAAAGAAAAAGAAAAGAAAAGAAAAGTAGAAATAGAAATGTGCAGAAGTTGGACAGCCAATTGACTATCAGTTAAACTGTTCTAGAGATCCGGGTTATCGACAACTTGCTCATCACCTGACTCCGACTCGTCTTCGCATCATCGCTCAACTCTTCATCGTCAACCGCACCAACGTCTTCGGGTTTTGCATATCTTTGGCAATATTGTAACATTAAAAAAGTAAAACCTGAGTGAATGAAGAACTAAACAAAACTAAGAAGTGATTTATAGAAACCCTCCTTTCATGCAGTAACCACAAAAGGTTACTGATATGCAAAAATGGGCCCTCTGGTGTCTACCAGATAAAATCTCTGACCAATATTAGACTTAAAAGGTATTGAAATCAAACTCAAGAATTTAGCAAATTATTTTAAGTTCTTAAATATTTTTCATCTTTCTATACTGTGTGCATAGAACATTGTATTATTATGAATCACATTTTTTAGAACTCATTCTTATATTTTATAGCAGCTTGTTATTATTTATTGTGGTTTTTCTTGTTAAAGTTTGCCTGATTTTTTTATTAATAGAAAAAACAAAACAAAAATATCAATAATGGATGGGGAACAATTTTGTTAGATTTCAAAAAATAGAAAGAACATTATAATTTGTAAAATCCAAGGCACTGTAGCTAGACATTATTATTTATTGCAGTTTTTCTTGTTAAATAAAGTTTGCGGCTATTCCAACTGTGTTGTTTTGTCGTTTCTGATACCTCGCATATTTAGCCTATATTTGACTTGATTTCGTATCAAATTCACGTTCTAAATTGTCAAAATCACGTGCATTTCATTGATATATCCTTAGAATTTGGTACTGCTGAGAGTTTGTTTGTTTTCTGCAGGATGGAAGCAAAATACACGAAGAAACGACATTTTTGGACTCTCTGGTACGGCCCTTACCAGGCTTGGTACGGCCCTTACCATACTTGGTACGACCCTTACCAGATTTGGTACGGCCCTTACTAGGCTTAGCCGATCCAGCCTCCCTTCCATCTTGTACGGCCTAGCCGTACCACTTTGGTATGGGCCGTACATAGATGCCGCCTGACAGAATTCAAATCTTGGCAGAGGCTATTCAAAGCGAGAGATCTCTCCATTTTCGGGGGATTCCATTCCATTCCAGATTGAGAGCTCAGAGAAAGGGAGAAAGAGAGCAAAGGAGCAAGGAGAGAAGAAGAAGGAAGAGGAAGAGGCAAAAATCGACGGATCAACCTCTTCTCCACATCCGATCTTCGATCTAGTTCTATCATGCCTCTCTTTATCTCTTTACTTGTATTTCTGGACAGATCCATGACTTGTGAGTAGTAGATCATTGTTTCTAGGGTTTATAGATGGATTTTCTTGATTTGTGTTGCTTTTCTTGATTTGGATCTTGTATGAACTCTTTTGATTGAATTGATTGTGTATTTGCTTGTCTTGATTGCTTTGTATTTCTGTGATTGCATATGGTGTGCCTATAGTGGTAGATCAACCCTAACAAGGTCATGTGACCATTGCCTTCTCTCAACCAAACCAATCCCTTTAGGTAGGCTTGTTCGAATTGAAACGGAAAGGTTGAATTCTCCCCTAATTGACAGATTAGAGGATACCTTAGATCTCCAATCAATCAACTAGAGGATCTGGACCAAAACATGAGAGTTGAGATTTAGAAACCCTAGAAGGTGAAGAATTGACTCCAAAACCTAGATCTTGAACCAACAAACGAGAGTTGAGATTTAGGAACCTTAGGTATGGTCAATTGAACCTTTCTCAAGAGTTTAATACGAGGTACCAGCAAGAAATGCATCAACTCGAACTTGTAAGCTCTGTACTGGTACATCAATATGGGTCTTACAAGAGTGGTGCGGCCTACCCGTACCAAGCCCCACTCGGCTTGGTCGGACCAGGTTGGTGCGGCCTAGCCGTACCAACTTGGTAAGACCCGTACCAATAGAGGCAAATCAGAGATGAAGTCTGAAACCCTTGAAACATCTTTTATCCCAAATCAAAACACAGTTTATACCTTTCCTTGCACATTTACTATTCTGTTACATTGTTTGATTGCTTGAGTTGATTCTTTAGGAAAACTAAGTACCAAAACTCCCTCTTTCTCACTTCTAGTATTTAGTCGAGATAAGTAAATATCTAGATAAAGGAACCGTCCCTGTGGATCGATACCCGATTATACTCCTCGATAGGGTTGTGCACTTGCAATCCTAATCGGAAGGTGTAACCGCAGTTTTAAAAGGTACACTCCCAAGCGTACCGAAACTTGCGTTGCGCTTTCACGCGAACAGTTTCATCCTTCATTAATGTAATAAATGTACAATAATAATATTGATAGATTTTAGATTTGAACTGTGTTGTTTTATATCGTTTTCTCCAATTAATAATAAACAATGAGGCATGCCACATACCTCAATATAAACATATATATATATATATATATATATATATAGATAGATAGGCTAATGTGCTTCCATAAGCACTTGGCCCTCTGTGCTGCCACTCTATTTTTGATTTTTCAAAATCTAAACAGTCGATCCGAACTGTTCATCTTGTTCTCCATATTAATATCTGCTTGGAGACCAAATTTTACATTTTTTGGAATTTTTTGCTATTTATTAAGCCACTTTGAAAATCGCTGATCCAACGGTGGCTTGCCAAACAGTAAAATCAGGGGTTCACCGTTGGATCAGCAATTTTCAAAGTGGCTTAATAAATAGCAAAAAAAATCCAAAAAATGTAAAATTTGGTCTCCAAGCAGATATTAATATGGAGAACAAGATGAACGGTTCGGATCGACTGTTTGAATTTTGAAAAATCAAAAATGGGGTGGCAGCACTTCGGGCCAAGTGCTTATGGAAGCACATTAGCCTCTCTCTCTCTCTCTCTCTCTCTCTATATATATATATATAAAGGAGGATTCAAATACCATTTTTTTTGTGCCACCACCATACCTTCATTTTTAATATGTGCTCATAAAAAATTATCACATTTCGATTTTGTTAATATGTGAATTAATAAGTTGAAAAATTAACGTTTAGAAATTATCTACATTAGTACGTTTTTTCAAGTTCTTGATGATAATCAAAATAAAGTTGAAATATCATAATTTTTTACACATGCATAGATAAAATAATATAAATCATATCTAACAGTCTTATTTTGACTTTTAAGTAAATCATATCCAACAGTCTTATGAATGTTAAAAGTATACCAATTCAGTATACATTCAAAATTTTTAAGGACTAAAGTGATTATTTTGAAAATTTAAGACCCATGTATACAAAATAAATGATACTTAAAAAATTATTTGTGTAATTTACTCGGTTACTTTTTTTTTCAAACTTGTTTGATTAGATCTTTGATTTTATAATATTCTTGTAGGATACCGAGCAAAAGAAAAACAATTAGAAATATTAGTACTTCGACAATATTTAGAGAGAAGTAATGCATCATGATTTTGCTTCTTTGAATAGATAGAGAGATTGATATACGTAACTTTTAATATGAAATGGAATCGTGTGGGACTTTTACTTTGAATTAATTAATTGTTATAATTGATAAGGATTGATGATTACAATGCTCCAACTAACATATATAGCCAACTTACCATGCACCAATTAATGAATGGTTTCTATTCAACAGGGAAATGATGTCAGTCACAAAAGCAAAAAGGTACCTTAATATTGCTAATTTAGTGCATTCTACAAAAATATTATAAAATTAAATTTTACTTAATATTTATTTTCTTTTTGAATTTTCTGCTCTATTTGTAAGTATAGTAATAAGATACGTATTTTATTCGTGAATAAAATATATATTTTTTGATGTTTGACAATTGAACACTGAATAAAACGTGAAAAATTGTATTATACGTTTTATTCACAAATAAAACGCGAAAAAATGCGAATTTTTTGTGTGTGTTTTCTTGTGATACTAAATTTTTTCGAATTATAATCAAATTACAAAATTTTAATTTCATCGAATTGAAATTTAATTAATCCATTTGTCACTGTGTTCCTAAGTGTGCTTTAGTTTATATTACATATAATATGTTTCTGGTGACGCCTTCTCAAGTCGTTATCGAATAAATGAAAAGAAATTGAGAGATGAATAATAAATAAATTGGATAATTTACCAACCAATTGTTGGCTTCGAGATCCATCATGGTTGGACCCGCATCTAGTGCAGAAGGAATCATATTTTAATTCCATTCTCTCCGTTTCAGTCAGTGACCCCCACAGAATGGATAGATCCAGTCAAAACTACTGAGACGCGAACTAGCGCGCATCTCAACAGCGAGTTGGAATTAAGGTTCGAAAAGGGAGCAACACAGAAGATACACAGAATAATTAACAGAAGATCAAAGATGACTCTATAAAGTAAAGTAATCCAACATCCGCAAACAATTGAAACAGGAGACTTTTCTCTTTCTTTTTTTGGTTGAAACAGAGATTTCGATTCACATTTGGGACTTATAACTATGAATTCGCATCACCTGAGATATCTCATATTTTGCGTAACTTTTGGAAGATCCCAACCGTTAAAATACCTTCGGCGCGAATCTCAAAGCTCAAGTATTACTGGCCCCTGCGCTATTTCCAAATAGACACCACGTTGGTCACGTAAAATACGAGACATCTCAGAGAACACGCATTCTAACACTATGACACCTTTGAAATTTTTTCTTATAAATAAATAAAGGAATCTGATTTCCTGCCTCCTGTGCAAGAAATTTATGCCTCCATAGTTATTGCGGGGTGGATCTAGTTATATTTAAAGAGTTTTGAATTTAGAGTTAAATGGGAGCTCACTCTGCAGTGACTCTGGGGACAGAAATTTCTTGGTCTCACGAGGACAGATAATTCAGTTCCATAAATAAAATGCAGAATTTAAAAGAACTAACTTGATTGGTTGATTTTTTTACAAAAATCATAAGCACGAATAGGCTATTTGACATTGAGCATTTACTTTTTTTTCGGAGTCTATTCGGCACCGAAGAGTTTCACAAATTTTCAACATGAACTATGACACAAAAAATAAATATGCACAAATAACTTTAAAATTTGTGTGGAACCGTGGATAAACCATCACAAATCTTATGTACTTCGAACATATATATTTCGATTCACATCACCGATTCTTACCATTTTATACTATTTGTTTTTCAAATTTAGACTCAAATTAATATATTACTTGCACAATAACTATTATTTCTAAATATGAACAAGTATTCATTTGTACTCTTTTATTCATTTGTTCTCTATAAATAATTAATAAGGTTAATTAAAACACCACGGTGAGCTTGAATTTTATACTCTTTTATTTTTCAAAATTAAAAACCTAGAAAATGTTAATGAAACATAGTGACATTACACTTAAATATTCATATTTCTAATCTATGTTATGTTCGGATCAAGGAAAACTTGACGCAAAATATTTAAACACATTTGAGCAATCTCCCCCATTAGAAAATTTTAATTAATTTGTATACATAACAACTTGACATATCATGTCATGTCAATGCAAATATATTATGTGAATTGTTATAAATCAATAATAAGTATAAAAAATATACCATTTTTTTTATATCATCCACAAATTAAAAAAATTCCAAATATGCTCTCATTTTTTTATTTATTTTTAAAACTGCCCCAACCGTCAAATTCTGAACGATTCTTTTTCTTACAGAACCATCTGGCTGTTCTTAAAGAATAGAACAGCCCAGAATTTTGACTGTTGGGGCATTTTAAAAAAAAAAATAGAGGGCATGTTTACAATTTTTTTTTAATTTATGGAAGCTATAAGAAAAAATCGGAGAAATATATCTCTCTGTCTTTGGTCTATTAAGAGGTGTTAATTATGAAGTTGATATTGTTAATCTTATCGAGGGTATAAGAGACAATATCCCCAAACTCAACGAGGTACGATACTAAAAGAGATTGTAGGGTCCTATGATTTCAAATTCAACCTTTTATTTGTTTTAAGATTCGTGCATTAAAACAACTTTTATGGAGATTCGTAATACTCAAAAAATGAAAGGTTCGATTTGGAATCGTAGCAAATTTATTTCATTTATTTCCCAACGAGGTAGACGTGCACTTTACTCAGATTCGCAACTTTTGACGTCAGCTCATTGGTTGGCTTCTTTCCGTCTGTCACTCTCTCTACATTTTTCTATAATCATTTCATCTCCCGTCCAGGTTGCATAGGATCTCTCCAGTCCTGTAGGATTTCAGTGTTTAGCAGTTTTGGCTCTAAACTTTCGTAATAATAATAACTTAGAAGGTGCATTTTGGTAAACTGTGAGAGAGCTGGACCACAAAACCAAGCGGCATTTGCAAATTGCAATGGTATATATGCACCGAAGCCCAAAATTTAAATATAATAAGAGCAATGGTTGATTGCTTGTGGCATCTTCTTTTGTTAACCGACTTCTCCAGTTTTACAAAATATATCAAACGAATATTCAGTACTTGTAACATATCTTAATCCTCTCCAGTTTATGGGAAAATGGAGGGGAAGGTTCTAATATACTGTAGCGATTGTCCACTTTACACGTACCTTTCTGGCTTTCTCTTCAAAGTTTTCTGACAAGAGGAAGAGAAGAGAGAAGAAGAGAACATTTTTTATTTTTTATCTTCTTCTCACCTCTTATCTTCCCCAATCTATAGAGAGAGGAAAAAGCAAAAAGCTTTTTAAGATGTCGTCTCCAAGCAAGCGTCGTGAAATGGATCTTATGAAACTGTAATAAAATGCTGTTTAAACTCAAAATCTTTTTTTTTTTCTCCAAGTTTATTTCTTTTTACAATTTTAGTTTACTGATTATTTATTTTATTCTTTGTATTTTCAGGATGATGAGCGACTATAAAGTTGAGATGGTGAATGACGGAATACACGAATTTATTGTAGATTTTCATGGCCCCAAAGAGAGTATGTTTTATATTAAAAAAATTATATAATTTTCAATTACTTTAATACTTTGATAAATACAATTTACTAAATTTGGGTGCCTTTTTTTTACATTTTTTTTTTTTAATTTTCTTTACTGATATGTTCAGTTTAGTAGATATTATTCATTTGTGCCAATTCTGTTCCTGAGCAATTTGTTTTTGTTTGCTCACAATTCTGAAATTTGAATTCAAGACCTCTTAGAAGTCATAATAATAGCTTATATTTTAAAATTTGCCTTGGTTTCTACTGAAACTTTAATTCCAGGTTTATACCAAGAGGGTGTATGGAGAATTAAAGTTGAATTGCCAGATGCTTATCCCTACAAATCTCCATCCATTGGTTTTTTAAATAAGATGTATCACCCCAATGTCGATGAAATGTGAGCTCTTATTAATTTTCCAAAAAATATTGTAGTTGTTTGTAAATGATTGATGCTGAGGTTGAAAAGTTTTTTATGGTACATCATTGCTGACCTTTTCTCTGTCAGTATCCATTTTCTGAGGAGTCCAGATCCTTCTAAGTAACTTAAATTTTGAGTTTAGATCCGGACCATCCGATTAGAATCCAAGGCGGAATACATGGGGATCCTTTAATATTCGTGCCAAAACAGATCTGACAGTCCGGATCTAAAATCCAGGTCTATACTGAGGTGATGTTTGGTTGAGGGCTAAACCATGGAATAAGGGGTTTATGCCTCAGTTATTTCACCAAACACAGAGAAATTAAGCCGGCCTAACTAGACGTAATCTAAAATTAGGTCTTTAAATTTAAACCATCTCTCCAAGTGGCTTAAGAGTTAGTCCAGGTACGGTCCCACTGTCACCAACTATCCAATTTTTTCGCCTCTCTTCTGTTGTTGAAACTATTTCTTAATAAATCAAGCCATGGTATATAACTTTAGACCTCAACCAAATATAAATAATGTTTTGGTTTGGTACAAGTTTTTATTGAAGTTTGGTTTTTCTTTGATTAAATGTGTATAGCTGGTTTGGTACCATCTAGGCTGTGTGTAGTCAATTGAGACAGTAAGGTATATGCTGTTTTCTTTGTCGCTGATTAGCTTGTTGAAGTTACATAAATGCTAATTATTTGACCTTTTTTTTCTGTAATTAATACGTAGGTCTGGATCTGTCTGCTTGGATGTTATCAATCAAACTTGGAGCCCCATGTTTGGTATTAGTTTTTTTTTTTTACTGTATTGCTGTATTTTTTTACTTTATCCAATGAATGTTACCATTTTATATGAAGACCAAACAGCTCCAATTTATGATGGAAATTGATTAACTAAGGTTTAAGAAAACTTAGTTGACACATCGAAATCTGATTAATTTTTTTTTTCAGACAATTAAAGAACAGCCATTTAAAAAATAAATTATAGAACAGAAAAAAAAATGATTCCAGTGATGAAGCCTTACATTTTAGAAAACATACATTTTTTCAAGTGTACAGTTATTATGATGAAATTTGATCTGTACATGTTCTAGACCTTGTGAATGTATTCGAAGTTTTCCTCCCTCAACTACTTCTGTACCCGAACCCGTCAGACCCGTTAAATGGAGAGGCAGCCGCACTATTGATGCGTGATCGAGCTGCATATGAACAGAAAGTGAAAGGTGATTTTTTTTTTTTTTACATTAACTAGTTGTTATTGATCAGGTTTTCACTGTCAATTTTGAAGACAAATAATGTTATATTTTGTATCCTTTTGATTACTGTCAACCAGGGATAGAGCTAGAAAATTTAGATGGGGTCTCTACAATCACTAAATGTTCATTAAAAAATGAAAAATCAAGTAAATTTCAATATACATGATTAAAATTTTTGAAATCATGGGGTGGCTAAGCATTTCCAGACTATACCTAGATCCGCCCCTGCTGTTAGCATCCATCGAACAAAGGAACTTTTTTTGAAAAGGCCCTCACAAAAAAAAAAAATTGTAATCAGACAGAGGGCCCACTTTTGCGTATCAGTTTTAAAGAGGTCACTTTTGTGGTTACTGTATAGAAGGAGGGTCATTCTGTAAATCACTCCTTAATTTTGTTTAGTTCTTCATTTAACACTCAGGTTTCACTTTTTCTTTTATGTTAGAATATTGCCAAAGATATGCAAAACCTGAAGACGTTGGTGCGGTTGATGATGAAGAGTTGAGCGATGATGAGATGAGTGAAGACAGGTCGGAGTCGGGTGATGAGCAAGTTGTCGGTAACCCGGATCTCTAGAACAGTTTAACTGATAGTCAATTGGCTGTCCCAACTGTACATTTCTATTTCTACTCTTTTCATTTTTTAGAAAAAAAGATGAGCAAGGAAACAAATTTCAGATGCTCATTTACTGAATCGTGCACCACTTGTCATTGTACATAACCTTTATTCAGTGATGTTCATTGTAATTTAGCATTTTATTTAAATCAACAATCATTTGACAGCAAATAAAGAGAGATTATACTGACTAAAGATGGAAGCCAGTAATGTGATTGTCATTGTAAGTACTTCATCACTATCAATTTAGTGAAAATTCAAGAGAATGGTGAACTGGTAAACTCGAGAAATCACGAAATTTGTGATCTCTCACGGTCTTAACATAAACACTGCAAATAAATAAATTTAGCTGTTTTCTATGAATAGGCAATAATTAAAAGCAAGGTATATCGATTGAATCAAAACAAACATATAATAAAATGTTCCGAGCCTTTTCTCTTATGTTAGCAGCGAAGACTTCTAGTTTCAAAACAAACTTATAAAAGCAAGGTATATCAATTGAATACTGTAGCAGCGAAGACTTCTAGTTTCAGCGACTGTCTTTTCAAGAGTGTCATTTATTTTTATTTTATTTTTTTGTTATAAAAAACCGTTTGCAATCCTCAAACAGCGTGTCACTTATTCAATACTAAAAGAAGTGGATAAAGAATTAATTGAGTAAAATTATAAATAGTAGAATCCGTGCCCACTCCAAACCAAAACCTCCAAATAATGCACCACATCCACATGGGACCCACCCGCCCGCCCATCAATCAACTTTTAATTCCTACCAATTAATGAAACCTGATTGCCTTCACATTATATAAAACTAGAAATAATAGGCATGTTTTGTTAATAACGGAGCAACAAATATCAGATCCGTTTTACTTGCTTCAAATCCTCTCTTCGTCTCTTCACTTCGCTTTCTTTCTCGGTAAAACCCTTCCCAATGGGTACAGTAATTGAAAATTTTGAACTGGATTTTATGTTTACGTGGAAAAAAAAATATTCAGTCAGGGTCTGTTCGGCTGCTCTCCACAAAATAATGTTCACGTGGGAAAAATAAAATTCATTCAGACTGAATTTTTTTTTTCACGTGAACAATAAATTTCAGTTAAAATTTTTCTTATTCCTATTTCTATTCCCACTGTGCAGCCAAACAGTACTTTCGGGATTACTACCGAACAGGGCCTAATCCAATGTCTTTTCCTGAGCACTAGCAGCAGCTCTCATTTGAAACAAAGATGGCAATGATACTCCCTGACTTCTTGTCAACGTTTAGCAAACTTATCGTGCAAATGATCCAGGATGAGGTCGGCATGCTGCTGGGCATCCCTGACCAGATCGAGAAGCTCGGCAAGACCGTTTGTGACATCCAATGTGTCCTAGCTGATGCTGAGAGGAAGCAAAGCAAGGGCAATGCCACAGAGCGTTGGCTCATGCAGCTAAATGATGTCATGTATGATGCTGATGACGTCATCGACCTCTGTCAGATCAAGGCAAAGGAGCACCTTGCTGCTGGTTCCAGTTCTCATTCTTGATTTAACTGACATTTCTTATAAAAGAAGAAGAAAAGCCATTTCCGACTGGCTATCTCAAGTGGCATGCATAAGAAATTTCTCTCAGTTAACATCCGAAGGATTTGTGTTTGTGCAATTCTTGTTTTTTAATTAACAATGTAACAAATTGTTAAATGTTCAACAAAACCGAGAGTTTGGTCTTTCTAAGCACCTTAATTGATGACTATCTGTCTTTATATAAAAAAAATATCGACAGATTATTTATTTTCAAATATGAAAGTCAAAACAGATTGAGATGATACGAATTTGCATCATGTATTGCATTCACAAATTGTACAAATTTTACAGATTTTATGTTCAGCACATGATTTCTTCCATAACGAAGAAAACCCAAGGATTTTAGTATCAAATTTCAACACATAACAAGTTTCAGTACTACAGTGCTTATTTATTTATCTTTCATGTTTGTGTTTTGTAGATAGAGCGACTAATTAAACGCGTCAAAGTTAAGATATGCAAAAGAGCAGTGTTGAGGATAAAATAAACCATTGGGATGGTGATTTGTATAAAAGGGTGTTTATTATTTTGAAATTTTTATCTACTTTGGTTATGCTTGTTATTTTGTGGTTATTTGTCTTTTGCTGTATCTTTCAATTCTTTCTCATTCTTTTCTTTTTCCTCATTTAATGGTATAAAAGGAGATTAAATATGAACTCCTGTTTGTATTTCCATATTCTAATATAGCACTGGTGGCTCTATATAGCACCGGTAGTTCTTTTTTCTTCGTTTTGGAAGTTAATGGATTTAGTTCTTTCTCAATAATGGATAGTTGGATACTATAAAATTTACCCGTTATAGTATCCAGAAAAGTTGACACAGAGATAGAAAAAGGAAAATTCTCCGTTAAATTGCTCTGTTATATTTCTCCTTTTTTCTCTGTTCCCTCTTTGTATGCAGGCGATTATGATTTATGAAGCATGCCCTTCAGAAACCACATATGATTAGAGCTCTTATCAATTTTCTTGATTAGATAAGATGAGATTTATTTATGTTTTTGCGAACATATTTCCAAACTAAAGATGTATAGCTGACTTGAACCTTGCTACCGGCAATAGCGTTTTCTAATTAACAAAAAAAATATTTGTTAAAAAAAGTTCTTATCATAATTTTTTAGTGGAGATTTTTGTTATTTCTCTTGTGGTTTTTCTTTTGATATTTGTTAATCACTATACTTAATGGGTTTTAATGTAAGTTGGGCTCTAAAGCCTTACTTTTTGCACCATTTATTGAAGATGGAATTTTATGTATATTTTATAGAAGGGGAGATTTCATGTATCCCCTCAAAAGTTTCAATATTACGTATTCCTCCCTCCAAAATCAATAATTATATATTTATTTTTTAAAATTGTGAAAACTAATATATTCATACTATCCATCCTATTTAACATTCACTTCATATAAATTCCCATTTTACCCTTCTTGATTTTGACAGTTTGCTCCGCTTGTATTCTTATTCCTTGATGTCTAATGATATGTGTAATCAAATGTGTAAAACAACTTGCTTCCTTCATTTATAAAAAAATAAAAAAAAAATACAGCTTGCTCCGTTTAATTAGTGTCCGTCAAACTGCTGCTTCAACTGATTGGTGTGCTGTCCCTTTCTTGTTGCTAGTTTTATGTTATGAATTGTGGTGTTCTAACCTTTTTTTTTTTTTTGGGTACCAGTGCAAGCAACACTTGAAAATGGACATCACAAATTCATTATGTTTCCTTCCGATTTTGTTTCATAATATTGCTGATTTTGGAGAAGAAATGCATAATATTGAAACTTTTGAGGGAGATGTATGCAATTCCCTCTTCAATTTAACCATCATTCCAAATATGTTTCCAATAAAGATATGTTAATATTGTGAAATTAGCAAATTGAATGTTCCGGACAAGATAAATAAAATGATCTAGAAAACAGCACAAGCACAACCATAATATAAAACTAGTACAATTTAGTCATAAATGCCATCCTTCTTATCTCAAAAATCAAATGAGCAAACATGATTAAGTACATACATCAACATAGTTCTTCTATGTTCTAACATGTTCATATGAAACAGAAATTGGAGAGAACAAAAAACCCGCAAATCTCCATTAACTAACTAGACATTATAATAACAGTAGAGAGTCAGTTGCTACTCACTAGTACTCAAAATACATCACTGATATATGTTTTGAAGCTTTAGTTGAGTGTAGGCATAAACCAAGCAGCTTGTCTTTCCCAGGTCCTATTACCGAGCCAGCGTGGTGTTAACATCTTTTCGGTTTTGTTTAACCCTATGTCAAACCTACCTATCACATGTTCACTACCATACCGATTAGGCTTATTTCCTTTAGTGATAAAATAGATGCAATTACCTCTAAATCCCCCACCAAAGTCACTGGCTTTCAAGCTGAACCCGCTATTCTTGTCCACAAACACCATCAAGTCCCCAATTCCATTCAATTTGTTCCAATGCAGATTCTGGGGATAATTCTCGAGCCGGTACACATCAAACTCGCACTGTTCTCGAGCTGATGAAACAAGTATGGAGATTTCCACAGCCAACAAACCATCATCAGTTGCAATCAGGTACCCATTGTAGAGATTAAAATCTCTACTAGGATACGGTATGTCAGGTAACAAAACTCCACTTGCTTCAACAATTACCGTAATTCTCTTACTGCTAGGCTCGGCAACGAAGAACTTGTCATCGTAGAATGCAACCGTCCTTGTACGGGGAAATCTCGTCTTTGTCCATTTGCTCTTCTCAGAATGCCACGAGCAAAACCTATAACGTGAATTCTCCTCCTGGTAATAAAATACAGAAGGTTTTAAGTTTTTACACGATAGAGAAATGGGTCTCACATAATCCACTGGCACCTCAACTGGAAGAAATTGCTCTTCCCAGGAAAGAGGGTTGAGAAACGACTGACACTCTTGAGAACATCGATAGCATTCATAAAGCATCACACGGCCATCAGACGGTCCATAGATGTGAGCATCAGGGATCTCAAAGGTGTGAGTTTTATGAGTGTTAATGGAATAAAATCTGAAAGTGAAGTCTAGTTTGCCTTTACAACAAGGCCAATCAATAAGCCATGGGAATTGCAGAGGAGGATCACAGAGACTGGTGGCTGAACGCCACCTCTTGCAAACGGCACGAAAGCAGATGAAGCTGGAGATGTCGAAAAGCTTCTTGGAGATGATATGCAGCAGATCGGGATTTAACTCTGCCCAATTCACTCGGGAACTCTTCTTGTTCGGAATCATTGCCAAAAATGAACCTATTTCTGAACCTATTTCACTCGGTTGCCTCTCTCGCGTTACTAGGGTTTTTGATTTGGGAAAAGGAGAAATTTAGACTTGGCTAATCAGGCATTCAGGCGCTTTATTCTGGGGAGAGCGAACCGGAACCGCTTTAATAGCTAGTGATCGTTCGAATTGGTTTCAAGATACTGACATAGCAGTTTTTTTTTTTTTTGTTGACTATCTCATTTAGTCATTTCTATCCTATTCAGTTATTCACATATTTTATTTTGTAGAGTCAGTCAGTGGTATTATTATTATTATGCATAGTGCATATTAGATCATGCTAGATTGATATTTTTAATTTGAAAAATTTAATGATTAATATGAATTATTTTAATATGATTTTAATATGAAAAATTATATATATTTTTTAAATGGATCCTGATAATTAACAATCTCTGCATTAACTTCCATAACCACCATGGAGAACCATTAAATCATTAATAAAAGACAATTATTTAACATGAATCATAAGAGTATTTATTTGGAATGTATAAGTATTAATCCATATGCAATGAACTCTATTTATGTAAGCAGAAAAAAGTCCATCAGTTATCCCCGTACAATTTTTTTTTTCTCTCTGTATCGTCCCTGCACTACTGGGGACCAGTGATATGTATACTTGTCAAAAATAATGATAAATACTTGTCGTACATAATGATATATATTTGTCAAATATAATGATAAATACATTTTTGAACATTAATAAATATTTATTTCTAAATATTTTAATTACAATTTTCAATAATACGTCTATGACTTAAAATACTAAATGAATATTTTATATTAAATGGAAATATACTTAACGATACAAAAATGAATATTTTGTTCTTGAACTTATCAATAAGTAATGTTTAATCAAATCAATGTATCATCATATTAGAAACAATGATAAATATTTTCTTGAATATCAATAAACAAATAAACATTTATTTCTAAATATTTTAATTGTAACTTTTAGTAAAATATCTATGACTTAAATATATTAGATGAATATTTTATGTTACATAGATAAATATTTGATGATACAATTTGTTCTTGAACTTGTCAACAAGTAATGTTTTAATCAAATAAATGGAGCAAAGCTAGGGTGTGATATGCTTACCAAGAGAGTTTGGTGAGTACAACTCCAAAAGTATATTGGATCGACTTCAAATACCGAATCCAAACCGTTGAAATCTATGTACTTCATGAGTAATGCATGTATATACAAATTTATGAAAGTTTCAAATTTATTTGCTACAAAGTCAAGCGGTCAAATAAATGATAGAAATTGAATATATAAAATAACTTATAAAATATTTATTTCTTTGATCACTTGACCTTGTAGCAAATAAACTCAAAACTTTCAAAATTTTACATGTACATGTATCACTCATGAAGTACATGGATTTCAACGGTTTGGATTCGGTGTTTGAAGTCGATCCGATATACTTTTGGAGTTGTGCCCACCAAACTCTTTTGGTGAACACATCATACCCTAGCTTTACTCAAATAAATGTATCATCGTGTCAGAAATAATGATAAATACTTTTCAGACATAATAATATATATTTGTCAAACATAATAATAAATATTTTCTTGAACATCAATAAACATTTATTTCTAAATACGTTAATTGTAACTTTCAGTAATACATCTATGACTTAAATAGATTAAATGAATATTTTATGTGAGCAAAGCTAGGGTGTGATGTACTCATCAAGAGGGTTTTGGTGAGCACAACTCTAAAAGTATATCGGATCGGTTTCAAACTATGAATCCAAATTGTTGAAATCCATGTACTTCATGAGTGATGCATGTACATACAAAATTTTGAAAGTTTCGAATTCATTTGCTATAAGGTCAAGAGGTCAAAGAAATGAACATTTTTATAAGTTATTTTATAAGTTGTTTTATATATTCATTTTTCATCATTTCTTTAACCACTTGACCTTGTAGCAAATGAATTCGAAACTTTTAAAATTTTACATGTACATGCATCACTCATGAAGTACATGGATTTCAACAATTTGGATTCATAGTTTGAAACCGATCCGATATACTTTTAGAGTTGTGCTCACCAAAACCCTCTTGGTGAGCACATTGTTATTAAGGCAGTTATTAGCATGGATTGTTAAGTTAATTTAATTCAATTCAAAAGTTAATTAAGGCAGTTATAAGCATGGATTGTTATTAGGAGACGATATAATTTAATTTAATGCGGAATAAATGGAAGTTATTAGCGGGACCATTGGCAGTTAAGGAAGTTAATCATTGATAGAGATAGTGCGGAGAGAAAGCGGGGACAGAAGTGTTCTAAAATTCGTTTGACTTTGGATTTCGGATGGCAACTTTTTGACTTTGGATTAAATGATCTGAAATGTTTACTGAAAAAAAATTAATAAAAAGTTGCCGTCCGAAACAAAAATATAATTTGCTAGAATTTTTGTTCAAATATAGTTACTAGAATTTCAATGAAGTGTTCTGAAATAATTTATAGAGATAGATAGGGGTAATATGCAAAACAAAAGGATATGATCAACCGACCATATAGTTGAATTTAAAGAAGTACCGCTTGTTTACTTAATTCGTGACTCTTACTAAATAAACTCAAAATTGATGGAAAAAATTGAGTGCAGACTCGGGTGAAACTCAGTTTGATTCGGCTTGACTCGAATTATACTCAGTCTGAAAATTAAATAACTTGATCGAGTCGAACACTGTTCAACCGAGTTTTGATGAAAAACTCGCATGGCGCAAGATTGGACCTCGGGGCTCTGAATTTGGTTTGAAATTGAGTTGTGAAATGAAATATTGTTCAATTTGTTTGTGTATCTCTCACATGAATTACAGTTATTTGTAAGGACTAAGGGGTGAGGAGGCTAAACTATTAACTATCCTTGGTTCATTGTAGACAAATCAAATTAGTCACTACTTACGATAAAAAAATTCTAAAAAATATACAATTTAGTCTGCAAGTACATATTCATATCGAGATCATGTTGAATGATTCGGATCGACCATTATAACTTTGAAAATAAAAATAATAATTCATAGTATGGATCAATCCGCACTATGCATAGTACCATAATCTCAATTTTTTTTCTATTTTTATTTTAGAAAAAAAGATGAGCAAGGAAACAAATTTCTGATGCTCATTTACTGAATCATGCACTACTTGTCATTGCAAATAACCTTTATTCGGTGATGTTCAATATGATATAGCATTTTATTTAAATCAACAACCATTTGACAACAAACTTGTAGATTGTGATTGCAAGTACTTCATTTTATATTTAAGTGAAAATTACCAAGGAATTTATAGTCGGCGAGCTTGATCATTGTCAACTGAGTGAAAATTTGTCTGAAACAAAAATTGGGTCTGTTCATATATAATTACTGAGTAGAACTAGGGTGCTCTTAAGCTCACCAAAGTTTTAGTGAACTTAACTCTAAAACTCATCAAATTAATTTCAAATGACGAATCCGAACCGTTAAAACCCGTCTACCTTACGTGTGATGCATCTACATGTTAAATTTTTAAACATTCAAATTAATTTCGTATAAAGTCAAGCAGTCAAAAACGTTCAAAAAATGAATACACTAAAATTAATTTATTAACTGTCTAATTTTGACCGCTTGACTTTATACTAAATTAATTCGAATGTTTAAAAATTTCACATGTAGATGCATCACACGTAAGGTAAGCGGGTTTCAACGGTTCGGATTTGTCATTTGAAATTAATTTGATAAGTTTTAGAGTTAAGCTCACCAAAACTTTGGTGAGTTAAGAGGACCCTAGTTCTACTCATAATTACTTGAATTTCAAGGAAGTGTTCTGAAATAATTTATAGAGATTGGTAGGGGTAATATGCAAACAACAGGATATGGTCAATCGACCAAATGGTTGAATTGTTGAATTTAAATTTGTTTGGCGTGGCTTGGAGCTTAGGTTACTCGGATTTTCCACGCTTCAACCATTGGATTCAAATAAGTACCGTCAACTTGTTTACTTAATTTAATCTTATAATATTATTACAATATTCTCGTTGTAGGAATAAATCTACTAGGATCCGAAATTTGAGAACAGTAATTTTGAAATTCTTGTTTTTTTAAAAAATCCAACCATTCAATATTTTTTATGCATGTATTTCAAAATAGTTGGTTTCTCTATGCATGTTTTTCGAAATAATTCGATAGTTGGATTGAGAAAAACAGAGATTTCATAATATTGAAGGATCACAGCAGATTCATATCCCTCGTTGTAACCTATCTAAAAAGCGAATAATATATATATTCTCTATTTAATTTTGTTTTTCATAAAATCGAGTATATTGTTAGGTATAATCAACAATCATCAATAATTAATTTCCCTCTCAGTATTAATTCTTTCGTCGATGTATCTCCTAATAAATATCTAATCTAATAAGTCAATAGAAAGACAGAGATAATGTTTATATGATTTCTCTAATACCTAGAGTTTCACTTTCTTTGATATTTAAAGTCCTTTTTGTTTTTTTCCCCTTTTGTTTGCGTTCAAAATGTGATTCATATATTTGATCTAGAAGAATTGACGATTAATAATGAATGTAAGGTACAAGTTTGTTGCGGAAAGTTCTTCTAGAAGAGTCAATAGTCAATACATACTTCATGGAAGCAACAATTGTTCACCATTTTTTTGGGGAATTTTATGTATGTACCCTTCAAATTTTTTTAAATTGTCGTATTCTCCCTTCTAAAGTTACATAATATCATAGTTGTTTTTCTAAATTTCAAAAACTCTCAAATTTACTTATTGTATTGTCTTTTCTATCCAAACTTATTTAAATTTACAAAATATCTATTTTATTCTTTTTTTAAAAAGGAAAAAAAATACGTAGCGTGTTTTAATATGCGCACTACAGCAGAACGGTTTTTCTGCGACCGTTATCAGCGACCGGTGCTCACGCCGGTCGCAAATAGTTGATTTTCCCCCCAAAAAAGGAAAACAAAAACCTTAAAGCGACCAGGATTTTCTGCGACTGGTATCAGCGACCGGTGTCCACGCCGGTCGCTGAAAGAATTTTTTCGCGAAAAAAAAGGCGCCAGTGCGGCCTTCTCCGCCAAATCGCCAAAACCAAGCTCCGCCCAAACCCTTCTTCTCCGCCAAAACCCTTCGTCTCCGCCAAAATCTTCTCCGCTAATACGAAATCGATCACCAAAACTCCTTTGAAATCGATTGCCAAAACTCCAAACCTCTCTCTTCTCGAAAATCAGTTCTGCCTCCGGTGCCTATCGTTTTTGTCTCCTCCGACGACTCTCCCTCATCCGGACTCAGCCGCTTCCTTTCGCTGTTCAGGTTAGATTTTCTCTCAATCGAGCTGGCTATTCTCTGCTCTCCGCTTTTCTCGTGGTTAAGTTGTCTTTTCAATTTGTGTTTTTTTCAATTTGTTGTTAGAGGGAAGAATTGAAGGCTGTGCAAAGACAAACGAGGCAGCCAGTGAACCAGCATAGGGAAGGTTCGAAGGCTCTGATTAGGTAAATTGATTGCTCAAAATTTTATGTTGACTTGGTTATCACGGCATGATTTAGATGGTCGAATTGCTCAAATTGTATTTGGGGGCATAAATTAGGATTACTCAAGTCTTAATCAACTTCAAAAAAATTGATAGCATTGTAGTGGTACCATTCCATGCCTCTGACTTGTTGCTTCTTAATACCAGATTTTTCAGTATTAGGTGTTCAATTCGACCAGAACCTAACCTAAGGTTACATATCAGAATATATTCCTATTGGACAGCCAAAAATGAAAAATGGAAAGAAGCAATTAACTTTTTGAAAAGGTTGCCATGAGGCAGATTTGAATTCGTTCATTTCTACTTTACAAGCAAATTAGATTTCTCCTATCTGCACTCTCTCTGGTTATATATAGGTGCATGCCAGTACATGATAGAAGCAAACCAACTTACATTATTAGATATGTAATAAGAGTCTGATCTTTGGTAGCCAAGGATGACTTGCCTATAACTACAGTTGCCTTATATAAATGACCTAATTCACTTCTTTTTTTTCTATATCAGAATTGTTCTCTAATCACGGCAAGGCAAGACAAGTGAAGCATTCTATCTCTCTCTCTCTGGTACGTACGTTTAAATTCATAGTTTATGTAGATGCCACTTGTATGGTTGTATACAAGTCCTGTTGCATGGATGATGCAATACTTGATTGTGATTTCTTGTTTTGATTGTGAATTTTTTTCATGACTTGTTTTAGAGGGTTCGTTATCAACTGATGATATCTGGAGGGTCTAAAGTATAGATTTCGATTTTTTATTTGTTTGAGTTAAATTTTTTGTATGTTTGATAATATTTTGTTACACAACCTTGCTTGTTTCATATATGCTTGTTCTACAAAAGATATGTATTTTGCTAGTAGCTTAGACATGCATGCATGGTTGTTAATACTTGCCTTATATACATATTAATATCAAGAGCAACAAATGCTCATTTTACTTGAACCATTTATCATCTCAACTCTAGATATGGCACCGAGTAGAAAGGGGAAGGGAAAGGCACCGGCAGAAAACGAAGGAGAATCTAGTGAGAGAAATGGTCGCGGTCCAAATGCCTATATTGCGCCAATCTCAGATCCGACTTTGCGACCAGTTCTTCGGATAGGGGGTTACAAGTAATATTAATTTTTTGTGTATTTTTGTAATTATGCATTAATTGTAATGCTTGTAATAATTATTTCTATTTGCAGGACTTTTGATGCAGGGCATCCAGAGAAGACGAAGCAAGTCGCGAAAGTTATTTCGCAGACAGTACGTCAGAATTATCCTGGCCCGTACTACAGGTACACGGATTTCCCCAAGGATAATAAGGATGTTATCCAGGAAGAGTTTTTAGTAAATAAATCTTTCTGAAACAAAACCTCTAATAATTACTTGTTTTCTTTTTTTTGAAACTAACAGACGATATTAATTCTTAACTATACATTGCAGAAGTACTACCAGTTTCATCCGGATATACCTTTGACAGATGCATGGAGTGTATTTAGAAAGATAGCTGATGTACGGCTTCAGGATATGCTGAATAAATGCAAGGCGGCAGCAAAAAAGTCGTACGGAGAGTCAATGCTCGAGTGGAAGGAGCGTGGGGCTGCTCCTCGCCCCTACGACACATGGATCCAGCCAGCGTACTGGCCTGGACTTGTCGATCATTGGTGCAGTGACGTCTTTACTAGTCGGAGCCAACGAAATGCAGAAAATAGGGCCAATGCTGAAGGTGCAGGGGCTTCGACGGGCTCTGTGAACATGCTTGTTCACAAACAGCGCTTCGTAAGTTGTTTTTCATTAAATTAATATATTTTCATTCTTATTGAATATAATCGAACTAATCTTGATAATTTTTTTAAAATGAAATTGTCTTTGAAATTCTTAACAGGAGCAAACACAAGGGCGCGAACCCAGATGGAGCGATGAGCTGTTTCAGCCTACCCATACGAACAAGATAACGGGGGAATACGTTAGTACTAAGGCTAAAAATGCACAGGTAATAGTACTTTCAAATTGTTGTATAAAATATCATAGTTCATGTTGTACGTAACATTATTGTTATATTTTACAAAATTTGCAGCTAAAATATGAGAAAGCTATGAAAGACAAGTATGGAGAGGAAAAAGAGACATGGCCCAGATACGACGGTGATCTCTGGTTCACTACGGACGTTGATGATCAGAATGCTCACGGCGATAATTATGGTCTCGGTGCTCTAGGTAAAATAAATATTCTTTGAAATTTTAAATTTATTTTTAACTTTGTCAGATAATACTAATTGTCTTACTTTTAATGTTTCAGGCAAGACGAGAGGCATGTTTTGTTCTGGTGGATCTAGCAGTGCTCGATCACACTCGTCACAGTCGTATTCTTCTATCCCGCCATCGACGCATCTCACAGAAGAAGATGTTGAGAGGATATCTTCCCGGCTACTCGATAAGATGGAGGCTCGCATTGAGGCTCAGGTGGAGGCTCGGTTGCAGGCTCGGTTCAGAGCTTCGGTACGAAATTCAATATTTAAGTATGTTTTAATTGTGAAATGTAAATCCTAAATCATAATTATCTAAAATATTCCTTTACAACTTCACAGGGAGGTTCAGGCTCACAGCCGGCCTCGATTCCCGCTCCTCAAGATGACGAGGATGATGACGAGGATGACGGCGACGATGGTACTGTTTAGTTTAGTTATTTATATCTTGTTTAGATGTTGTCTTGACATTTAGATTATATGTTGTTTAGTTATGCGACATTTATGATCGATATATTACTTGACATTTCGATGTTTATGTTTGATCGATATATTATCAGTTTTTTTGATATTTATGTTTATATCTATTTTTTATGTATCGATGTCTTCTATTGCGTGTTTGTATCGATGTTTTTTATTATGTGTATGTATCGATGTTTTGTATTTATGTATATGTATCGATGTTTATGTTGTATGTTGGTACGTGTCGTACTAATTATTAATAAATGGTGCAAATTTAAATAACAAAAAAATTCTTAAAAACTGACAGAAAACTTTCTGCGACCGGTTTTTTGAGTTTCTGCGACCGTTATCTTGGTCGCTGAACATACTTCATGACGTCAGCAAAAACAAACAGCGACTAAAAAATTTGGTCGCAGAAAAAAGTATCAGCGACCGGCGGACGTCATTCAGCGACCGTTTACGTCAGCAGAAGAGTATCTGCGACAGTGCTTTCTGCGACCGTGATATCAGAGACCGGAATCATCTATCAGCGACCGTTATGATTTTTTGCGACCGGCGTGTGAACTTTCTGCGACCGGAAATCCGGTCGCAGAAAATACTTTTTGCTGTAGTGGCGTCTCTTGAAATTTTGTCTTTATATATGAAAAACGATTTGGATACTACGTTTTTTTATAATATTTTGCATCGATCGCTAACCCAAAATTTCTTGCCATTAAAAACGATGATTCTTGTTGTACATCTTAATTTATAATAAAATATCAAAGATTTATACATAATTAACACACACACATATATATACCGGATTTAAATAGCAATATTTTAGAGGCTACTCGTTTTATATATGTGTAGTAAATGCTCATCATTTTTCTTCAGAAGCAAAGCCAAGTACCAATTTTATTTATGTACAAATAAACACTAGATTCTCATTCTGTTATAAAAATCTCTATATGCATTTATAAGTAATCTAATTAAGGGCTCAATTAAAATAGATCAATACATGCATGTCAGCTTACTTACTGTCTATTGGTAGTTACAGTTCAGTTTACACATTTTGATGAAGAAATTTTAATGCCCATCCACTTTTGTTATCTAAGCCAGCCAAGTGCACCATGAAGTCTCCATCCGAATATACTCCTAAAGGGGCAAAAAAGAATTTGTGAGGTTAGTTTCAAATCTCAACCATAGTAACAATATTTAATTACTTTTTGCAAATGAATATAATTTATCAGCCAATCTGCAACAAGTTCAATTAAAAAAAACAATTGTGTGACTAGGGATCTTTATAAGAATCAATCAAACAATAGAAAGAGAAAAGGAAATTAAAGCAACAACTCATAAACCACAGATGCATGTAGGGATGTAAAATAGTCACACCGTGGCCTGATACATCATGATACAATACAGTTATGTCACAGCACGACATGGCACATATGCAGGTCACATGTCGTAACCATTTTTCAAAAAATTAGTCACGGCACGGCGCAAATTTACATCCCTACATGCCAGTATCTCCTAGTAGGGACACATCTATCATGTATCTACATGCACTCCTTGTAATTACAAAATCACAAAAAGAAATTACTGAAAGTTAAATATATATATATATATATATATAGAGTAAAGCTAATATACACTTAAGTGTACCAATGAACCCATACACTTAACCCTAGGACCGTACAATTAGCTTTGAGATTCGTGTATCACGACTTTTAAAGAAGCTACACGACTTTTAAAGAATCTACACGAATCTCAAAGCTAATTGTACGGTCATAGGGTTAAGTGTATGGGTTCATTGGTACACTTAAGTGTATATTAGCTTTACTCATATATATATATATATATATATATATAAATATAGATACCTTGCCAAGTCTTCATGGGAGAGAGGAATAGATGGTACGACTTCCAGGACGGGTACCAAGGGTAAGAATTGAACAAGCATTGCATTGGTGAAATGATAACATGGTGTTGTAATTCCTCTTGGGGAAGATGATCTATTAGGTGACTCAGAGCAGCATTGTCACCACTTTTTGTTGAACCAAATTGCACAAAAGAAGTTTGATTCCACCACTTTTCTAGAAATCTCTGACTCCATTCTGATTTGCGTATAAAGAAGACCCCTTCAAAGAACATTGCAACAATTATAAGTAACTGGCATGGAGTGAGATTATGGTAGTATGCATAGCGCAGATTGATCCGTACTATGATTCAAAATCCGTATTTTCAGAGTCCAAATATTTGATATGAAAAGTTTAATATGATCTCTACATAAATATGTACTTGAAAACTAACTTTTACAGTTTAAATATTTTTTTTACTTTTTTTACAGATAGATATAAAATCACTATTTTTTTAATATTCTAGAATCTTTTAATCATATCAATTGATTTTCTACCTACCTAAATTTGATTTACAGAGATTATGTTGAACAGTTCAGATCAACTATTTGCGATTTCAATACAAGTCAATTTAAAATGAAGATATGAGATTTACCAGAATTCACCCCATTGAGATCCTCTGTCACAACAAGATCAGGGCTTGATTTCACATCACCATGTCCAATAAGTCCAAACAATATACTCTCCTACAAGAAAATCTCACAAGTGAGAACAACTTCCTAATGAAATTTTTTTCTAAGTCAAAATAAGAAATATTTAAATATTTAATTGCCTTGCGTATTTAATTAGAACTTACCAGTGATACGTCCAAGTTTGTGATCACTGTATCCTAATAACAAAGGAATAAACTGTTAATTAGAAGAACATTACAAAAACAAAGAAAATTATGAGAATCACTTGATAGAAAGAAGAATGAATGACTTGCTTACTGCATCATTCCAAAATACCCAGTCGTAAAACCTCAGACTCGATTGAATGGCCAGTACTTTGCTCCAGTTAGGTGGACGGCTACGATCAACCAGAGTTGTAGCATCAACAAAACCATAGCCCATTTTCTCGGTGTACGTCTTTTTGTTTCCCCACACAGCGCTTCTCACCCCGACAAACGACCGTCTCTTCCACGCGCCAGGGTAGTAGATTTCAGACTCCTTGGACTCGTCGGAGAGAGTTACAATGGCGATTTTAGAACGGGGAAATGAAGATGATAGGAAAGTGGGAGGTGAAGGAGGAGAGCAACAGCGACCAAGGGAGTTAGCGCGGCGAAGAATGGTGGATGCTAAGTGGAGGATGAGGAAGGAGAGGAAGAGAAGGAAGAAGAGGTAGAGGAAATGACGGAGGTGGCGGCGCTTGGCAATGGTGCGGCGGAGAGAGCATCGAACCGGCAGGCGTGGTGGCATTGGTTTTTTATTTGTTGTATTGTGGTGCAATTGGAAGAGAGGGTAGCTAACTGGTGGTAGACTAGTACCTTATAGCAGAATTTATTTTGGGGAATTTTATGTATACCCTAAAAAACCTTTAAATTATGTACCCTTTAAAATTTTAAAAACTCATCACAAATTGGACCTAATGAGTCTGGCTAATATGATATCAACGTTATTTCAGTTTATATAACATTAACTTCAAAATCTAAATAAACTTCAAACGGTGAATATAAATTGTTCAAACCAATCTACTTTGGTAATTGTGTGTTTGTATGCAAAATTTATAATTTTTCAAATTTGTTTAGTATCGAGTTAAACAGTCAAATTGGAGAGTTTTTAAGTTAATTTTAATACATTTATTTTTTTTAACATTTTTGACAGCTTGACTTGTTACTAAAATAACTCGAAAAAAATAATTTTTTTGCATGTAAACGCATCACTCATAAATTAAATCGGATTGAATGATTTAGATTAGTCATTTGAAGTCTATCCAATAAATTTTATAGTTAGTATCATACGACACTAATGTCATACTAGCCGTACCCCTATTTTAATTTCAAAAACTCATTTTCAATTTATAAAGTAACCATTTTACCTTTTAGATAAAATTAAAAGTATGTAGTCTTCTTCCAACTAGTCACTTTTAGAGGATAGATGGTTTGATTTATCTATTTTTGATGGATACATAATAGCATTCGACATACAATTGTGTGTGGGGTCACAAGTAAGAAAATAAACTATTTACTTCTAAAATTGGCCAATTAGAAGACTAAACATCTCTTAAACATATTACATATATTTATTTATTTTAATAAAGAATAAATTGGTACTTTTAAATTTAAAATGAGTTTTAATAGAAAAGTTAATAAATTGGGTAAATTTGTGAGTTTTAAAATTAAGAAGGTTAAATATGATATTATAAATTCTTGAGGAAAATAATACATAATTTCAAGATTTTTGATGGGTACATGAAATTTGAAAAACTTATTTATATCCCCATAAAAATTCCTAATTATAGATATTAACCAATAAAAAATTTAAAATGTACTATTTGTCCATTCAAACTTATGTACTTTATAAATAATACATTTAATTACATTAAAATATGATTAATATTAATTAAACGAGATGAAAGTTACGTAAACGTATATATATTTATAACAACGGAAGACAACAGATAACAAATATCACCTAATGTAACATAATATTTCTATTTGGATTTAGATTGGTCCGGATTTATTTAATTATAATATTCAAAATTTCAAGTACATAAGTACATTATTCCATAATTTATTTAATTATAATATTTAAAATTTCAAGTACATAAGTACAGTCCATAATTTTTTTAATTATAATATTTATTGACAAATAAGATATTACCTGTATTCACTCCATTAGGGTCTGTTCGGAAGTTTTTTTGATTTTTAGATACTCACTGATAGCTGCTATTAGTTTTTCAAAAAAAAAGGTCTGTTCAGAAGTTACTGTTTCTGTAAAAAAAAAATTTACTTATACTAAATTTTTTTTTTTCACATAAACAGTAAAAATCAATTCAAAAATTTTGCATTTCTATTTCTATTCTCATTCTCCTAATTCCGCCTAACAGTCACTTACAATCTGCGGAGAGAATGAAATCTCAAATCTGGTGTTGAATTGAAATCACCGTGCCCAATTAATGTAACAAGAATATTCTCCTACAATCGTAACAACAAATTAACAACAAATGACGTAGGTCATTGATTATTTATTTTAAAAACAAAATATGTTCCGTATAATTCCGTGAAACAACATGGCAATAATGAATATATATATATATATATATATATATATATACACACACTGACTTAACAAGAAAAGAAACAGCTGATATGATGTGACAGATGTGCTGCATGGTTTTTATATTCCACAAATATTCCTTAAAAAATATGACTAACATGGTAGTCTCAACTTCAAATGTGACCATAGGTGGTTACCTAATTTTATTCAAACACGCCTCTTGTTCATTTTAAAATTTTAACCAATTGAATTGAACTGAAATGTCAATCTGATCTAATCGTACACATCAACATTTTGTCTTGCTTTCCAAGGTTGAGGAGAACTAATTTGTTCTTAAGTTCATCAAGTCTTTTGGTTAAAACCGTTAAATTGGTTTTAAATGATGAATTTGAACTGTTGAAATCTGTCTATATTATGAGTGATGCGTCTACATGTTAAAATTTTAAACATTCGAATTAATTTAGTATAAAGTCAAGCAGTAAAAAAAGTTTAAAAAATAAATGCATCAAAACTAATTTATTAAGCTTCTAAGTTTGACCGCTTGACTTTATACTAAATTAATTTGATTTTCACATATAGACGCATCACTCGTAAGATAGACGGGTCTCAATAATTCGGATTCATAATTTAAAGCCTATTAAATGAGTTTTAGACTTAAATCCACTGAGGAACTTGGTGAACTTAAAAGGAACCGAATCTCCTGTCCCCCAGGGTGCAGGAAATTCCTACCCCCAGAGTTACTGCGGAGTGAGACCGGTTATTGTTAAAGGGTGTTAAAGGGTTTAATTATTGTTACTGTTTTTAAATTAGTACCTACTCGCAGTGACTCTGGGGGTAAAAATTTCCTACCTCCCGGAACAGATGATTCGGTCTCAACTTAAAAACATCCTAGTTCTACTCTCCAAGGTTAGTTATATGTAAAGATGTGTATAAATAGAATGAGACGCATAGATGCTTCATTTAATAAGACCCATGCACGTTTGCTACTCAGGAATAAAATCTGTGGACTCAATTTTCAGTGTTATATATTACAACAAAAATTGAAACATAATTAGCAATATGTACAACATGCAGCTCAACAAATGGTACAAATTAATAAGCAAACATTTGACCAAAATAGTGGAACATGGGGGCATAAACTGTGATAAAACCTGATCTTTTTTGGAAATAATATTAAATGAGTCGACCCTTTTTAGCTGGACTGTATATGATTTGCCACAGAAAATCCCTACGTAGCTAACCATATAAAAGTAGGTACGTTCTTTTTTTTTTTTTTTTTTTTTTTATCAATTAAAGTAGGTACGTAGCTAACCAGATTAACACATACCCATTCTCCCTTGAAATCACCTAAAATCCAGATACATTAACAATACTGCCGAAATTCCTGGAATTTTAAATTCAACCGTTTAACTTTTTCTGTACATGGATCTCGTCCGGAACAGATAATTTTTTTTTGCACGCATCTCAAAATAGTTCAACAATTGAATTCAAAATTTCAAAGTTACTATTTATACATCTGAAATTTCAACAGATTTGAATTCTTCTCCTTGTGTCTTTTTCCACATATTTATACATCCTTTGTAATAATTGATAGACATTCTAAAAATAAAAATAAAAATGATAGGAGTAGGTAGGATGATCAAAGGGTCGGTTCGGTTGAAACTGAAGTAAATTAGTTAAATAAGAAAAATTTCGGTTTTAAAAAATAAAATCGAACCATCAATCAAATAAGAATCGAATTGAATAAACTGAAATTTTTTAAAACCGAAATGAACTGGTCAAACCATCAATCAAATAAGAACCGAACTAATTTTTTTTTTCGGTTTTAAATTTCAATTTGTTCGATACAAATCGACATAAGACCCATGATCATGGGAATCATCTCAAAATTGATAAAATACAAAAGAGAGCACTACTATTAGTACCATTATTAACAAAAAAAAGTTTACATTTTCAATTTTTCATACACAATACAACTGTAAGTTCTATGCAATAATACACCTAGCAAAACCGAACCGAACCAATCTGTTTTGAATATCAAACCATTATAAATTGGTCGGTTCGGATTAATCGGTTTTGAGAAATCTAAACCGAACTGATCCATTTAAACCGAAATAATGAAAAAATTCAACCAAACCGATCCATTTAAATTGAATAACTGAACCATTTAAACCAAAATTTTCCGGTTTGATTAAAAACAAATTGTTTGAACACCCTTATTCAGTGTTTGGTTGAGTTAAGAAAATGCTTTTTTTGGAGTTAGGCTATTCGGTATTTGATAGGGTTAAAATAGCTAAAATAGGAAATCCAAAGTTTCTGTCTTATTAAAATATACTATTCTTAAAAATTTTGAGATTTAACTATTATAATAAGACAAACAATAGCTATCGTTGATTTGACTATTCTAGCTATAGCTGTCATTTGACAGAGCAATACACAATTAAGGTAGATATATAATGTAATTTTTTTAAGTCAGATATCGATTTATGTTGCTTTAATCAACACAGGTCCATTAATTTGTATGGTAAAATATAATATTAATTGTGTAATGATAGTGAATTAGTTAATCAAATACTTATTATTATTTTTTCAAGCAAAACCAACATTCTACTTGTGTGCTATAAAATCACTAAGTTCTGAAAAATTAACATATAATAAATAGTACATTTAATTAACTAAAAATTATGAGATTAAAGATATATTTGTCTAAGTATTTAGTTAAATTAGTTTTCAATTAACAAAAAATAATTGCCATCATAATTTTTTATCAATTGAGTAACATAACTATAAGTAGGAAATTGTTACAGTTGCAAAAAAAAAAAAAAAAAGTCTTAAGTAATAATTGAAGGATATTATTTCAAAATTTGATTTATCAAGAATGAGAGCGTGAATGGAGGGCAACAAATTTAGACATTAATATTTAAAAAACTTGTGTTAAAAAAGAAATAATTCAGAACTTAATTGAAAAATCTAATTGAGTAAATTTGTCTACCTATGGTAATATTTTAAAGCGAGTTGTCAGTTGCGTTAATAATATCAACACCCTTCGATTGGGGTAGAGATATTAACAGAGCAGTTTTTGTTGACTATCTCATCTGTATCACATACTTTGTAAAGTGACACTATGGTAACATGTATAGTTCATATTGGCTCACCTTGATGTTTTTATTTTTAAAAGTTTTAATAGTGAATCTGAACTGTTTAATATAATTTTTTTATAAAAATCTTTTCTTTAAAAACAAAAATAAGAAATACATAGTACATAACTACATACCAATCTGTGTACATAAACATCATTTTTAATGAAAATCATGTTAGCGGTACCTTATCATCGCTGGCCATAAAAAAAAAAAAAAAATACATACCAATCTTTGCTATGCATTAATTCGTGCTAAGTAAAAATTATAAATTTAATTTATAAATAAAAATTAAAAATTATGAAGTTAATGTCTTAAAATTAATTTCCGTTTTGAGACGGAACAAATAATTTCCACACTGTTATCGTCGTTGACGTCAAAGTCATGGGGACCGAAACAGAGCAGGTATCCTCTGAGATATCTCATATCTTGCGTGACCGACGTGTCAGGTGCCTATTCGAGTAACGCAGGGGTCAGTGTTATTTCAGATTTGAGATTCGTGCATACCGTATTTGAACAGTTGGGATTTTCCGAAAAGTCACGCAAAATGTGAGGTATCTTAGAGGTTGAGAATTCACCATTGACCGTTTGACCGGTCGATGAGACTATCCATTTATCGTAAAAAAGGGCAATAAATCTGCTGTTATTCCAATGTAATAACAGGAACCTGTTATTATGATCCCAACCGTTAATATTAATTTAGATTCGAGCATGGAAAATTCGAACAGTTGAGATCGGATAAAATCTTCTTGGAACCGTTGATATTTGTTGAGATTCGAGCATGGAAAATTCGAACAGTTCAGATGGGAATAACAGCTTCCTGTTATTCATTGTGAATAACAGAAGATTTATTTCCAAAACATTCCAGTAGATTTAGTGTCTGCCGCCAGTGACCACTCCTCTCGTTCGTGTGGCTCTACAACGAATCAAAACCCAATGCCTCCGCGCCTGCCCGTTCGATGCTCTCTCCGCCGCTCCATCGCCAAGCGCCGCCACCTCCGTCCCTTCCTCTACCTCTCCTTCTTCCTCTTCCTCTCCCTCCTCATCCTCCACTTAGCATCCTCCATACTCCGCCGCGCTAACTCCCTCGGTCGCTGTTGCTCTCCTCCTTTGCCTCCCACTTCCCTATTATCTTCATTTCCCCGTTCTAAAATCGCTATTGTAACTCTCTCCGACGAGTCCAAGGAGTCTGAGATCTACTACCCTGGTGGTTGGAAGAGGCGGTCGTTTGTCGGGGTGAAGAACGCCGTGTGGGGAAACAAAAGGAGGTATGCTGAGAGAATGGGCTATGGTTTTGTTGATGCTACAAATTTGGTTGATCGTAGCCGTCCACCTAACTGGAGTAAAGTACTGGCCGTTCAATCGAGTCTGAGGTTTTACGACTGGGTATTTTGGAATGACGCAGTGAGTAATTCATTCTTCTTTCTATGAAGTGATTCTCATTTTCTAAGTTTTTGTAATGTTCTTCTAATTAACAGTTTATTCCTTTGTTATTAGGATACAGTAATCACAAACTCGGATGTATCACTGGTAAGTTCTAGATAGGCAAGACAATTAAATATTTAAATATTTCCTATTTTGAATAAAGAATATGCACAACATTTGCACCAATGAATTTTAGACAAAAAATTCATTTGGAAGTTGTTCTCACTTGTCAGGTTTTCTTGTAGGAGAGTATATTGTTTGGACTTATTGGACATGATGATATCCAATCAAGCCCTGATCTTGTTGTGACAGAGGATCTCAATGGGGTGAATTCTGGTAAATCTCATATCTTCATCTTAAATTGACTTAAATTGAAATCACAGTGCCTCTTTTCAACTCAGTTGTTAGTATCTGATAGGGAATTTGTTGTTCCATTTTCATTTTCTCAGTCTCCAAAGAAGGAATTTATGTACTTGGTTAGTGGTCATTCCATGTTTATAGATCCCAGTTTTTGTTTTACATTTCCAAGATTTGTTTCATATACACATGCTGGTCACTTATAATTGTTGCATTGTTCTTTCAAGGGGTCTTCTTTGTACGCAAATCAGATTGGAGTCAGAGATTTCTAGAAAAGTGGTGGAATCAAACTTCTTTTGTGCAATTTGGTTCAACAAAGAGTGGTGACAATGCTGCTCTGAGTCACCTAATAGATCATCTTCCCCAAGAGGAATTACAACTCCATGTTCTCATTTCACCAATGCAATGTTTGTTTAATTCTTATCCTTGGTACCCGTCCTGGAAGTCGTACCATCTGCTTGTCTCTCCCCGGAAGACTTGGCAAGGTATCTATTTAACTTTAGAAATTTCTTTTGTGATTTGTAATTACAAGGAGTGCATGTAGATACAGGATGGATGTGCCCCTACCAGCATATATCTGCATGTAGGGATGTAAATTCGTGCCGTGACCAAATTAGGAGGGACAATCACGGCACGTGAATGATCATGGCATGTTAGTCACGTTGTGACCACACGTTTCGTGTCCAAACGCGACTGGTCACATTTGTCACGTTTGATCACATTTATTTGTTTTGTTTGCTATTTAAGTTAGTTTATTCAAGATTCATCATTCGATCAAGATCTAACGATCTTTGTGCCGAGTCGGGACTGGACCAGTTTGTGTGTTGTGACCAGATCAGTCCGTGTGCCGTGCCAATTTTCTAAAGAATGGTCATGGCATGTGCTGTGCCGTGACGGATGTGCTTACGGCGGGACTTTTTTACATCCCTACCTGCATGTGTGGTTTATGTGCTGTCGTAGTTTCCTTGTCTCCTTTTATTGTTTGATTGATTCTTATAAAGATCCTTATCCACAATTGTTTTTTTTTTTTTTCCAGTTGAACCAGTTGCAGACTGCCTGATTAATTATTTTCATTTGGAAAAAGTCAGCAAATCTTGTTACTATGGTTGAGATTTGAAACTAACCTGACAATGTTTTTTTTTGTAATATGAACCTTTTTATTTTTTTTGCCCTTAGGAGCGTATTCGGATGGAGACTTTATTGTGCACTTGGCTGGCTTAGATAACAAGAGAGGATGGGCATTAAAATTACTTCAGGATGTGTAAACTGTACTGACTGCCAATAGACAGTAAGCTGGCATGCATGCGTGCATCCTAACCCGTTCCTTTGAAACTTATGACAGATGATGCGCAGTAGGCATTTGGCATCCGACTAAATTCATGGTATATATAAAATTATAAAATAGTATGATGTTAATAGAAACAGTTGAAGTATAATTTTCTATTTTGACCCCTTAGATTACTTATAAATGGATATAGAGATTTCAAAGAAAGAATGAGAATCAAGTGTTTAATTCCTGGATTGTTTGCTGAAGGTAATTATAAAATTCTTTGATATAAAATATTTGTTTGTACGTAAAGAAAAAAAGGTATTGTATTTGCTTTGCTTCTGAAGAAAAATGATGAGCATTTACCTGCCAAAATGACAGGATTACAAGTACACATAAAATGAGAGGATTTATTGTGACGAGCAAATCAATTAAATGTTGAAGTCAGATGTATGTTCTATGAGCGTGCTCTTTGCGAGCTTTTTCAGTGTGTTAACAGACTGATACTAAAATGCAAAGGATGTTTGTTAGCTTCTTTTTCTAGCACTGATATGTTGGTCTACCAAGAAACCTGTCTCTGTGCTTCAGGCTCCAGGCTCTGTAGAAAGATAAAAAAGAAATGGCAAAACTTTCTATCCCTCTACTGGTAAAAAAAGTGGTAATTCTTATTTTTCTTCTTTTCCTTTTCTTTACCAACTTCTTGGTGAAGTTACCTTTGTCTGTTTTAATTGGTATTTAATGTCTCTGCTAGGCATATTACCACTGATTACCAGTAAAGATTACTACTGACTAGTGTACCAGATTCTAAACAGCAGAGTAAGTGTTTATATGTACCTGTGAACATGCGAATGGCACTAGCAAAGAGTGCCAGTATGACAGTTCTTCCATAAACTAAAATCAATGAGTCAGTACTGTTGACAAATGGAAGGAATTGATTTACAAAACAGGCCTTTGATTTAGTAGAAATAATTGGATAATTGGTCGAGGTCTGGACCTAGTTCCAGCAAGTAACAAGTACCTCACATAAAATCACATTGATTATGAAGGCTACTTGAGAAGAGAATTCCTGAGTCTGGATTAATAAACCTAAAATTCAGTACTTTTCCTTGTATCATGCATTGTTAGTCCAATATCAAAATATTCAATTTGTTTATAGATTTTTTTCTGATTGAATACTTAATTATCCATCTTTTTCAATTTAAATTTTGGAGCTAAAACAAAGTATAAACATAATACAGGTCTGAAGTACCGCAACAGTAAGGAGCTCTCTTCTTTCTCCTGCAATGGATTCACTCGATGAGAAATCCAATTTGCCACTCTTTGATTTACTAAAAGAGGAGTAATTCAAATTCGAAGGCAATTGAAGATGGTTTTAGGGTTTAAGGTTTAGGATAACAGTGCCAATAAGTTGTTAATGATTGCAATACTTCCTATTTGCATCGAACCAATTTTTTTTAGCCATTAAGTTATATATAGAACATGCTTTTGGGGAAAAAAAAATCTGTTTGATAAATTAACAATTTCATCAAATAACAAGTTGCTAATTCCGAAATTTTTATTAAAATCCAAAAAATATATCAAATATCCGATTATACACACGTTTTAAAGAAAATTTGGAAAATAACCGATCCGCCAAATAATTCAGCAGAAATATTCTGCTTTTCTGCTGAATAGTTTGGCGGATAAGGAAATTTGCTTTCCGTTGAATAATTTAGCGGAAAAGTTTTTCTTATTTTGGTTTGTCTGCGTATTTTTGTTGTTGTTGATGTTTTGATTGTTTGAATATGTTTCGGGAAGTTTCATTTGTTAATTGCTTGAATATTTCAATATGTTTGGAACATGTGATTTAAAACGTACAAAATTGAGATTGGAAACTATAATTAAAATTGAAACAACATAAAAACAAGACATAAATTAAACCATTAATAATAAATGTTGAAGCAATTAAAACTGGAACAACATAAAAATAAAAATGTGATTCTCTACAAATTTGATTGTTAGTGACAAACTCCTAAACATAAAATTTAGTTGTGACTATAAATTAAAATTACAACAATATAAGATCATTTAAAACATATCAATGTTAGCATCTGTTTGTGGAAAATCATTTTGTTGCTCCTCTTGAGGAAGGTATTCCTGTTTATGCTTGTCTTATTGTTTCTTTACATTACATTGTTTGTGTATTTATATTCTTTTCAGCATATGATTACATTTGTTTTGTTTAATTATTTGGAAGCGTCTAATTGTTCACAGTCTTCTGTCCACCATTTATCCACAGCTTTGACTTGCACGAATACTGTAAAATTACTTTTACATGCTGTATAATTATACAATATATCACATAAAATATATCAGTTAATCACAAAACATCCAGTAACTATTTGAAATGGTCCCATGATAATTAGAAAAAGATTGCAACTTGCACAACATGACAAAATAAATGTTATTTCAAACTGTACTTTCAGAAATTACAGTTATAGGAAGTTATTGATAGCTAGAGTTAGTTCTTAGTGGTTATTGGCAGTTAGAGTTAATTATTAGCGTCCGCACTGAGTTGAATCTTGTATACTGTAAAATTGAATCTTGTATACTGTAAAATTGAATCTTGTATACTGTAAAATTTAAACTTGTATACTGTAAAATTGAATCTTCTACATAGTAAAATTTACAATTGAATCCTGTATACTGTAAAATTGAATCAACATAACTATAAAATTGAATCTTGTATACAGTAGAATTTTCAATTGAATCTTATATACTGTAAAAATTAAATCTTGTACACAATAGAATTTTCAATTATATCTTGTATACTATAAAATATATATTGTAAAATTGAATCTTGTATACTGTAAAATTTTCAAATAATACTGTAAATTTTCAATTGAATCTTATATAATGTAAAATTTTGACATAATACTGTAAATTTTCAATTGAATCTTGTATAATGTAAAATTTCTAAAACTAAACCATAAAATAATACCATCTATACTGCAAGATAAAATGTAACAAATGCTACATTTCAGTTTAAATTATAATCTACAAAGAATCATGTATATTGTAAAATTGCAAAATATAAACCATAAAATAATACCATATATGCTTTAAAATTGCTAAATCTATACATACATCCATCATTACACAAAAAATTTGTTCATCACAAAACAACATATGTTTACCACAAACAACATTTATTCAACACAAGATAAAAATATTCATCGCAACATTCAGAATAGCATAATAGTAACAAAAAAACTATGAACAAATAACTTTTACATTAAAAACCTCTTGTGTTGATTGTTCGGATGAACAAGAAGCCTCTCTATCATTTCTTTCCTCCAGATTTTCACAAGATGATTACTGTAAAATTACAATATGAATACTGTAAAATTACAAGATAAATACTGTAAAATTAACAAATCATATCTTTTCTCCATATTTCTACAAGATGAATAATGTAAAATGACAAGATGAATAATGTAAAATGACAAGATGAATACTGTAAAATTAACAGATCAATACTGCATATCGCCTCTCTATCATCTTTTTCCTCCAGATTTCATTTGAAATGCTAGATCTGTTACTACATACAACGAAAACAACAAATTCAACAGAAATAACTTACTAGATTTGAATTTTGCTGTGTTCTTCAACAAAAATAATTTCTATTCGATCGCGCTCCACAATTGAAGGTTCTATTGCGATCATGTATAAAAAACGAGATCGAATCAGTAATCTCAATTAAAATCGACATTGTAAAGGAAAACTGAATCAGAGAAGGAAAAATGAATCAAAGAAGTATTACCATATCGGATCAGGATTCGCGAGAAACAATGAATCGATTTGTAGATCTAGAAATTTCTGTACACCCTTGCATCTCCCACTTAACTCCTGGCGAGCCACAAACATAGGATCTCAAGGTGCAAACATTTCAACCTTATCAAGAACGACGATCAATGCTCAGTAAGTCCTTGAGTCAAGAAAGCATTTGATTCGTTGAAAAAATTTCAGCCAGTCTTCCATCTTCTGGAAGCACAGTGGGTCCCATCTGCAGAGAGAAGAAATTCAATGGGAAAACTCGACATGCTGCTGCGGAGGTGAAGAACTGAGTTTCATTCTTCAAAAGAATGAGTGCTATCTCTGTGAAGCAACAAAGAAATATTGGAAACAAACTGATTGGAGAAGGTTTAGAAAAGGAGATTCAAAAAATGACATAGAGACACGGAATGAAAGTTAAATAGTCAGAGTAAGTGGTCAGTTAGAAGTGGGGACTGAAGACAGTTGAATTGGAGTTGGATAAGGCTGTAGACAAATGGTGAACAAAACACGATGGACAGAAACCTTTTCTCTAATTATTTAGGCCATTTGTGCCACTTCGTTCAGCAGCGAGGCTTCGATTTTCAACAACTTAATTTTGTAGTTTGTTTTTCCTATATTAATAATTTTCCATTCATCTTTAATTTTGCTATTTATGTAATAAAAAAGTTCAATATTTGGAAAGGGTTTTAATGAAAATTGGAAAAAAAATCAGAAATGAGTCGAACTGCTATTTTGGTATAAAGGAAAAATTGATACAGAAAAAAAAATGTTTGGTGTCCAGACTTAAATTTTTTGTAAAAATCAAATTAATCGAGTTTGTTTAGTAATTTTTTTTTTGGTTTTTAAAAAATTCCGCACAATGTTGCCAGCTGTCCGCCGCCTCTGATCGCTCTCTCTCCTCTCTCTGACGTTCTCCCCGCGCCACCGCCTACCGCCTCTCTTCGGAGTCCGCGGGAAGGTCTCAACTTCGCCGTCGTTGCCAGAGTTCGCCGGAAAGATCTCAACTTCGCCGTCGTTGCCGGAGTTCGCCGTGACTCCCCGGTCGGTGGATTTTAACGCGTGGTTTCAGGATGTGATCGATAAAGCTGAACTAGCAGATGATGGGCCTATCAAAGGCACTATGATTTTTGAACCTTACGGATACGAAATTTGGGAAGCAATTCAGGTAGATATATATATATAGTCTATCTAATTTAATGGAGAAGAGATGGTCTCTGGTCAGAAGCAACGATATGGTGGAAATTTTTGATCTTTGATGAATTGAAAGAAACCTAAAATTATGCTCTTAATGGTGATTTTTCTTTGGTTTGTAGAATTATTTGAATGTGAAATTCAAGAAGATTGGACACAGAAACATGTATCTCCCTCACGTGTGCAGTGTGCTTTATCTCCTTTCTTTTATGATCTTGAACCATTTCAACCTTCAACATATCCATGTTTTTTTTGTGGAATTTCACGTATACCCCTCAAAAATTTCAAAATTACATATTCCCCCATCTAAATTTTGAAATTACATATTTACAGCTCTAAACTTCAAAAACTCACATATTTATCTATTTTATTGTTTTTTTTATATTAAAACACAATCTAAATTCATAAAAATACCAATTTTACCCTTTTATTAGAAAGCATAAAACGTCCATTTAACTTCAATTTGAATTTGAAAGGTTCCTCTACAGTCTGAATTACTTTGAAATTTGTGCATGTTAGATTAGCAAGAATCTTGAAACAAACACACACGGACATTGAGCTTTCTTATTCTGATTGGCTGTACTATATATTTATATTATCCCTTGAGGTTTACTTCCATTAAGTGGTGATAAGTGTACCAAATGGATACCTTGGGTCTGGTTCAAGTAGATAACTGAATGTGCTTATAAAATTAATTAAGTGGTCAGACATCATTGCATAATAATCATATAACTTCGAATTTTATGATGCCTTTGTTTTCAGTTAATTCCAATCAAATTTATAGAGAAGGAAGCCAGTCATATTGAGGGCTTCAAACCTGAGCTTGCCATAGTTACTAGAGGGGGAGGAAAAGAGCTTGATGAACCTCTTGCAGTACGTATGTCTCCTTCTTCACCTTTTTAAATTTTTTTTTTTTTTTTTGTATACATGAAGAGTTAAAAGACGTTGACAATTAAATTTTGAGGTTATTTCCCCACAATAGCAGTTTGTGTCTGACAGGTGAGGCCAACAAGTGAGACCATTGTAAGTTACTACTTGAATCGACGGATACGCAGTTACCGTGACCTTCCTATCATGATTAATCAGGTTGTTCTCTCTCCTCAATTTTGTAAGGTTTCTATGGTTCTGCCTTCATTGTGCTCAGTAATTATATTCAATTATATTGTTCCAGTGGGTTAATGTCACAAGGTGGGAGAAGAGAATGAAGCCGTTTTTGCGAACACTAGAATTTCTGTGGCAAGAGGGTCACACAGCCCATGCAACCTTTGAGGAGGCCGAGAAGAAGGTTTGATTTTATTTTTATTTTATTTCTTGTATTCACTATCTTACTAATGAGTTACGTTTTCATTATTTCAAATAAGTTACTTGTTTAGTTTTTTCTTTTGTTTTCAATCTCACACAGGCAATGCAGATGATTAATTTATATAAGGATTTTGCATATGAGCAAATCGCACTACCAGTTATTGCTGGTAGAAAATCAGAACAAGAGACTTTTGCTGGTGCCACCTGTACATACACTATTGAGGCTATGATGAGTGACAAGAGAGCATTGCAGTCTGGCACAAGTCATAACCTCGGACAGAAGTTCTCTTGTCCCTTCAAGACTGGGTCATATTTTTTGGCCTTTTGATCATATGAAATTGTTTCATTTGGTTGATCACAATTAATTATATCTACCTCAGTGCCTACAAAAGGAAACTTCATGCCCCTGAAAAAGTAAAGATAACATAATCCCCTGTAGAACACAAGTAGTATTATACATATACACGCTATCATAAAACTTGAAATCTATCTAATATAAACACACCCTCGTTATCTTTATTCTTTACTACTGTGGGAAGGAAGAATGTTTTCTTTAGCATTTGGTGAAACTGAGCTATCTGTTTTCTTTGCTACTATGGGTTTAGATGATATATTGACATTACAAAAAAAAATGAGAATTTAGAATTTTGGTTTAGAGCTTAGACTATTTAATTTGCTATCAGTTATAATCATATCGTTGACACCTAATTAACAGAACAATCGTACAAGCATCATAACTAGAATTTAGAATTGAAGCTCCAACACTTCAAATTTATATGCTGAACATTGATCTCATTCAAATACAAACAAAAATGAGATTAAGCGCATATGAACACGTAAAATTTAAAAATGAATTACCTAACTAAGATAATAGGTATTGTAGAATTACCTACCATCTGGGTTGGTCAAGGTCACATCATTTATTGAGCATGATTCCAGTACTCCTCTGTCTGTTACTCTTACATTGAAGTATGCCGGCTGCTTGGGCTCCGGTAAAATTATACTTGCAGTGGTAAGAAACGTGATCACATCAAACATGGTAGGTCGATCAGCTGGATTCTCTTGTACACACAGTAATGCCACATGGATGCATCTCTCTATCTGTCTATAAGGAACTTCAGTTAATACAGGAGAAATTAGCTCTGCAATGTTTTCTCCTTTCCATCTATCCCAAGCCTGAAAAAAGAAAAAGAAAAGAAGAATATCAATATCGAGTACCAACATTAAATTAAGCTTAGAAACGGAATATCACTTTTAAGTTTGTAACATGCTTAGATATGATTGTATAATTAAGAGTTTGTGCATATATGTTTCATTACATATCCAAGAAGGTTGAGAAAGTCTCCATATTGGTGAAAATTCGTATTCCTTTTGCTGCTCACAATCTCTAGAAGCAGTACACCAAAACTAAATACATCTGTTTTCATTGAGAAGAGACCATCGGATGCATACTCTGGAGCCGTGTAACCACTAATAAAAAAAATGAGATAATGTATAAATTGCCCTTCATTTTCAAATCAACAAACAAAATACCTTTCTTCATAAATTATTAACAAAATATCCTTGTGAGCTCCACTTTCTCTTTCCTTTTCTCTCTCTCACTTCTTCTCATTTACTCTCCATTATTTTTTATTTAAAATGGAGGATTATGCAACATACCAACAGATATAAAACACATTTCATTGTTGCATAATATGTTGCGTTTTATTTAAGAAACCAATCTCCTTATACCATTTTTTATTTCAAATGGAAGATTATACAATAGATCATAAAATATAAAATGCATCAAGATTGGTTTATTATTTAATGTTGGTAATTAAATTGCTTTCAATGTAAAAATAGTAATAAAATTATTTATTATTATGTTATTAATATTTTCTACTAGATCCATGAAATATGTAGCAAATATTATTTTCCTAATATTTTGTACTTTATTCATAATGTTTGTAGGATGTAGCAGATATTTATTAATTTTCTTTGTTGCTGACTAAATTGCATTGAGATTATTTCATGAAGTGTTAAATTAGCACCATGACGTGAATTAAAATGAATGGCACGCCCATACATTCTTTGTACCAGTTTGAAATGTGCAGTAGGAAAAAAAATATTTTACCAGAAATGACAATTGAAATTTAAATGGTTGAATTTAACATAACAATAGTAGTTACAAGGATGATTAAAAATATTATAAATAATGATATAAAACACATCTGTTCTAGCTCTGTAGGCAAGCTTGAAAAATAATATAATAAAAATAATAAACTAATCTTGATGCGATGAAGTACAAAATATTTGCGACAAAAAAATTTATATTTGCCACAAAAGTAATAAACCAATTTAATACATCATGAAACAATCTCAATGCAATTTAATCAGCAACAAAAAAAATTAATAAATATCTGCTACATCCTACAAACTTTATGGATAAAGTACAAAATATTAAGAAAATAATATTCCTTACAAACTTCATGAATCTAGTAGAAAATATTAATAACATAATAATAAATAATTTTATTACAATTTTTAAATTGAAAGCAATTTAATGACCAACATTAAATAATAAACCAATTTTGATGTATTTTATATTTTATGATCTGTTGTATAATCCTCCATTTGAAATAAAAAAAACTGCATAAAGAGATTGGTTTATTAAATAAAACATGACAAATTATGCAACAAGGAAATGTGTTTATATTTGTTGGTATGTTGCATAATCCTACATTTTAAATAAAAAATGATGGAGAGTAAATGAGGAGAAGTGAGAGAGAGAGAAAAGGGAAGAGAAAGTGGAGCCCACAAGAGCATTTTGTTAATAATTTATGAAGAGGAATATTTTGTTTATTGATTTGAAAATAAAGGACAATTTGTACATTCTTCCAATAAAAAATAGAAGAAAAAACAACATGGTGTTATACACCATCGTTATTGTTTATGTGATTAGGGGGGCTTGTGAGTTACCAGTTTCCGAATATATGAAACAGCCTTTTGCCTTTTTTTTTTTAAGAAAAAATACACCGTCATTATTTGAATATATGAAATAGCCTTTTGCCTTTTTCCCAATTTAGAAGTTCTCCTCTTGTTTTATCTGTGATAGAACAAATATATGAACAAAGGAGTTCGATTAACCTTTGTATTGGTCTTGAATTGTTTGTTTTTAATTAAAATTTTAAAATATAAGGAGTCAAATATTGAACTGCTTACTTTTAAAATAAAGCAACTATTGGGTGAATAGGTTCTTAGAATGAAAGAGAGAGAAATCTTGTGATCTGAGAGGCCACCCAATTCAGATTACTACATGATTAAAAATTAGTTTGCTATCTTACAACCTTGGTGAGCATGGAAGGCTATCGTGTGTCAGGGAAGACAAGTATCACTGGTAAAATTGCTTATCGACGTAGGAGAGAAAGAACTGTACGGAATGATACGAATCATTACTGGTACGAATAGAAAGGCCCATGGAGCTGAGGATATAATAAAGTATTCAAATTGAGCAATGAAGGAACCATATTCTGTTTTCTTTTGTTTGGCTATGTTTGCATCTTATATTTTCTTTTTAAGCTCAATTGTCTTCAGCATTTTTCTTTTCAAAATAGTGGATACAAACTTTGTAACCGTAATTATCAATGAAATATGGGTTTGACCCTTATTTTTCCTAAAAAAAAAAAAAACCCTGGTGATATATTATAAATGACTCAGCAAATACTAAGAAAAAAAAACTAAAACTTTTCTATAAAGAAATGAGTTTTGTAAAATGGAACTAGTACTGTAATTTATGGAAACCTATGGAAAAAATGGATAAAATATTACAAAAATCCTTTCATAATAGGTTTCTAGAGACATATCGAAAATGAAATAGTCTAAGCTCTTGTTGGGCATAAACTCACAAATCAATATTTTCTCCACTCCTTGGATGCACCACCCGACCAATCGGACTAAGTTTCTGTACGTGTTGCAACTTTGCGATTAGCTGGATTTCATTTTTAAATTCAACTAGACCTTGACCTGAATATGAAGAAAGCCTCTTGACAGCTGACCATCTTGTAGCACCCCCTAGAAAATGAATTTGAATCACCAGAAAACCTAATTCTTCTTTTAATCTCATCATAAAGTATTTTCATGCATTTAAAATTTTGTTAGGTTCTTTTATTGTCTTCCTTTACTTTAATGGCCACGTTATACTTATGGATTTTCTTTCTCTTAAAAAGATAATAATTAGCATAAATAAGAAAGGTAAAAAGGAAAGCAGAAGTCCACCATGTAGTGAAGGTATGCCAATTACAAATTGCCATTATGCAGACGATACCATTCTTTTCTTAGATGCACAAACTACCAATATCGAGGCAGCTTGGTGGGCCATGATGGCGTTTGAAGGCATATCCGGTATCAAAATGAACTTTTCTAAAACAGAACTCTTCACTATAAATACAGATTTAGGTCCACACTTTGCTAATTCTTTTAGATGCAATTTAGGACAATTCCCTATTAACTATTTAGGATTGCCCCTTCACGACCACAAACCTTTATTAAAAGATTGGGATTTTCTTATTGAAAAGATCGAAAAGAAACTCCCCAATTGGCAGGGTCAACTTATATCGATAGGCGGTAGACTTACATTGATTAACTCGGTATTGTCATCAGTCCCATTATATACTCTCTCAATACATAAAATTCCTGTCACCATTATCAAAAGGATAGATCAGATTAGGTGTCGATTTCTTTGGCAAGGAATAGTTAGAAAAAGGAAAAAATATGCATTAGTGAATTGGAATACAGCGTGTTTAGCTAAGGAATTTGGGGGTATGAGAATTCTTAATTTATATCAAATGAACATAGCTTTACTTATGAAATGGTGGTGGAGATATAAAGACCCAACGTGTTCATCCATGTGGAAGTCGATTATTCAGTACCAATATTACAACAACACTCCTCATATTGCATATTCTCCATTCCGGGGGGAGATAGTCAAATTGGAACAGCTAGGAAATTGTAGTATTACCTATACACCAGGTTCCGATTCTGAGCTTCGACTTTGGACTGATACTTGGGACAATCAGTGCCCTCTAGCAACACAATTCCGTCAATTATTTGAAATTTGCACTACCCCTAATTGTTCTCTTAGCGAAACAATCACTTCCCAAGGACACAATATCAGGTTTAGACGGTCCCTCGATGGCATTTTGTTACAAGATTGGCACTTTATATTACATAAACTTAGTGGTATCTCATTTACACATGCTGCAGACAAAATTTCGTGGCGATGGGAAACATCTGGTGCATTTACTGTTAGGTTCCTATATAAATTTCTTACTTTTGGAGGGGTGATTAGGAATAAAAGTATGGTACTATGGACACTACCCATTCCTTACAAAATAAGGACTTTTATGTGGCTTCTTACTCATAATAAACTACTTACTAAAAAAAATCTGACAAAACGAGGTTGGTCCGGCTGTACCAAATGCCATTTCTGTACCCAAGAGGAAACTCATAACCATCTTTTTCTGAAATGTAGATTTACTCAACAGATTTGGTATTGGATGGGTATTAGTCAACAATTTTACCAGAATTGGCATTCCATAAAGGATATTATTGCATTTTCATTTACATTACCGAATGGCCAACAACAATCATTTCTTATTGTATTCAGTGCTCTCTACTGGACTTTATGGAAAATTCGAAATGAAATCTGTTTTCAACAATTAACACCAAAATCTTTTAAGACTACTATTTTACTCATTATCTCACTGGTTTCTTATTGGCTAGGTAACACTTTGAAGAAGTTCACATCTTCTACAGGTCTATGGCTGCCGGGTGAGTTGGATGAAATTCCCTTACAGGCTCTGGCACCTGCACAGGACACACAACTGGACTTATTCGCTAGGCAAGGCTCAGCCGTGGATCAACAGGAAGAAGATGGATAGTAATCCTTGATTTACCAATGAATTAGCTAGAGATTAAATAAAGGGGTTTTATTAATAGCTCTACATTTTGGCTCTGTTAGCCTTGTTTTTGAGTACTTTTGGTCTTTGGTAGCATGTTGATGTCGATGGCTCTGTTAATTTGGCTTTAGTTTAATTGTGACTCTTAGTTGTACTTGTTTCATTTTAATGGAACGGGCTTTTAGCCTTTTTTCAAAAAAAAAAAAAAGGAAAGCAGAATGAATTCATTGATTTTTGTTGTTTTTATGATGATTTTCTATTATTTCACCTTATTGGAGATTTATTAAATGTTTTGGTCCCATTTAATTTGTAAGTAGCAATTACGTACCAATATCATCCAAATGATTTGTCACGTATTAATGTATAATTAAGATTCATAAAAATGATATATGATTTATCAATTTGTGCAACATTTACATATTTTTATCTATGTTTATTATACACTAGCATTTTGAAATTTATGTGCGTGTATTAATTAAAAGTTAGTGTTGTCGATGGATCGATAGACGTACATCGGATGTGTTTATTTTTTAGTTTCTATGATGTATGTAGTATAAATATTTTGTTGGACTGATATGCATATTACTTGGAAAAATTGTAAATTAGTATTTGATTTTTGAACATGTATGCTTTATGTGGATTTAATCTTTGTATTAATTGAACATGAGCATGAATTTGTTACTGGCATGGTTTTGAGCATAGACCTGATTCTCTTAGTGGCCAGCACCATCGGCCTGATTTCTAGTAATGTGATTTCTTTTATATCTTGCTGTGTCATCTTTATAAACATATGTAAAACTCAAAGAGGATGCTTGAGAGTGTTGGATTTATTGCCAACCTCGTTGGATTTAATGTCAACATTGAGCATATATGTAATCTAATTATGCATTGTTTACTGTCATATATGATTGTCAATTAAAGTGATCAAATAAGGAAGTAGACAATCAATATATTCATTAGGATGTGGTTCACAAATGTATAGAATAATTTAGGCAAAAATCAAATCGTTGATGGACTGATTCTGAAATTTGCAATTAAGGAAACCAAATTTTCAGCTGCTGCATGGATTTTGATGCAGTTGCACGTTTTTTTATGCACGTTTTTTAAGTTGGCATGTGGCAGAAAATTAGTTTAGGGTTAGGGTTTGGCAATATGCCGACTCTACATCTCTATAAATAGGTTGGTCCCCAAAGCACAAGGACATACGAAAAGTTATAGAATTTTTTAGCCGTCATCTAGTCAATTCTGTAGCCTTCTCTACTTCTCCCCATTAAAGAATAGAGATGTGAGATCATTAAGAAATTGTGAACACGATCTCACAAGAGCAGTCTTGTAGCTTTGGAAGACTTTATCCTACCACTAATGAGGCCGCCGACGTTTCAACCTCTACATCGGCACGAAGTTTTTCTTGCCGCTGTCTTACAAGTTTATCAACCGCTTTTGAGAGAACCTTTGCATAAATACGCTAATGGAGTCAGGTATTGCGTCTGCTCCCTAAGAATTGATGAATTTTGCATGATGGCCATTTTGGCATAGATAAATCAATAGTGGTATATAGAATTGAATTGTTTATGTGTAACAATAAGGTTCCAATAGAGAGTACATATCCATCAATTTAGCACGATTTTTGGATTGAAGGATCCATAGAAATATGAAACTCAGTAAATCTGAAAATTTGCTTATAAATATATTTCTTAGAAATCATGCTCATGTCTTCTATAATATACACAATAGTGCACATTCATAATTAAAGGTAACATAATCATATTGCAGAAAATTTCTCGAACTAACTACACAGGAACAGATTTTATTGCATAAAATTAACTATACAACAACATAATCATAATTAAAGGTAGTAGTAGTACTGTGGTAGGCTGGCCGTGCATGAGAGAAAGAGGGAGAACGCGAGACAGAGAGGGTTGACAGGTCACAGGTGGAGGGGACGGACTTAGGGTTTCTCTGCCATGGGGACTACGTGTGAGAGAGGTCACCGAGATCTTGCACCAAGAGAGGAGTCACCGAGAGCGGGCTGGAGGTGGCGCCAACAGGAGAGGCGTCCTTCTGAGAAATCACCTTTAGGGCTGGCTTCTCTCAGTGTGAGAGTAAGGGTGTCAATGGTACCTTTTTAGCTGTTTACTCGACCCGTATTGTATTCGATAAGGCGGATATGAGTAAGATTTTTTTTTCGTTAGCTTATTGGGTATGGATATAAGTAAGGCTTTTTTTTCGTTAAATAAATGGATAAGGGTATGGGTAATGACTATTTCGTACCCATTACCCTATAGGGTAATTATAAAATCCAAATATATATTCAATTCAATTTTCAATCCACTTAAATGTATACTCAATTCAAGTTTCAACCCACTTAAATGCATATTCGTGTTTTTGAATTTTTATTCTTTATAAAAAATAATTTAGTTGGAATTGATTACACATTTATTTTATTTTTTATTAGAAATGCAATTATATATGTATTAAAATGAATGAGTTTTTGATGTTTAATTTGTAAAATATAATAAAACTAATTATTATACTAGTATTATCCGTTATTCACCCGCTACCATTTCGTTACCCGATAATATTAATGGGTAATTGTAAGGTAGGGTAAAATCAATTTTTAATGGGTATGAGTAGGGTATGGATAAGGTCAATTTTAATGGGTATGGGTATGAAAGTGTCTCCACCCGACTCGTACCGTACCCATTGACACCCCTACGTGAGAGAGAAAGAAGGGGACGGGTTGGCCAGATTTGCTTGGAAATGGAGGGTCCATTTCCGAAAATTTTGAAATCCAGCGACACAATCAAATCTATCAAATTTGCACGAATTTTGAAGGAGATCCAATGGCTCACAATGCAATGCATAGAGCCCTCCATGCATTGCAATGTATGATAGCTTATCTCTCTCTCTCTCTCTCTCTCTATATATATATATATATATATATACCGATTTTTTTATTAATATCCAAAAAATAAATAAAATTAAAAAACAAATCTAAATCCTAACTGAATTTCAAAAACTATCGAAAACTACCCAAACCGGTTATCCAATAACCCGATTTGGGACAAATTTTCGGTTAATGGATTACCGGACTCAAAACAATATATCCGGTTAACCATTAACTGGAAAGTTATATATATATATATATTTTTTTTTTTTAAAAGTAGAATTTTTTTTTTTTTTTTTTGTATTGAAATATTAGAAATGTTGAATATATTTCTTTAAAAACAGATGAAATATAATATAATTTGATTTATTAGAAAGACTGCAACAAATAACCCGGATCAATATTTTTCAGGTTAGATTTTTTGCGGCTGTAAGAAAAATTAATATATTTTTTATGTGTTATTAGGAAAAAATAAAAATACTTAGATTCTGAGTTATTGATTCCGGTTCAAAAGTCACTTCTATGTAATCCAGAAAATATTGTGATACTTCTAGGACATTTAATTTATAAAAAGTTGTATCTATTTTAATAATTATTTTTTAATAACAATAATTAAATAATTTAAAGTTTTTATTTTTTTCAAAAATAGATACAACTTTTCATAAATTAAATGTCATAGAAGGATCACAATATTTCCTGAATTACATAGAAGTGACTTTTGAACTGGGATCAATTACTTAGAATCTAAGCATTTTTATTTTTTCTCAATAACACATAAAGAAATATATTAATTTTTCTTACAGTCGTGAAAAATTCAGCCTGAAAAATATTGATCTGGGTTATTTGTTGTAGTCTTTCTAATAAATCAAATTATATTGTATTTCATCTAGTTTTAAAGAAATATATTCAACATTTCTAATATTTCAATACCAAAAATAAAAAAATTTAAAACTTTCTGTTTTTTTTTAAAAAAAAAATACAAGTTTCCGGTTAACCATTAACCGGATATGTTATTTTAAAAAAATATATATATAACTTTCCGGTTAATGGTTAACCGGATATATTGTTTTGAGTATAGGAATCCACTAACCGGAAATTTGTTCGAAATCCGGTTATTTGATAACCGGTTTGGGTAATTTTTGAAATTCAGTCGGGTTTTGGATACATTTTACAATTTTATTTATTTTTTGGATATTAATAAAAAAAATGGGATATAGGAAAATGCTAAAATGCTACGCGTAGCATAGAGGGCCTCCGTGCAATAGCTCAATATTTGATTTTTCAAAATCCTAACGATCGATCCGAACCATTTAACATGATCTCCATATGAATATGTACTTGCAAACCAAATTTTACATTTTTAGAATTTTTTTACTATTTTTTTAGATAGGTAGAAAATATTTTTGGTGACCAAATTTTTGTATAGACATTTTTGTACATTGGACTGTTTATCTTGTTATTTATATTAATATATTTTTGGAGACCAAATTTTACATTTTTTTGGATATTTTTTACTATATTTTTAGATTTATTTAAAATTGTTGGTTTTTATGGTCCAGATTTGTCTTAAAAACAAATATTTTCAATAAATCCAAAAAAATTGTAAAAAATTTCCAAAAAATGTAAAATTTGGTCTCCGAACACATATTAATATGGAGAAAAAGATGAACAGTTTGGATCTGTTATTTAGACTTTGAATTCAGTAATTGATAGTCCAATTTACAAAAATGTCTATGCATTGTAATGTATGGTAGCCTTACTCTCTCTATATATATAAAGAATATATATATATATAAAGAGAGAGAGAGAGAGAGAGAGAGAGTGATGCTACTAATGCTTTGGGAATTAAAGTGAGTGATTTAATTCTGGCTCATATCTCTATTTTCAAAGTTTAAATAATTAATCTGAACTTTTCAACATGTTCTTCATATTGAAATGTGCTTGGAGGCCAAATTTTACATTTTTTTTTTGAAAAAAATTTGCTATTTTTTTAGAATTTTTGAAAAGTCTAAAACGCGAAATGGGAAAAAAATTCGCGTCATGTTCGTGATCGAAAATAGCATAAGTTGAAACATTGTTTTAAAATAATTCATAATTATTTTTAAAGTAATTGATTTAAGAAATTTTTGATTTGTATTTTATTGTTTTAAAGTAATTGATTAACACAACATTGTTTTACAATAATTCGTAATATAATTTATATTTTATTATAACAAAAATTACTGAGTTCAAATATCCAGCTATGTCAAATGAATTTTAGTTTAAATTAATTTTGATTTATATTTTATTGGTTTAAAAAGAAAAAAAAGAAAAAAAAAACAGCAAACAAAAAGCCAGATTTATTATTTAAACTTTGTCAAATGATATTTTCATTGCAGCAATAGAAGGCAACATTCATACATTGATAACACGTCTCGGATTAGAGCCGAAAGAACAAACAGAAAGCCAGGTAATATTCCGCAAACTAATTCTTGCTTATATCTGTAATTTACCTAACTTAATTAACAGGGAAGGGAACCATGCACATGTTCGCGTTTTGACGTAATACTAAAACATGTCACATCAAGTTTTCATTTTATTTATAATATTACAGATTTTCTTTAATATGAAGATGGAGATTTAGTATTCCAAATTTTAATGTCCTAAAAAAAAAAAAACTTTCCTTTCAGTTTCGGCCTGTCATTTCCCACACGAAAGATGTTACATTTTATCACTAGATTAATGACTACTTATAATATTATTGCTATTGTTACTTTTTCATGATTATTGTTGTCATTAACATTAACATTACTATTCTTCTTACGTTATTTTAATATTTATCAACAAACTTTTAGTGGGAGTCCAAATTTTTAAATACATCTTTTCTTATTATAAGTCTGACAAATAAATCTCTAGTGGTCATCATTTGATGTTATTATTGAAAATTTCCCTTTTGCTTTCAATAATCACCGACTACATAAAACGCTTCCATACGTGGTTGAAAAATGGGCTTATACATGGTTTTGCAACTGTGTCTACAGAAATCGTGTACAATAGGGTCGGTAAATTGTACATAATTCTAGAATTGTGTATAAAAAGACTAATCCGATATATATGGTTATTTGATTAAAAACCGTGTATAATTCATTTTTTTCATCTATTTGTTTATGCCAAAACACATCATATTTAAAGTAAAATCGTGTATAAAAACGTTAAACCTACACTTTTTTTTATTATTAAAAACTGTGTATAATTCAATTTTTTAGAAGAAAAAATCCCATTAAATCCTAGATTTCAAATAAAATCTTATATTTGAGTACCAAAAACACTAAAATAAATTTCAATGAACTATACATTAAAACACAATACATACCATACCAAAAACACTACATTTACCAATAAACAACAATTACAATTATATTACATATTATTAGTTACTTGAATAACATTCTAACTAAAAAAAAAGAAAAAATAACAAAAAAAAATCCTAGGTCTGAGACTTCATACATTTACAATAACAATACCTAAGAAAAAGTATGGTAAATGACACAAAATAGAAAATCAGAAAAAAATACTTAATCGGAAACTTTAACTCAAGTTTTCACCTCTTCCCTTTTTCTTTTGGGGGCTGAAAACTCTTGAGATCTTCTTGTGAGATTTCTAAAAAGTGGTCATATGCTTAAATTGGATACTCGAGCGCCGAGATTTGTATGTTTGAAGTTTCTTCATTGGAGATCGCCTTCTCGGTGAAAATATCGCCTCTCTTGCCTTATGCCTTGCCCTAGTCTTGCCTATTTAAATGAGATAGCTTAGAGTAATACATGTACAACATACATGAAGAAATGATTTAGAAATGACTTAGAAAAAATAGAGAGAGATGATAACAGGAAGGCACCGATCGATAATGTGGAAAATTTTATATTTCTTTCATTACAGACGGATTATACAGTAACTGTGTAAAATTGTTGGACCATTTCATATACGTCCATCTGAAAATACGCTCCAACATTCAAACATAGTTTTTTTACTGAAATAACCGTGTATGAATTTTAGAGCACATTAATTTATACATGTAAATAATTCGAATAGTGTTTTCATTGCTTTGGACACGGATTTAATAAAAATTTTGAGCAAACATGTATAATATGCCGTGTATGCTTTTCATTTTTGTAGTAGTGAACTATTAATCTAGATTCATGCTAAGTTATAATTTACATAATATTAACTTGAATTATCTAAAATTAACTTATAGGTACTTTTTGTTGTTAAATTGATTAAAATAAAAATTGTTTATGCTAGGTACGAACAGCTTAATTAAGTACATCTTACCACTACTTCAGAACATTTAAGAAGTATTTTCATAACTAACAGTACACTGTACTCCCCTCACAAATTTAGACAGAACAATTTGTAACCAAATTAAAGAACATCCAATCCTATCTATGTTGTTGAGTAAACATAAAAGTTTCCATCAACTTAAACATAAGCCAAATCTTATTTATACGTACCCAAGTATTTTGCCGGTTAGTACTTGCGCTGACAGTACCATGATTTCAAGTGGGTTTAAAACATGAATCATTCCCTCTAATTTTACACCAATAAGAAATCAGTACTATGATTTCAAGTTTGCTCTGATATTAAGAATTATGATCTGAGATGGCTATGTCCTAAAAAGCTGATAAATAATACATTGGTGGTGGTTTTAGATAGGGTTAAATGATTTTGATGCTTCTAAGCGGAGCTATTGTCATGGAAATCATAAAAGCGTTGAAAATATATATCGTTATATAATTGGAATGTTCTCCAGCCTAATTAATTATAAGAGCAAAATGACTGAGAGATGTGTCCTTAATTACTTCCTCTCTCTAATTATCTTCTCAATCTAGAAGATATTTTTCAAATATATTTAATTTGTCTCTTTAATGAAATTTATATTACATTGTCTAATTAGGTGACTATAGAAGCCTCCGGTTCTGATTTCGAACAAATAATCGAGATAAGAGACAACCAGACCGCCCAATTCGAGCTGATCCAAAGTGCAACAGATTTTGGGGACACTCTTCTTCACATACTTATTACTAAGGGGCACGACGAACTTGCTCTGAAGGTCTTTAAAAGAGAGATGTCCCTGTTGCTAGCACAGAACAAAATGTCAGAGACACCCCTGCACTATGCTGCAAAGGTCGGAAACGATGAGGTCATCAGGAAACTCATCGAAAGTGGTCCTGCTGTTGTAGTGGAAGCGCTAGAAAAAAAAAATAAAGATGGAGAAACAGCCGTACAAATTGCTGCCAAATACGGCAATGGAGGAGTTGGAGGCCAGCTGCTGAATTTCGGTCTAAGAGAGTCAAGGGAGATGAAAAACAAAAGGTTCTCTCTATTGTACATGGCTATAGTCGAAGGATATACTAGAATGGTAAAAATCATGTTAGAAATTGAACCTAGTTTAGCATATGCCCAATTTCAAGATGGAACGTTTCCAATTCATGTTGCCACACGCAAGGGCAACATGGGCTTGATAAGTCATTTCATGGAAGTGTACCCTCATTGTGTCGAGTTACTGGATCCCCATAGAAGAAATCTTTTTCACATTGCTGCAGAGGAGGATTGCCGAGGTCTCTTTCGGGATACATTTAGATGTGCTAATGTTGAGCTGCATAATGCAAGGGATTATGAAGGAAATATCCCATTGCACATTGGAGCCATGAAGGGACACAGGTCAATTATGAGAGCTATTTGGAAGAAGAACGACTTCGCCGAAACAGTTCAAAACAAGAAAGGCTTAACACCGTTCCAACTTTCCGTTAGGCAAGTGCAAGCAACAAAGGTATGCCTAAATTAACAAACACAACACAGAAAATTAGCAAATATGAATTAATTTACTCTAGTACAATAATTTTCAATAAAAAAATATTCCAATTGATCTCACCCATTCAACTAACCAAGGCCAATATAAAATGTAAAATATTCAATTTTTGGCTTTTTCTGGTAAGAAACTTATTTAAATTAATTATGATATTATTAAGACTATACACGTGTGAAATCTACTAGTCCAATCCATATTTTCTTTACTGATTGTGAAATTAAGTACTTTTATTGCCCGCAATCATAAACTTTCTATTTAAATTGCAATCATTCTACGAATTTAAATACTTTGGATCTTCTAATGTTTTTCAGTGTATTGGAGTATATATCAGTTATCGCCCAATACAACAAACATATTTCTTTTCCCTTTAGCAATATTTTTCATATTAGAACCTGACATTTGTTAATTAATTAGTAATTACGTACGCAAGTGTTTTACTACTATGAACTTTGATATCTGTTCTTTTGCAGGATATTGATTCTACAAAGATTGGGAAGTACAAAGGTGATAGATTTACTCTAAAGTGGTTTGACGAGGTAATGGAACCATCACCAGCTCTACCGTTTGAAAATATATGGGAGACAGCTCAATTCGTTGGACTGGGCTATGTACTAATAACAACTATAACATTTGCTGCTGCTTTCACAATTTCCGGAGGTTATAACCAAGAAGATGGTACGCCTGTTCTTGGGAGAAAATATGCATTCCGGGCATTTATTCTAGCGAACTCTTTGGCATTTTTACAAGGATTCATAAGCTTAATTACAATTATTGGGAAATCACATATGTCAAGTGAACTTAGGCGTGACATCATATTTGCAGTGGCCTTATTGGGACAAGCAGCAAATTGGATGGTAGTGGCATTTGGGTTGGGATTGTATGTGACGTTGGCTCCAGTTTCTTTGCCTATTGCCATCCTCCTCCTTGTTATTTCTCTTTTTTTTGGGTCTCCTGCCAAGGTTTTAATTATTAGCCCAGGACCGAAATATTATTTTAAAATGATTTATCCCATTTATTCAAAGAAACCAGCTTCTGCCATGTGCATCCAACGTTGCACTCTAGCGGCATTTTATGCTGTGTGTTCCGTTTTCATATTCTGTCTGGCCTTACTGTAGCTCTGTGTGTTCCGTTTTCATAATTAACGTTTTATTTGTACTGTATAATTAATTTTAATATATAAATAAATATTTCATGAAGCCTTTTGTTTTTTATGTTCTTTTATTTATGATATTACGGAACAATCTTCATGTTCTTGTTATTTTCACTCTGAACAGGGACGGGTTTTCTTCTTCTTTTTTTTTTCTTTTCTTTTTTATGTAAGACGTTGGGAAATTAAATTTTGGTCGGTACTCAGTTGTTTGTTATCAGCAATATGTATGTGCTCCGTTCTCGTACTAGGGCCCAAAGCTGACGGGCCTAGACAGCTGGACTTAATTTTGGGCTTTTCAAGTTAACGGTGTCTCTGTGGCCCATGTTAATCGGCTAGCACTTAAGATATATAGTAGAATTATAACATGTAAATCATGAGAAGAGTTAAAATGCATCGTTTATTTTGTATTTCAATCATATTCTATGTTTCTATCTCCATTTACACAGTTCAAACGGTCGATTCAAACCATTCATCTTGTACTAAATATCAAAATGTACTTAGAGATCAAATTTTATATTTTTTGAAATTTTTTAGATAGGTACAAAATCACTGCATCTGGACCATCAAAAAACAGTGATTTTGTACCTATTTAAAAAAAATGTAGAAAAATTTCAAAAAATATAAAATTTGGTCTCTAAGCACATTTTTATATGTAGAACAAGATGAATGGTTCGGATCGACTGTTTAAACTTTATAAATGGAGATAGAGTTGGGGTATGGTTGAAACACAAAACAAATGATGCATTTTAATCCTACTCATCATATATATTGTGAAATGGATGTGTTAATATGTTGCATGCAAGCAAATCAATGATCATCGTCTTTTCAATGTAGTTTTTTGTTTCAATTATAATTGAATCGTTGTTAAATTAAACAAAACTAGTTATATGAACTTATGTAGCGGATTTGGACCGTAAGCCTTATTTTCTTATGAATAGTTGAGTCACAAATAAAACATTTGCATAGCAGATTCATTAAATTAGTGTATTCTTCAGTATAATTGTTTTGATGGGCTTTATCGGCCCCGAAGGCCTGGTCCTTAGAAGAGAAGCAACGCGAATGCGTATTACAATGGTTTGTGCTATGGATGATGGATTAGACACTACAGCAGAATGAAATTTCTGCGACCGGTATCAGCGACCGGAAATGTTGCCAGTCGCTGATACTCAATTTCTCCAAAAAAAAGAAAGAAATTAACTCAAAATTCGGCGACCAAACTTTTGGCGACCAGGAATGTCCCCAGTCGCTGAAAGTGTGTGTTTTTTTATTTGTGTTTACCGCTGAAATTTTGGAGTAAAACGTGCGGGCGCCGGAACCTTTCTTCTCCGTGCGCCAGAACCCCAATTAATCGGAACCCTTCTTCAAATTTTGATCGGAACCTCAAATCCGTTTCGAAAATCGATCACCTCCATCTCGCGTCGCATAGCACCAAGTGCCGTTAGGGTTCCCTCTCCCTCGCACAGCACCAGGCGTCGAAGCTCCATCCCACGTCACACAGCACCTAGCATGTCGTGACTGTCGCCTTATTGTTTTAAAAAGTGGTTCATTTCTTTCATTTCTTTTCTGTCTCTAGTATATATTCAAATTTTGATCCTGGATTATAATTCTTATAGCTACGATTGGAGTTGAGGTGCATCCCTTGGATTTTCACACAAATTGTGGGAAGATTCGGTTCTATTGCTGGGATACTGCTGGCGAAGAGAAATTTGGGGGCCTCCGTGATGGATACTAGTGAGTATCAACAGCATTCAATGCTTCTTCTATAATTTTATAATTACTTGTTAAGTTTATCCAACCAACAGCAAATATGCAATGTTACAACATCTAATGCATAAGCATTTGAATTTTGAACTCTGGTAATTTAATTATGTAACCAGTAGTCACTTCTCTATCTTAGAAGTTTTGAACCAGTTTGAGCATATTCTAAGTAAATTTGAAGTTCCAGGTAAACTAATAACAAACTTGTTTAATCAGAATTTAAAAAGCTGAAACTAGTCCATTTGAGGTAAATCTCAAGAGGACACACCGGTTGCAGAAAGTATGTTTTGCTGTAGTGAGAGTTTTTAGTACAAATTCACTACAGCAGAAAAGACTATCAGCGACCGGTTTTCCGGTCGCTGATAGTCATGGCGCCGGTCTCTGATAGTGATCCCGGTCGCAGATATCCAATTACGGTCGCTGATAGTCCGGTCGCTGAAAGCATTGTTGCAGATACTCTTCTGGTGACGTCACCGGTCGCTGATTGATGTCATCCGGTCTCTGATAAGTTTTCTGCGACTAATATTTTTTTGTCGCTGTTGTTTTTTGCTGACGTCAGAAAATAGTATCAGAGACCGGTTTACCGGTCGCTGATACTCAAAAACCGGTCGCTAATGATTCTACCAACATTTTTTTTTGTTTGTTTTATTATTTACATTTCTCCATGATATTTGATAACAAACATACAACATTACATCAATTAACATAAATAAGACAACAAATATCAAACATTATAGATATCAAACATACAAGTGCCAAAAAAACATAACAAACATACTAAAAATCAAACATAAATGCCAATCATATCTCAAACTCTCTTCTGAACTCAAACTAAAGATTTAAATCATACTTCAACAATGCAAAATCAAGCTCTTGTAATTATTAGCTAGATTAATATCAAATTAACGAAAAAAAAATTTAATCTAGAATCTCACTAAGGGAGAGAGAGATCAAGCCTCTGCTGGCCCACTTGGCGTAGGGCGCGAGATTCACGTAACGGGGCTGCCTCTGCTGGTCCACTCAAGCTCCTTCTAACCACGAATTGAAAAAAATACGAATTGAATAGAAAATCAAATTGAGCAGAAATTTGAGAAGAGATTTGAGCACAAAATCACAGCAAATCACCAAAAATCACTGAAATTTGAATTGGGCGCGCGCAGGGGAAGATGAAATGCGGGGGGAAATTGAAAAAACTATGGTTCTGTCTGACGCGAGGGAGAAGGCTGACGCCTTTTTTTTTATCCAATACTTTCAGCGATCGGCAATGGCGCCGGTCGCTAATATGGTCGCAGATGCCAGTGGTCGCCTGATGAATGGAATTTATTTATATTTTTTTCGAGAAATTGAGTTTCTGCGACCGGCGTCAGCCCCGGTCGCTAATACCGGTCGCAGAAATTCCATTCTGCTGTAGTGTACCGATCTTTCTACCAATTAAAAAATTGCTGTACTCTTTCTGTTTCTCTCTCTTCCATCCTATTATATTTTACTGAAACAAAATTCCCAACCCAATTGTTTTTTTTTTCTAGTAAAAGTGGAAATATTCCACCTATTTCATTGCGAAACAACAAAGTTCATACAAAATTAGTGCAAAACACCGAATATAGATCCAACTAGTGAAACATCAACTACTAGTAACTACCATTCACAAAACACAACATAAAGAATATAAAAGAATATCCCCGAGATACAATACTAGCATAAGAGCAAAGAACACAAGAAAATTCACTAAATACCACTAATATCACTAATATTAGAAAAATATGACAAAACAGGAGAGAGTAAACCAGCTACCGCACAATGGCATCAAATATTGTCCTATCACTCCGAAGAGACACCCTTCTAAACCAAAAGAAGAGTCCACATCTTAATACAATAGAGGGCTGAATCTGTCTTGTGAGTCCGGGTCTGATAGAACTATCAGAGTGCTTCAAAGAAGAAACATCAGAAAATAAAATTAATGATAACTTAAAATATGAATTATCTAAATGCGCTTTACATCAATATGATGTCATAACAATAATAGATAACTTAATGAACATTGACATATAAAGAACACGTAATTTTGTGCAGCCACAGAAATTGATCTGTTCGGCCGTATCAAACTCCACATCTCTACTAACCACTACTTTTTTGGTAACGGGATTGAAACACTTGTACCCTTTACAATTTTCGGCATAACCAATAAACACCATCTTCTTACTTCTATTATCGAGTTTTGTTCTTTCTTGCTCCGGAACATGGAATCTCGGTGATCTCCTTGATATAATATAATCGATGAGTAGTCCGTTTAGAAATCATCCGCCCCACACCCGCCCCCCGAGTATATGATTCCACAGGACTTTCTAAAGAGATTCGTCTTTGCCTGAACTAACTTCATTAAATTCATAATAGAAGGGTACTTTTTGATCCAGAAGCTCACGAAGAGCTTAGCTATTTTGATGCTTTCATTTGACTGTGCTACTTGACTTTTTTATGATTGATCCGAATATCGTTCACTCTGTGAGATAATGGATCTAACGTTAGGGCCTAGTTGGCAATGCCAAAAATCTCATGCTAAAGAGTGTGAAGGTTCGAGTCCTCTTCAAGGCATAATATTTAACTTATTGAATGAGCATTCTAAATAACAGATTTCGGATCTAATCCAATTCCAATTATTGATGGTCTCAACGATGAATTAAATGGGGCACAATACTTTCCCCAAATTCTCTAAACATTTACGATTCTTTTTCAGAAAGCTCAAGAGCTTTTTGTTTATTTCAAAAGGATAGAAGCACAGGGAGGAGAGCATTGGAAGGAAGCTCAAAAAGATGAGGCAAGAAGGGCAAATCAATCCAGTTCAAAAGTGAAAGCGGTACCAGACAAGAGGCAAGAAAGTTATGATCAAATGGTCCTTTTTGCGGGCAGGTATTAGAAGCAGCGGTCACTATTTTTGCAGTAACCACTGGAGGAATGAACTCTGCTGCTTTTTTATAAAAAAAGTAGTGGGTTGTTTTTTTTAATCTAACTGTTTAAATTTGTTGGAATTTGTGCATAAAAAAGTTTTTTTATAGAGATACGTGAATATAAAATTTTGAACAGTTAGATTTAAAAAAGCAGCAGATTCATATCAAACTACTGGAACATCTTGAAGTTCCCTATTTCATGATTCAGTGGGCGGCTATTGAATATGAGTGCGTATCCTCTGAGATATCTCAACTTTTGCGTGACCGACGTGTCCAGTGCCTATTCGGAGGTGATGTAGGGGGTCAGTGCTATGTATGCTTTGAGATTTGTGCAGAACGTAGTTAAACGGTTGGAATATTACATAAAGTCACGCAAAGTTTGAGATATCTCAGAGGATACGAATTCTATTGAATATACCACAGAACTACCGATCCAATTGTTGTCCAGCCAGCTGTTTTATCCAAAATCTGCGTTGTGATTATCACTCGTCCAATATTTTTTTTTTTATTTGACCACTTGGCCAAAATTTTAATTCCTCTTATACAACCTTGTATCTACCGTGACATAAATAATAGACATGCTAAATGATGCTTGCTTGTTTTATATCATGATGAGATTTCTATGTTACTTTCTATTTAAAATGGTATAGTTTATATTTTAAAGAAAAAATAATATTTAAACATGAACATTGATTTTTCACATCTAAAGGTGCTCAACCATGAATCATATGCTTCTCACTTGCGGTAATAGAGCTCATTTCTCTACAGAGAGATGTAGTTCAATTTTTCCCAAGAAATAACTAAAAAAATATTCATATTAATCTTGAATTCCTGATTGATGAAAATCCTTAATTCTAAAAAAAAATGTTCAACCGTGAACTAACAAGAAGTGAATTTCCTACAATAAAAAAACGATGAACCTATATATTTTGTTTAACTTTAATGAAAAGAAACAAGAACTTTCTGAGATAAAATCCAACCGCTTGATTTGGTACTAAAATAATTAGAAAAAATATAAATTTTACATGTAAACGTATCACTCGTAGAGTAAATTGATTTGAACGATTTGAATTTGTTTTTTAAAATCTCCCTAATAAATTTTGAAATTAATGTTATATGTCATCATTGTCATAAGCCGAACTCAACCAAAAAATAAGAAAGAAGGAGCTTCCGAAATATCGAATCAAAAATCAATTCATGCACATTAAATATTGAGGAGGGTTCAAATGCCTCCATTTTTTGTGCCTCTATCATACCTCTATTTTTAAAAACTTTAATAACTCAAAATTTAAATCTTAAAATTCAAAATAAAGCCGTTGGATATGAACTATATCATTTTATCTATCCACGTGTAAAAAATTATGGCATTTAAACTTGGTTTGGTTGTCATCTTGAGCTTCTAAAAATATATACTAATGTGGATAATTTTTAGACGTTGATTTTTCAACTTATTGATTTATATAAAAGCAAAATCAAAATGTGATAATTTTTTTTATAGACATGTAAAGAAAATAACATAGATTACATCTAATAGTTTTATTTTGATGTTTAAGTTTTGAATTTTAAGTTATTTAAGTTTTAAAAAATAGAGACACAATGAAGACACAATAAATGGAGACATTTCAACCCTCCTCTTGAATATTAACGCAAATTAAAGGGTTTCAACCTGTCCAAAAGAAAAACCGCTCTTGCTTAATCGCGTAACGGGTGAGCCTTTTTAGGCCCGTATATAAGAGAGGTGGCAAAAACTAGAAACTGAAAAAAAAAAAAAATGTAATTTGGACCATGAAAAAAACCCATCACAGGCCTGGACCATTTGAGCTTGTTTCGTCCAACTTCCTCTTGGCTCCTCTAGTTTTGCCCAATTTCTGACAAGAGAATAAGATTGAGTGGAATTTGCATCCTCTGAGATATCTCATATTTTGCGTGATTTTTTAAGAATCTCAACCGTTCAAATACATTCTGCACGAATATCCAAGCTCAAATAATACTGCCCCTGCGCTATCCCCGATTGGACATGTCGGTCGGATCCAAATCCAATGTTATTCTAAGGAGAATAGCAATGTGGTACTCTTCATTTATGTGTTTATTTCTTTCTTGTAAAAAGGAGGAGAGAAAAATAGAAGAGAGAGAAAAGAAAGAGAAAGAAGAGAGATAGAGAGAAGAACACGAATAGCAATGGTTTTGAATAGTAGCAAATGTCATTGCCATATCGGTCACGCAAAATATGAGATATCTCAGAGGATCCGCACTCGATTCAGTGCGGAGGGCATTCAAATGGAATTCGTATCCTCTCCATTAACTCAAAAAGGAATCTTTTGAGGTAATGTATTTGGACTATTCAATCAGCTTTAATTTTGTGTAAATTAAATCTGCACTAATATTAAAGACTTCTATGTTTTAAGTCGGTACCGATGGACTCTGTTTACAATCGGACGGCCGATATGTATTAACTCAAGAGATGATATTTTGAGTTAGTGCAACCGATGCGGACTCATTCAAATGTAGGACCTAAATTCGTTTGATTTTCGGTTCAAGGCTTTTGAGTAATCTTATCTGCGTTAAGATTTGTGCAAGTAAATTTTAACACTTAAATTTAATTTGACGTCTTGTCGGACCGTTCGATCCGTATTACCAACTTCACATATTCGTGCAGATAAATTCTAACGCAAATCAAACGAAGAATATCTTATCTGATCAATTTTGATCAGACTCCGAGGCTCCGTATCTACGTGCATAGTTTCAAGTAGAAATTGTCCAGTCAAGCAAAAGGATAAAAAGCTTGCCTAATGCTTACAATACATGAACTATATTTCTACCTATCTCGTTTTTGTTCAGACTGAAACGCACGCCACCAAACTGGTATTACGTGCCACTCGCCGGACCTGCATGCACATGCTACGTGGCATTCTCTCCTCTTCTAGCCTCTATCTTCGCATCCACCAAATATATATATAATCTCCAACTCTCCTCTAACAAATAACACATGATCAGTCGTAAACTAAGGTACTAATTAAACCATGCTTGCCAACTTTACTTCAGCTATATTCACCTCTCTCCTCCTCCTTTCGACCCCGCCTAAGTCCGGATCAGAAAACAAGCTATGGGTCAGGGGCAAAAACCCTTTTCTACCCCAATCAGACATTGATCTGATGGAATTCCCGCTAAATCTCGAGTTTCTCGAAGCAGAGTTCTTTCTGTGGGGATCAGTGGGTTGTGGCCTTGACAAGGTGGCACCAAGCCTTGTTGAGGGTGGCCCACCACCCATCGGCAGCAGGAAGGCCAATCTGGATCCTCTGATTCGTGACATCGTCATGCAATTTGCCTACCAAGAAGTCGGCCATATCAGGTTAGTTATTGATTTAATTTATTTTTCCAATCACATAAAATAACTTGTGATCATATATGTGGTTAATTAAATTTACAAACACTAAATTGTAGAGCCATAAAGAAGACTATAAAGGGATTTCCAAGGCCACTGCTTGATATCAGCTCAGGCAATTTTGCAAAAATTATGGACATGGCATTTAAGCGCAAATTGAATCCACCGTTTGATCCCTATGCAAATGGACTCAACTATTTGCTCGCTGCATACGTCATCCCTTATGTCGGCCTCACTGGATACGTCGGTGCAAACCCTAAACTCCAGAGCCCTCAAGCTAAAAGGGTAATTAACAAGCATTTGTTTTTTATCCATGCATAGTTAATTTTATTATAAAAAATCTGACAGAAAAAAAAAACGATTGTAGCTCGTAGCAGGACTTCTCGGGGTGGAATCAGCCCAAGATGCGGTGATACGGGGACTGTTGTATGAGCGAGCGCTACAAAAGGTGCACCCATATGACATAACGGTGGCAGAGTTCACGGGCCGCATCTCCGATCTGAGAAACAAGATAGGCAAGAAGGGGGTGAAGGACGAAGGCTTAGTCGTGCCCCCAGTTATGGGGCCCGAAGGGCGGACTCCCGGCAATATCATAGCCGGTGACGAGGACTCCTTGGCCTACGACCGGACGCCAGAGGAGATACTGAGGATTGTGTATGGCACCGGAAGCGAGAATATTCCCGGGGGATTCTTCCCCAAGGGTGCCGATGGCCGCATTGCTCGCTCTTATTGTCACCAAAGAGATTAACTTATTGTTTCTGATTATGTATGTGTATCTGTTTTAATTTCTGTGTGCCTGAATAAAATAACATCAAATGCTATGGCCAGTTCTTTTCATGTTTTTCTATCCTTTTTTCTCATAATATTTTCAAGATCAGTTTGTTCTGTTTAATTATTTCATGAACAGTGCATTAGCAATTTAGCATACAACAAAGTAAGCCTAGAAACCAGGCCCGAAATAAGGGAAATAGAGGAAAGACGACTATCCTCTTTACCAGTACAAATTATCCCTAAACGGCCTGTAGAATACTATAATGCTCGTCTGTTGCAAAGAATTGTAAAATTGATTCCATATTGGGTCGAGGGACCAATATTGTGGGCCGCAAGTAGAGAGCTCGGCCCAATATTGTGGGCCGCAAGTAGAGAGCAATTTGGATAACTTTTTAGCCCAAACTTGCTCCTCAAACCTTATTCTGTTTGTAATTTTATTTATCTAATCAAAGTCTTCACTACTGAGAAAGTGCCCGTCTCTAAGTAACCCAACTCTGGTAAAAGTATATGAAAAGAACAGAGAACAAGTTGTGTTTTTCTCAAGTTCAGTAAAAGTGCAGAAGGATTTGATACTTGTTTGGCTGAAGAAATATTTGCTACCGACAATCACGCAAATTAATATCTTATAATTAATGTAGTTCATAATCAGTCCTTAGAAAGCATTAAATCTTCGTCAGCCAATTTAATTTTCTAGTATAGAAAAGTTTCTCCATTTACTACCGAATACCAATTTGTGAACCAAAGTACTTCTGCAGTATTACTGCTTGTTGGGTGTTTCATTTTCAAATTTAGACTTGGTATAATAATCAAATAAAAGACTTAAGACATTTCATTCAGTTGACTTTGCTATTTATTTTTTAAGAAACAATGATAGATTGATAGCCACAAAATTTATCTGAATAAGTAAAAAAAAAAAATGTGGTGTATGCTCAAATATATATATCATTTCCTTCTTCTTTTTTTTGTTTCGGGAACATATACTATCATTTCACAAAATGTTCTTACATGAAATGAATATTTATTAGATTTTTGAACCGATTTTTGCCACAAGAAACCTGTTTTAAAATGATGTTATTATGTAAGGGAGGAAATTTTTTAAACATGTTAATTAGAATAAATAATCAATAAATTTTTTCTGTACTCTAATTAAAATAAAACAAAGAAGAAACATTTAAAATTATTATAACTAAAATAAAAATCCATTGTTGTTTCTTAGAGACTAAAAAAAGTTGAACTAGTCCTCTACTGTTTTCTCTGTCGCTGTCAAATAGTTAATGACAAGTGTTTGTTTCGTGATAGGGTCTGCTCAATGAAAATTTGAAAAGTAATATCTGACATGGGCCCACTGTGATTGACCAGGTTTACAAACCATGGTTGACCTCTTAATATAATGAGATGCGGAATATTAGTCAAGATTTGTACATGGATTATTAATTTTTAATTAATTTGTAAACATGTTTTTAACTGAACATATACTGAGAACCAACTTATACTGGCAACCAAGAACCAATCTTTGATTTAGTGGCAAAGACACATGGTTTTTATGTAAAAGGTTATGAGTTCGAAAATCAGATAGAGGAAATCATTTGTTGTAATAACATAGATATTAATTAGTTAAGTGGCTTGACCTCCAATCTTTACTCAAAAAAAAAAAACTTATACTAGCAACCAGACCTGGGATATTTGTGGAATATTAGTCAAGATCTGTACATGGATTATTAATTTTTAATTAATTTGTAAGCATGTTTTTAGCTGAACATATACTGAGTACCAACTTGTACTGGTAACTAGACCTGAGGTATTTATGTTGACCTTGGTGATGATTCATAGATGATTAACTGCTAAAGTTTTGTAATTTTTTTTTGTTAAGGCTTAGATACTATTGATAGAATAAGGTCATTCGTGTTATAGTCTTAAATATTTATCATATAAATTTTAAGTTTCAATCTAAGTAGCTCGGTAAATTAGTTATATAATAAATTTGTAGAATATCAATTTTTATTATCTTTGAAACTTTTTTACTATTTTTTATTATTTATGAAAGATGGTAAAAAATAACTTAACAATAAAAGAAAATTGTCAATATTTTAGGTTTTTTTTTTGTTTTTTTCATAAATCATAAAGAATAGTAAAAAAATTCTAAAACTAGTAGCTGAGATCGAGGTTTGAAATTTATACGATTGGTATTTAAAGCTGTAGCACGGATGACCTTATTCAACACACTTTCAAACCTCTATGTATATTATAGATGATTTCTCTATTTTATGCGTTTTGAACTCATAATCTTCTATGTGGAAGTGGAAGAGGGGGCTGTCCGATGGCCATCGGATCACTTTTGTGTTCAATGAGTTCTCTCACCGTCAGATTTTCTTTAGGATTCGTGTGTACGGATTTTAAAGCAGACGCAAAATTATGAGTGCAAATTCTAAAGCAGATCCGACGGTGAAGAGAATCCATCGAACACAAAAGTGGTCCGATGGGCGTCGGACTCCCCCCTCTCTCGTATGGAAGTTATATGTCTTTACCACTAGATGAAAGTCAGGTTTTTGAAGTTTTGTATTTTGGTACTAATTAGAATAAAACATGAAAATATTACAGATAAAATGATTTCATTCATTTGTTGGTTGGTTAGTTTACTCGAAAGTTCCTAAAGTTACGTGTTTCTAAATTCTTCCATAAAATGTTTGTTTGTACATGATAGCTTTGTGGGTTAATTAGATCCAGATTCTGATTTTCTTTTACTGGTTGGTTGTGATCAGATTAGATCCGACGTCGTTTTGTCCACTGAAACACCTGGTTTTGTGTCTTCTACACGCAATTAATCTAATAGTAACACATGTACACATAAGATAGGATCTTAGCTTACCTTTGAGAAAAAATGGTACATGTAGGAATAAAAAATTAGCATTATATAATAATTGCTACTCTGAAGATCAACCTAATGCAACATGTTAATTTCAAAGAATTTATGACCTTTGCCCAACCCCTTGTCTGCTACTGCTACTGTATCTATCATGCATGTACTATGTAAGAGGGACAGCATGTGGAGATCATGGTTTAGGTTTATCATAGTACCTGACACGCTAATTACTTAATTAATTGCACAAGCATTTAGAAACAAACCATCTCATTTTGCTAAAGGCTAATTTTCCTGTTGGGCTAAAGAAGGCATCAAATCACAGGTCAGACAGTAATCTTAAATCATTTTTGTCTATATTTATGAGAATTATTATTTTTTATATAGGATAATTATAAATTGAGGAGGTTCAAATGTTTTCATGTTTTATTGTCTTTTTCATCTCTGTTTTAAAGTCTAAATAGTCGATACAAACCATTTAATATTATCTTTATATTAAAATATGCTTCCAGACAATTTTGTATTTTTTTTTGCAATTATTTACTATCTTTCGAGAGAGAGGTACAAAATTACTATTTTAGAACCATCCAAAAACAATGATTTTGTAACTATTTAATAAAATAATAAAGATTTTTCAAAAAAATATTATATAAATTTGGTCTTCAGGTACAATTTAATTTAAAGATCATGTTTACTAATTCAGATCGATTGTTTGAAATGCAAAAATAAAGATAAAGAGTGCGAGACACGATAATGTATAAAAGATATGAGACATTTGAACTCTCGTCTTGTACATTTTATACAAAACTAAATATAAACTCTACAGAAAATTTGAATTTTGTATGATTTATATTTATAGTAAATTTACATTTTATAAACATAAATGCAAGAAAATGCCCACGTCTTTTTTTTTTTTACCATAATACGTTTTCATATCAGGAAAAAAATTTACAAACAATTTAAATGTCTTTTAGGAGGCAATTAATTTGTTCTTTGAAAAGTGATTATCTGTGTTTGACAAATATAGTAAGAAAATGAATATGGTAATTTATGATTCTCTCTGTAATTACAGTTTAAAATTAATATTTATCACGTTAATCTAAAAAAAATAGATTATTTTAATTTCCGTTTGTGGATTCACTTCATCTTGCTTGCTTTCTAAGCTAGACCCATTTATTTGGAAGCGGGTGTGTTACAAATCAATTTGATGAACTTGATCAGAAATGAAATCAGATTTTCAAATTATATAAAAAATTTGTACACGGAATGAATATCAATTTTACAGTTTCTTGATATTTTATTTCAAGTTATATAGAAAATCATTCACAAATATAGAAAAAAATAGGCCCTCGTATCTAGGGGTGTTCAAACGGTCGGTTCGGTTTAAACCGAACTAAAATAATCAAACTGAATTTAAAACCGAAGTTTAAAAATCCAACCAAACCGACCGAACTAAAATAGCAAACCGAATTAAAACCGAACTATTTAAATCGATTTAAACTTCGGTTTGTTCGGTTGAGCCGAACTTTCTCAAAAATCAAAACTCAATACATCTATAATACTCAATTTAAACTTTGGTTTTGATTAATGAACCAATTTAAACTTCAGTTTTGATTAATGAATCAAAATAATACTAGAAGTTTTGTCCTTATCAATAAAATATGTCGGTTCGGTTTAATTAGTTTTGAGAAATCAAAACCGAACCGAACCATTTAAACCAAACTAAGTCACAAAATCAACCGAACCGAACCAATTTAACCGAACCATTTAAACCGAATCTTACCGGTTCGGTTCAAAACCAAATAAAACGAACCATTTGAACACCCCTACCCGTATCGGTATCACCACTTTAGCTCCGCCTCTGAGTTACTTGTCGGTCGCAAACCACAACCGCTCAAAATATGCGGTGGACCAGTTACCAGCCAATGATGCGGTTGGTATTAGGTACTTGTAATTATTTAATTGTTGCAACAGAAAATCCGAGGCGAGTCGTTACAGATTGATACGTGTTAAGATATCCCAAGTCACGTGCAAGTCACACGACGGCCAGTAGTTGGGGACATGAGCAGGGTGGACGTGGATCCCTGTCTTGCTTTAGCATTTTAGTCCCTCAACAATTTTATTTCTCAATTAGCCTTCAAAGTTATTTTTATGAAAAACGAGTAAATTTCACGGAAGGTCCCTCAGCCTTGCTTAATATTACAAGGTGGTTACTAAATTTTAACTTGTTTCCATCAAATTTTAATTATTTGTGATTGGATCCCTCCAACATTTTCTTCGTCCATGAACTAATGTTATGCTAATGTTGCTGTTCATGTGAGAAGAAATATTTATGTCAGAAGAATATTTTGTTCACATAAAAGATAAATTTCATAGCTCCTCTTTGCAGCGTTTGGAGAGGATATGCTTCTTCTTTGGATGTTTTAAAGAAGAGTGTACCAAATAAAAATTAGAACGGAAAAGATCCACAATTATTATAACTCAGGAAGAGATGTCTATCTACTTCTAACTTAAGTTTTTTTTATATGTTTTTTTGTCATGTTTTCTCAAAAAAAAGTTATATAAAAATATACTTTGCGTTTAAAATAATTATGTAATATGTGTTGATATATATCATGTTATCATGTCGACGCTTCTAGATTAGTTTGGTGTTGTATACTAATACTCAGCATATTTGAATTCATGCGCGCCTTCATTTCACCTGGCCTGACAGGGACCCCTCGGCCCACAAGCGACAGTTACATTATTGTTTACTTAGATCTAAATAAATTATCTATTTGCAAATAAAGAAGAGAGAGAAGACGTACGTACTTTGGATCGAGAAAGAGATATAAAGAATATAATTTAGTATTTTCTAATTTGAAAATATTTTAATTACCGTGTGGTTTCTTTTACCCAGTAACCACACTTTAGCAGCTGAGGTGATTTAATTTGCAGGTGACTAATTAATTATGTTATTAAGATAGTGCATTATGCTATCTTGTACTTGCCATTTAGGGCTCACAACAAGCCGGCTCGGTCCGAGTTAAACCAAGTTCATGAGTCACTCGTTTTAGCAACGAGCGAGTCAATATTCGAATACGAGCTGAAAAAGTGGCTTGTGACTCGCTTGTTTTGGCAACGAGCGAGCCGAGCCAGCTCGTAAAAACTCATTGACTAAAAACCCTTATTATATAATGTATTATAAAGTCAGTTACTATAAATTAAGTGTCTAACTAAATTCATACATACTAAAATACTAAATTTTCAAATTCATATAAACATATAGTTCACAAAATAAATTAATGCGTACTAAATTCACACAAATTCATACTTGGACCGAACTGGCTTGCTAGCTCACGAGCGAGCTAGGCACCAGTTCAAACTTGTTAATTTTGAGTCGAGCTAGTGATAAACTAGCTCGTTAATAACTCAGTCCACTAACGAATGAGTTGTTAGTGAGTGAGTCAGATACGAGTCGCGATCAATCCATATGCTACGAGCTTTTTTGTCACCCCTACTGCCATTAAGGCTACTATATTTTAGATAAACTAATGACACAATTAATACCGTCATGTCAAAATAAATAATAACGACTCATTATTTTATATAAAAAAAACTATAAACTATAACACTTTATGTAGTAGGAGGATTAATTAAAGAAATGGATAAGGAGATTGCTTTTATCATTAACATTATATTTGATATAGAGATATAAAGTTGATGAATAAAAATGTATTCTTTTTTACTTTCTTATTCCCCTTCTTATCCTTCTATTTAAAATAACCCAACACGTTAATAACATATAACAAAACAACATCTAAACGTAATTAAATGTATCTATTGCTTGTACATTGATGATTTTTTTGTTAATTGTTAAAATATAAATAAACAGAAGCATGAGAGTCAAATGCAAGATATTTTTGGATAAGAACGAGCTCCCTCATAGTCATAGGGCCAGAGAAGCTAATTAAGACATATAGTGGGACCTTACAAACAACTAAAAAGAGAACAAAAATGTGATGTAATAAGAACTTACCGGATGCTTATCCACTGAACATGGAAGGAAGGAGAAAAAAAAACAAAATTGGTTGGATCTCTTGGATCTACACGTGGCTTGGTTAACCGATGTTGTCGAGAGCAGTAAAAAATCGTCATGGTACAATTAGAATAGAAGAAAAAATATAATTGAAAAAAAAAACGGATACATATCATAATAATTTAAGTTTCCAGGATTTTTTTTTTTAATAGCATCAAATTTAACTGTTGAAATGAAGAATTTGATTGTTATGAAAAACAGTTTTATTGATCGATGTGCAGAAATTTTTTTGCTCCATCATACATACTATTTGAATATTTGAATAATAAAATGTCTCATACAAATATTTAAATTTAATTCTATTTATAAAATAAAATCGAGTTTTCACGTAAAATAATTAATTTTAAAGTTTTTAATTTTAAAAAATTAAAATTACTTTACTCGCAATAAGCACATAATATTTAAAATTTTTTCTTTACTAATTGTGCTACCTTTTCTTTTCCTATACTTATCTTTCTCTTATCATATTTACTTATTTACGTATTAACAAATTCAAGACCATCGTCTCAAATTTAGCATAATTTATATTTAGATCCGACACATCCTCAATAGCTAAAAAGGGAGACATTTATTTTCTTCAATATATTATTTATCATTTTAGATTGTCGTTTTACATGTCATAGGTTGATCATCTTCTATCTCTCATTAGAAACCAGTTCGAATAAAACCTGTCTCCACGGAAAGCGTTTCGTCGGAAGCTTTTGTTTAGATAGAAAATTAAATAATTGCAAGTAGCCCACTACTATGATTTGAATTCTTATCATTTTATTATCTAGTGTAATATTTAATTCTTTGGTCTCAATGGCCCCTTAGTTACAGAAGTAATTGATTTAATATTTTTAATAGTAACCTTCTATTCTTGTTTTTTTGAACTAGAAATAAAGGCTTTATCTTTCACTTATTCTGTTAAATGTGAATTAATTAAGCCGAAATAAGATGAAATAAGTTGATTTTTAGACTAATTTAAATTGGTCCACACTAACCACCTCTCTAAATAGTTTAATTTTATCTGAATATGAGACATAACTCTTTATTGTTTTTATTGTTTTTAAGGAATATAACACAAGCAATTAATTTTATAAGTATAAAAAAAACTTATAACTTTATCAATTATATAATCAATATTTTTTTAAAAATAGCATAAATTTCTAAATTAACAAAATATGCAATCTAGAAAATTTTAAATAGAATATTTTCTAAATTTTTACTACAAATAAATATTTTTTTGTTCAACAACCCAACATATTTCTGACAAAATAAATTGGCATACATATAAGTTAAATTAAACAAGATTTACCAAATGCAACGTGCATCTCTAAAATATATAATTAATTTGTACATAACTCATTTTTTTTACAACTTCTTTCAATCATAATGAATGAAAAAATATGGAAAATAGTTTTATTATTGATAGTAAAAAATAGTAAAAAGTATTTAATCGATCAAGTAATTTTCTAAATGTCTCAAAATTAATAAAAAGAATTCAAAACATATAAAATTTAATCTCTAAATATATTTTTATATAATAATAATATTGAACTGTTCAAATTAATCATTTATACTTTAAAAACGAAAATATGAATTCAATGAAAAAAACAATCTCCACAGCCGATTAGCATAGCCTCACTCTTAAGCTATTCGCATTCAAAAAAATAAACAAATAGATACCCGAACCGTTTGCATCACTATCAGCGACCTACTATTTTATACTTAATACTGGTTTTCTGACACGGAAGCAAATAATCATTGCCAAACCCTTTACCTACTTTCAGTAAATTTTATAACAATTTAAATCAATCCCCACCCACAGCTTTCTTTCGGATTAGAAAATAATGGAGAATTTGCGCCTACTCGCCCACAGACACACGCACTCAGACATCCAACCGTAGCCCACCATTTAATTTCGGATCAAGCCAGCGCCCACCGGACCCCCAAGATGTTAAATTACCCTTTCACCCCTCCATCTTTGAGAATTCACATCGTATTTGAGCCCACAGCCACACGGCCCCCACACAGACCTAAACCACCTATCCTTTATCTCTAAAAAGTAACCGACTTCACGGGATAATTCCAGAAGATTTGCTGTACGGTGTCGACTCGTTGAATTATTGAATCCAGTATGTTAAAAATCTTTTAAAAAAAATTTTGATGAATAAAAGTAAGTCACTGTAGTATTTAATATCTACTAAATTTCAAACATACGATCAGAGAGTATTGTCTTTGTCACTAAATTTAAAAACTGATTCTATGAATATTTCAAATGTGTGTCCATCATTTGCAAAACAAATGAAAATAAAAAAATAGTAAAATGAATATTTTGTATATTTAATTACAGGTAAAATAGATAATTTGTAAATTTAAAATGAGTTGTAAAAGAAAAGTGAATACATTGAGTAAGTTTGTGAAATCTTGTGATTTAGAAGTGTAAATATGATATTATGAATTTTAGAGGGATACGTAATTTTGAAATTTTGAGGGATATACATGAAATTCCCTCTTATTTTGTTATAGATCTCTGTTATGGAACTTGAAATGTACAGTTTGGCTAGTCATATACAAATTTTACAAAACAAATTAAATAGTAAAAATGAACTTTTACTTTACGGATTTACATCTGGATGATGTTAACATTTGATCTGATCATTATTCACATCAAAATCATTTTTGACATCTTTGGGTAAAGTAATAAATTTTTATTTGCCATATATGAGCAATTGCATCGACTTAGAAGTGATTTTAGTTGGGCATCGCAAAAAGTAATGTCAATCTTCACGACTTTGTACGAAATGCTGCCTTGGCAATAATAGACATCCGTACGAGGACAAACTATGCTTGCATAACCAAAAAAAAAAAAAAACATTGATAGATACTTTTAGAAAGATTTACAAACTTATTTCTAGTTTGAGTAAATTTTACAAACTTCTTTTTATTAGGCAGCTTTTTATGAGTAAAATTATCATAGTATACTAGTTGATGTTGATCTACTTGAAAAATTAATATTTCATTTTTTCACAAATAATATTTGTGTATAGATAGTCTAATTCTTTTTTGTATTTATTGTTTATCAATAAATTATGGGCCAATCTAAGATTTTCATCAAAGTAAGGCACTAATTTCGTTCAAACTCATTAACTACTCAGCTATTAGATAAAAACCAATGAACAATCAACAATCAACATGAATAGTGTGCGCGAGTTTTTTTTTCTCCTCCGATTCTAAGCATGTGCGACTTTTTCTTTCTTTCTTTAGATCATGAACGAAGCACCTTTTTTTATATTCCATTGGATCGTTGAAAAGCAACTGAGCTTTGTGCGTGAATATCAAATAGTAGACTGCATACCTATTTTATCTTTTTCCTTCTGCAGTTGAGTTGTGTTTTTTTTTTTATTCTTCTTGATCAATTGTAAGCATTTTGCTGAGTCAGAGGTATACATTATGCTAGGCTAGGAGGAGGCACAAACATTAAGTTGTATTAGGTCTAAAAATATTCAAATATAAAGATAGACACTTGCTTATTCTTGAGTCTCTTTAGATCCGCACTAGTATAGAAGTAAAAAAATTGATCAAATATAATAAAATTGTATTGTGTTTTATATGTTTCTTTCACATTAAGCAATATTTTATGCAAGTTTTTTGAAAACTTTGTATATTTTGTTATAAATTATAGAAGAAAAACGGTATAAAAATATATGTAATTCAAGAAAGTGGGATCATGAGATGATAATTAATTTCTTAATAAATATGTGTTTGTAGACAAAAACTTTTGTAACTTTGATGTGTCATTAGTAACTAGTTGTTAAAATCATTCAACAAAGTTAATTTATACGTCAATTTTCTCATTCGGTTTTGCAGACAGTACAATTAAAAAAAACCCCAATTTTTTTTTTTCATTATTGATCCCTCTTGTCAGGGGCGGATTTACATGTATGGTAGGGGGTGCTAAGCCACCCTATGATTTTAAAATTAGCAATTATACATATTAAAATTTAGTTGAATTTTTTTAACTTTTATATAGTCTAGCCTCCCTCATAAAGTAACAAAATTGTATTGGTAATTTAGTGATTTAAGTTCTAGTTGGTATGTGCAAGATCTTGAATTCAATTCCTACTAACCACACTTTATTTTTGTATTTTTTACATATTACTTTTATAAATTAGCCCCTCCTATTCAAAATTTCTAGTTCCGCCTCTGCCTTTACTATCTATAACATAACAATGAATAAGACAGTTATTTTAAAAGTATAAACACCAAATTTAGTGGTATATATATCGGGTTAAATTCCTATTTAAAAGTATAAATAGTTGTTTTAATTACGAAATGCGCACTCTTCTAAAAATAAGTAAAAAAAAAGAACTAATTATAATTAGAGAAAAAAAATTATCACAAAAAAAAGAAAATACAGTGAGCAAAAAATAGTACGGTCACGCCAAAAAAAGAAAAAGAAAGCCATATCCAATAGATTTTTAGGAAGTACTAATCAGACATAGGGCTAACCGTAAAAAAATCGTAGAAATGGTAGGTACGTTAGGGCTGTAGGGAGTTTTTTCCTTTGAAGTAAAGTCTCTCTTTCGTGACACGTGGGACAGTGGTGGGACCGAGTTGAGATCTAATGAAGTAACTCAATTTTTGGATTTTGGATCTGGACCGTCCGATTCTAATCCGTAATAATCCATCGGAATCGAATCAGACGGTCCTGATTCAAAACCTAAAAGTTGGATTACTTTAGGGAATCCGGACCTGGTGGGACCTAGGTGGGTGGGATGGAATCCTGGGCAGCTGAAGAAAGATTGCCCTAAGTGCCCGCGGGCAGAACCCCGCTATAAATTAAGGTGCTCAACTAGTGGAACCCAGTTTGCCGCTCCAGCGTCCCACCTTCTGTAGGTAGATTTCTATTTTTTTTTTCCTAATTTTGTTCTATTCTCTCTCTTCTTCTTCTCTCTCTGTTTTTTTTTCCCTTTAAATTAGTACACGCTTTAATGAAATCCTGTCTAAGTCAATACCTTTCGGAAACCACAACCTGAGATTTTATTTTTGAAGCATCCATCGTCGTTGCCGTTGCAATAATTACTATTCCATGGATTAAAAAGGCTCACTGTCCCCTTTGACTGTTGTCAGATTATTGATTAATGATAATGTATCAGACAGTTTAATTGCTAAACAAGATTAAAATTTATATCAGTTAGATATTTTCAATCGTTTTGTTCCTCTTTTTTAAGAGATAAACAAGCAAAATTTAGAAATCAATTTGTATTTTCAAGCTTAGAGATCTCTTAATTGATGTATTTATTGTTTTCTTTATTTGTGTAGATCTTTGAATTTCTGAGAGAATTAAAACCCGAAGAGATGGCATCAAATTACGTTGAAGGTGAAACAGAAGGAAAATTCGACCGGCACCATTTGTCCCCTCGGCAAGCACCGTCCCCACGCACAATGAGTAAATCGTGGTCGGGCAACTCCTCGACGTACAGTCAAGGCAGTAGTGCGGCACCAAAGTGCGTGTGTGCACCGGCCACTCACGCCAATTCATTCAAGTGCCGTCTCCACCGCACCCCTCCCGGTCCCCCCTCTCCGACCGCTCACCATTCAAAGCCACCTCCAGCTGTCTCTAACAACACTGCGCATCGAACCGTTGAGGCTCAGTGATCGGATCGTGCCGATCCAAATTGTTAATGATAAAATTGTGGGATTTGTTGAGGGAAATATTTTTTTTGTTTCCCTCTCTAATGTATTAGAGATTGGAGGATATGTTTTTTTGTTATTCTCTTTTATCCTTCTCTTTCCCTGCTATTTTACCCTTTTTTAATTTTTTTTTTACCATTTTCTGTTGCTTATTAGATGTACTGGCTATATGGTTAAAAAAAAAGGCCCCTGTATTGGCCTCTTTTGGTGTAATTACTAATTTCATCAATCTTGGTTGAAGAGATTCAGAGTGATTGAATGAATAGTTGTGGTATATAGATTTTATTCCTCACAGTTCTTCTTTCTGTCTTTTACAAGGCAAATCTATTATGTCTATATAATCCTCATAGATCTTGCTGCAGTATATTCTACAGTAAGAATGACATATGGGTCCCACATAACAGAATTTTTATTATTCTCAGATATTTCTTCTCAAATCTCTCTCCTACTTTTGCTTCTTCCAGAGAGAACCACCAACTCCAGTCTTCTACTGTCGACTTTCACCCTTCCTTCCTCCTCTCGAAGTTTTTGCTCTCTCCTGCTCTTCCTCTCTCTATCTCTCTTTTCTTCTCTCTCTCAGAGCCTTCCGAAGAGGCGATTAAACTTCCTTTTCCTTGCGACTGTGCTGCGAGGTTTGTTTCTTTACTTTAATTTCTCTGTAATCAATCGAGTGATTCAGTTTCGCCTTTTTCTTTTCTCTCAGATTCATGTACAAACCTATTTTTTTCTATATTTAATCGAATTTAAGTCTTCTTAGAGCTTACACCCCACCGAATTGTTAACCTTCATTTATTGGATAATGTTCTAAATTGGTGCTGTGTGACAAACTTTATTCTTTGATTTCGTTGCTAAAAAGTAAAAACCGAAAGAGCATATCTGTAACATTATGATTTGTTAAGGTGTTTTAAGATAGCGTCATTTCTAAATAAACTTTTTTAAGTATTAATTTTTTGTTCCGGTTTAATAAAAGGTTAGTTAATAGCAAAGCGTTAGCTTCTGGTTTGAGTTAATCCAGACTACTCAATATTGACTGATAACATTTACACTCTACCAGCTCTGGAAAATATCCGAACTGCGGAGCCTCCATGGCTCTCCTCTCACCCGTCTCACTCCCTCCCTCCTCCACCACCGGCTCCTCCTCTGACCATCGCCGCGTCACCTCATATTATGTCCCTACCATCTCAACAATGTCGGAGCTCCGGCAGCATCACTCGCAGCTCGTCCGTCTCGGCCTCTCCTCTGACAACCATGCCATGGGCCGCCTTATCAAGTTCGTTGGACTCTCCACCTCCGGAGACATCTCCTACGCCCTCCGCCTCTTCCACCACCTCCCACACCCCGACGCTTTCATTTACAACACTCTCTTTCTCGCACTCTCTTCCCATCACAACCCCCCTGTCTCTCCTTGTCTTCTCCTCTCGCACATGCTAGAGCAGTATGTATTACCCAATCAATTCACTTTTCCTCCACTCTTGCGATTTGTATCTCACCCGAGTTCTCTCTCCTTCGGCCTACAGCTGCACACTCTCATGTACAAGTTCGGGTTCAGTTCTGATCCCTTTGCCAGAAATAACTTGTTGTGTATGTATCTTGAATGTGGTTACCCCTATGATGCATGGAAGGTGTTTGATGTATCGAATAATCGTACTATCGTCACGTGGACTACTATGGTAAGTGGTTTGTCAAAAGCAGGGCTGATAGATGATGCACGTGCATTGTTCGATGACATGCCTGAGAGGAATTTGGTCTCTTGGAATGCGATGATTACAGGGTATGTGAAAAGCAGGCTATTTAGGGAGGCGTTAGAGCTGTTTGATCAGATGCAAGCCGAGGGGATTGAGATGAATAAATATGTTGGGGCTAGTATATTAGCAGCTTGCACTGGCTTAGGTTTGTTGGAAAAAGGTAAGTTGATTCATAGACAAATTGAGTCAAGTGGAATTGAAGTAGATTCAAAATTGGCTACAGCGATTATCGACATGTATTGCAAATGCGGTTGCTTGGAGAAGGCATTTGAGGTATTTAACAGTTTGAAAAGAAAGGGGCTCTCAACTTGGAATTGCATGGTTGGTGGATTTGCGATTCATGGACGAGGCACGGATGCAATTCAAGTTTTCAAACAGATGGAAATGGAAGGAGGGGTTCCTGATGACATCACATTTTTAAATTTGCTAAGTGCATGTGCACACTCTGGTTTGGTCACTGAGGGGAAGCACTATTTTGACTATATGGTAAAAAAATACAATATAGAGCCCAAAATGGAGCACTATGGTTGCATGGTTGATATGCTTGGTCGAGCCGGGTTTTTAAAGGAGGCTAAACAGCTCATAGAGGAGATGCCAATGGAACCAGATGCCGACATATTAGGTGCGCTGCTCGGTGCGTGTAAGATACATGGTGTGGTCAATTTGGGTCGGGAGATTGGTAAGAGGGTCATAGAACTAGATCCTTTGAATAGTGGCCGGTATGTGTTGTTGGCTAATTTGTTTGCCGGCGCCGGCAGATGGGATGATGTGGCACAAGTACGTAAAATGATGAGTGACAACGGGGTACATAAAGAAGCGGGTCATTCGTTAATCGAGATGAACGGAGTTGTAAACGAATTCATATGTGGAAGTGGGTCCCATTCTCAAGCTAAAGATATTTACTCCATGCTCGGTGAAATGCTGGAGAGGATAAAAGCAGAGGGTTATGTAGCCGATGCGGGTGTGGTCCCGCATGACATAGCTGAGGAGGAAAAGGAAGAAGCATTGTACTACCATAGCGAGAAGCTTGCCATAGCTTTTGGTTTGATTCACACAGAGGCCGGGCAGACAATACGGATAGCAAAAAACTTGAGGGTCTGTAGAGACTGTCACGAGGTGAGCAAGTTTGTATCGAGGGTCTTTAACCGTGAGATCATTGTCAGGGACCGAAACCGATTTCATCATTTCAGGAACGGGGAGTGCTCTTGCAAAGATTATTGGTGATTAATCTGATTTTGCTAACTCAGAACTTGTTTATGTTAAGAATCATGATTTCGTGTGATTTTGAATATTCTTGAACTAGATGATATGTATTGATTGGTTGGAGGGAGACGGTATCATCAAATTTCCAAATCATTATCTACAATGAGGAATCTTAACAAAAAAGTAGCGTCAGTAATTGTCAACTTGTCGTTAGCAATTAAAGTAAATTTTCTGACAATAATTGATTTGACTTTGATGTGCAATATTATGTCGACTACTACTACTTTTTATTTATTTTTCGTCTACTTTTCAGCAATTTGCATTCTGCTAAGTGCTAACATCATCAAATTCCAAACAATTTCGATCGAGATTTCTCATCTTGCATCGTTCTTTCATCGAGATTTTTTTTTTCTAGAAATAATAAAAAGACGAAGAGAGAAAGAAATAGTACATATTGTTTTCATCAGTAGAAATATTTTCTAACTCAGTTGTCAGTTTTTTTTTTTTTTTTCAAAAATATTAGGATCAATACTAGTCCCACCATCCTACGAGCTTTTCCTCAAGGAAATAAAAAAACTCTGTTATAATTTTTGTTTTTATTTTTTCTACTGAAATACAAAAAGTTTTTAAGAATATAGAAATAATCCATCAACTATATTAAAATTTTAAAAAATATTTTTTTTTTACCTTTTTATATTTTAGTAGAAAAAATAACAACTGAGTTAAGAGGATTTGTGGGACTTCCACCGATTCTGATATTAAGTTGTTTTAATTATTAATATTGTGTTTTTTTAATTAGTAAAATTAGTATGATCTTTCTATCTATAAAAAATAATATGTATTTTTTTTTTGTTTACAGAAAAAGGTTCTGTTTTTCATCCTGACTGCAATAACTGTCAAATATTGATTTTCTTTTTGTACTAGAGATATTTGCTATGTTTTTTGTATGAGAATTTATTTTATTTTAAAAATGTTAATAATTTTAAAAATAAATGAAGTAGAGTTCAAAACCTAACACATGATGTATTTATAAAATAATGAGCTGCGATAAGATGTCATTTTACAGCCGCATAATATCAAAACAAGTAATAATTAGGGTAGAGGTGTTATTAGGTCGAGTTGGGTCTCGATATTATTATATTTGAACTCGTATTCTAAAAGTGTTCGGATTTGAATTTTGATTCATATACTTATTAGTTTCAAATCGGATCGGGTTCAGATTCGGATACCTATTTATCCGTATATATTTTGAATTCAATATTTCGGTTCTGAATAGATAGACATCTATAACTTGTTTGTAGATTATTGGGTCCGGTTTAGATTCAGGATGGATCCAGATCCGGAGTGAATACATGTCGCAGCTCACAAATTTGAGAAATCTTTTACACTTAAATATAATTATAATTTCTTAAACATCTCAACAATATATCATTATAATATAAATTAAAATATGCTCCAAAGTATTGAAGGTGAGATAATTTTAGAGAGTAAAACATTGAAGACGGTGATTTCATTCTATGGTTTTAAAATCCATAAAAGAGTATTATACTAATTTGTTTCAATCAGCGAAGAGGTCAATAAATTTCAATGATACGTATAGAAAGACATATACATGATAGACAAAGAGATCAAGAAAATAATTAATTAGATTCGAAAATTTATAGGCAAAAGGTGAATGTGACATTTGATTTCAATAATCTGTACGAAAAGAGTAATATATTTCATTCAAAAAATTTAAAAATACTACAAATGATTGTCTTTTCATAATTATCAATATATATTTTTTATATTAAATAATTATAAAGAAATGGTGTTATTATTTATTAGATATTTATATGAGTATCAAGTCGTGTTCGGTTACGGGTAAGATAATTAAATTAAATTCATATCCTATCCTTTATAGTATTGATTTTGGTTTGGATTCAGATTGAATATTAAATTATTAATTTTATAATCGTACTCATAATTTAATCGATTAATTTTTTTTCAAACTATACTCTGTTAAAATTAATTAAATTTGAGTCATTTTCAGATCAGATCCGGATAATTGGATAAAAGTAGAGCACCTCACAATTGGGAGAAAAGTAAGTTACGCCACGAAGCCAAGGAGCAATGTGAACCTCAACAGGTGCTGTGCAGCATGTTGTATAGCTTATGATATAGCAAGTTAGTGGATCACAATATAATATTAAATAAAATTGCTTCTATGGCAAATAAAAAAAATCATCTTAAGTATAACAACTACGTAAATTTAATATTGATTACAAATTAATCTTACTAGGTTTGATAAGTTAAATTCAGAACAAAATTTCACGAAGTCCATAATATATAGTATAATTTTCTACATAAATCATATTATATTGAATAAATTTGTACATTATATGCAAATTTATATACAGTCGCAGAAGATCCCCTTATGTTTATAATAGCTTTCTATTAGGATACGGTATTTCAACTTTTTATACGAACTTTTCCCAGAAAGATAACGGTTTTTATTGTTCGGATTTGCCGAAAATTTTATTAATAAGAAAATAATTAAATAAATATCAATAATGAAGAAGAAAATTGCATTTTTTTGACATCTAAGGAGAATGTGATTGTTTATAAATTATCACGACTTAGCAAAATCTAACTGCAAACTAACTAAACCGCAGAAAAAAAAATCTTGGCTTTCATAAACTATCATGATCAGAGGACTTCATAATCTATCACAGTCAAAGGGCACAAAACCGAATTGTTTGTTAATCTATGAAGGCTGAAGCAAGCTGTTCCATCTAGTCATGATAGACTATGAAGTCTTCTGACCGTGATAGTCTATGAATGTCGTGGATATATATATATTTTTTTTGCAGTTTAATTAAGAGAGTAATTAAATTTTCGCTAAGTTGACTGTGATAGTTTATAATGTCCTCTCGATATTATAAACTATCACGTTTTTTTTAGATGTAAAAAAAAACACAATTTATTTCTCTATTATTGATATTTATTTAATTATTTTTCTATTAATAAAAATTTCGGCCGTATTTGTCCCTTCTATAACATGGTAAATTTTAGATAGACGCCATCATCCATAGCTCAGTTATAACTTGTAACATGGTAAATTTTGGTGAATTTTTATTGATGGGGGGGTAAATAAAGTGGACACTGGCCACATGGGATGCTTCATAGCTTCCTGTCACTTGCTCTACGTCTAGTCTCTACCTTATCTTATCCAACTATAATGGACCTAAGGTTATCTTGGGATTTTGTGTACCAAGGCTTCTATATTAATTTACTTCATTTTATTTTTACAATTTGAGAAGAAATATCCTAAAAAGTTGACCCCAAGGCCTCTTTAAGCGACCCTTGGAGCCATCCAAATGCTACATGGATACATCTCTGTTGTTTTCTTTCTAATCGGATGGGTTTCAACTTGAAGTCGAAATGCGCACGTATTGCTCACCAACTCTTTGTGAAAAGGATGAGTCGTACGAAGATAATAATTATAATTCGGAAGAGGATAATTGTGTAGGAAACGCATAGATAGATAAAGACTCCACCTCCTATGAAATTCAGATCCTCTCCGGTACTGTAATAGAGAATTTTTTTATTTTTATTTTTATAATTATTGGATTTGGACCAGTCTTTTTAACTTGACACGGTCTTTTTAACTTGACACGAATCTCAAAGCCCAATAATAATGGTCCCTATGACCCTATGCTAGTCCGAATCCCAAAAAAACTGAGAACTAATCTCAAACCGTAAAGCAAAGAGAATCTGAATAATTAAGTTACTTATTTAATTTTTTTCATCATATTATATACTTTCTTTGATCATTTATGTTGGAAAATATATCTTACAGATAAAAGTAAAGCTCTGAGAAATTTATCTCTTATTTTAATTACAATTTAACGTAATCTTCAGGCAAGCAACATTCGAATTGAGAGTCCAACATTTAAATCTTGTTTTTTTCTAAACTTTTATATGCAAAATAAAAAAACAAATGAAATAGATCAATGTGAAAAACCCTCAAATAATACAAGCGAGTTATTTGACTTGTGCATTTTAAATCGGATGTTTTGATTCCAAAAGATAGGACTCAAATTTCTAGAAGAAAACAAACGTGATATGGACATCTAGAAAATGTGGCAAATTTTTTTTTGGAGCGAATGTGGAAGATAAGACTTAAAAAGGACTTTGGATCAATTTGACAAATGGTAATTCTCATAGAAACGGAATAGCGCACTATTTTAATTTAAACGAGGCAAATTATAAGGAGCACTACTGATTTTGTGTCACAATTATACCTTATATTTTTATTTTCGTTTACAAAGTTTAAATAGTCGATTCGAACCGTTCAACATGATATACATATTAAAATGTGCTTAGAAACCAAATTTCATATTTTTTGGAATTTTTTACTATTTTTTTAGATAGGTAGAAATTCACTACATCTGGACCATCCAAAAATAGTGATTTTGTACCTATTTAGAAAAATAGTAAAAAAATTTCAAAAAATATAAAATTTGATCTCTAAGCACATTTTAATATGTATATCATGTTGAGCGGTTCAGATCGACTGTTTGAACTTTGTAAACGGAGATAGAGACATAGAGTATGATTGAAGCATAAAACTAATGGTGCATTTTAACCATACTCAATTATAAGTATCACATTTTTTTTTTTCAATTTCATTTTATGCTGATTCTATTTGACGTTGGTATGCCACGATTGACACCAGTAAAATAAAACAATACTACGCATTTAGATAAAAAAAAATCAATTAAATAGAGCACAAATTAACTCTAGATAAACTTCTTGAAAACTAAAATAGCGGTGTTACGTTACGAAATTTTTTACAATTAAATTCAAATGATTTAAAGGCAAGAATCGATAAATCGTGCTAACAAAATAGAAGTTTAAACCTTAATTAAGGTCCCCCTAAATAAGTAAGTTAAATATGAATCGAAACCGCGTTGAAATTTTGAGATTTTGAGATTTTATAAGCTTAGTGCGGATGAGTTGACCCGCACTGCGGGTGGGTGCATCCGCACTCATGAAATCATGTGTTGTTCTAAATTATCTGAAATTGCGCTGAGTGTGGGTGGTGCATCCGCACTGCGCATCAGTGTATCCGCACTGCGCATCGGTGTATCCGCACTGCGCATCGGTGCATCTGACTGGATTTCCTGAAATCGGCTAAGTACTGAGCGCGGATGAGGTTGACCCACACTGCGGGTGGAATGCATCCGCACTGCGCATCGGTGCATCTGACTGGATTTCCTGAAATCGGCTAAGTACTGAGTGCAGATGAGGTTGACCCGCACTGCGGGTGGAATGCATCCGCACTACGCTCGGATTTTCTTGAAATTCTGTTGAAAAGTTTCTAAGTGCTGAGTGCGGGTCAAGCCACCCGCAGTGCGGATGGATGCATCCGCATTCAGAGTGTTTTTAACACTAAAACTCAAATCAAACCTTCTCTCTCTCTCCAACTTCATATTTTCCCCATTTTTCAAGTGATTTCGTCCAAAGAGAAGGAAAATAGTGTGATAACTTTCCGTTCCTTTCAGACCCTCGATTGTTGCGAGAAATCAACTTTGGAACCGAGTAAGCAGCTGAGGATCTCTCCCAGCTCTCCTATTTGGTATTTCTTTCTCTTTCTATTTCTCTCGAAAAACTCAGATTTCTCGATTTCTCATATTTTCATTTTAAACTCGAGATTTGTGTTCGAATTGCTCGAGGACTAGTTCCTCTACACTCCTTGTTAGTTTATTTGCCAATCTTTTCCCGATTTCCTTCCGATTTGTGAAATCTGATTTCTAGGGTGTCGTGCCAAAACTGAAAGTTGGCATAATCGTGATTTGATTTGTTTAACCCGACCAATTAGACTTGTAATCGGTAGGGTTACTTCCTGATCTTGAATTTTTAGAATGTTTAACGGTTAATTTGAGGTTTTGACCAAATTAGGGTTTAACCAATCGGTAAATTGAATTGAACCGAGAATCAAAGTAGTGAAACGGTGCATGAATGGTAACCTAAGTGGAATTGTGAAGGGTTTAAAGGACCCAGAAGTAAATTGTGTGAGTTTTAAAGGTTTTAAGTAAGAAAAAAGGAATCAAAAAGAACCGATACCAAAGCATAAGAATTGAATTAGGACTGTATGAACCATTGGTAAACTAAAAGTAAACGTATAGACCACTGAACCCGAATTAAACCAAGTATACGTATAATATAGGTGTAGGCTCGGTCGAGCAAGACTTAACGAGGCAATTCGAGACGCCTGATCCGTAACTAAGCGGTACGCTCATCATAATAAGGTGCGGGATTCTTGGACTTGTTTGATACTTTATTTTTAGGAATTAAACTGTGTATTCGTTTGTCATGTTGAATATCATTGATTGCATAATCGAATTGTGTAAAGCATTTGCATAGCCCAATCAAATTAAACTCGAATTGATGTGACTTGAGTGATTTGCATGCTGGTATGGTTGTAGGTTGTGTCGATCTATTATGATCTGATTTGATTGAAAGTCACCACGATTGGATTTGGATATATATGTGAATGGATTTACGAAGTTAAGCACTTGGATCCAATTAATTTGCCAAGTCGGGCTGTATGCTAACTTGGATTCCCAGGATCCTAAATGGCCTTAGGTGAACGGCCCTCGATATTCCCAGTACCGGTTGGGACGAGGGAGGGTGATTATGTTATGAGATGTGTGGATTGGAAATCGTGGGTGACATGTGTAACGTCTGTGGCTCTGTGGTATTCTCCTACGTGTTAATGCATTTGAACGCTCAATTGAATATTACGACTATTGGAAATGATTCCAAAGAGGATTTTCTTTATATGACTTGACCCAGACCGTAATAACTGTTAAGCCAAGCGATTACAGATGGGTGTCAGATAAAGGGTCCAGCTTGGTTGGCCATCTGTAGGCGTCAGTAACCCTACAGATGTGGGTTTGATAAAAGGTTCAGCTCGAAAGAACATCTGTAATTGCTACAAGCCCTAATGAATTGAGTTAAGCCAAAATATCTGTTGTGTTTGAAATTCATCTTGAAAATTCCGTAAACTGTGTTTCAGGTTGATAAACTGTTGTCGAGTAGTGGCATTCTGTTATTTATGATTTCTTATATATCTGTTTGCATTGTTATTGTTTGGGTTTCATTTTTGAATATGGAGTTTGATTGCAAGTCCAATAATTCATATGTGGCAAATTTGCACTGAGAATTTATTCTCACCCCCACATTCGGATTATTTTACAGGTACGGGTGCGACTGATTTCGGAGAGGCACTGATAGGCCTAAATTATATACATATTCGATCTGATTTTTATCACGAAATAACACAAAATATCTTGTATTTTGAATATAAAGTGAATAGATTACACCTAGGATCAAGTTACTGCGTTTGCTTGGTTTTAACTTACAGGAAATGAAGAAAAATGAAGAAAAATCGAAGAAAAATGCCCACTGCGAACACACGGTTTGGAATATGGGCAAAATAAGTACATAGATGGATTTCTGGACGCGCGCCAATTTTAAAAAGGTATAATAAGCTATACATCAAAATCCGTGCAAAATCGAAGAAATATGCCCACTGCGAACACACGGTTTGGAATATGGCCAAAATAAGTACTTAGATGGATTTCTGGACGCGCGCCAATTTTAAAAAGATATAATAAGCTATACATCAAAATCCGTGCGAATGCACGGATCTCGATGCAGCCGCACTCTGGTCGCACAGGAAAAGTCCGAGCCTAGTGCGGATCTCGATGCATCCGCAGTGCGGATAGTGAAGACGCAGTGCGGATCTCAGTGCGGATTGTTAGGACGCAGTGCGGATCTCAGCGCGAATGATACTGTAGCAGTGCGGATCCCAGTGCGGATGATACTGTAGCAGTGCGGATGGTACTGTAGCAATGCGGATTGCAGTGCGGATGCACTGTAGCAGCCAGCCAAAAATAGAGTCTGAACTTAAAATGGTCATAACTTTTGACTCGTAACTCCGATTAAGGCTTATGACCACTTTTTGGAAAGCTAGCGAGAAGATCTACAACATGAGAAACTAAAAACTAAAATTTTTCTCAGTGCGGATCAGCCCATCCGCAGTGCGGCTCGGAGCACCCGCACTGGACCCGCAGAAAGCCAAAATTGCACGTTTTTGATAGTTTTTCTATTTTTGGTGCATCATGGACGCGTTTTGACAGCCACATGTGGACAAGACAATCCTGAAAAACAATCCAAATATAACACCCACTAACTCCACTCCCTAGGCTCTTAATTAGACATGATCCTTGGCTATAAAAGGGGGGATCTCATCTCATCTCAAGGGATCTCTTCACATCTCCTCTCTACCTCTTCCCATTCATTCTTTCATTCTCTCTACACACATAGCGATAAATTCTGAAGTAAGGAAAGCTTTCAAGCAAGGAGAAGAAGGATTTCCTGAGCAAGAAGTCGGCAAGATTGAGGGCTTTGATCAAATAAAGGGTGTCATCATTTCTTTATTTCATTTCTTCTTACTTTTGCCAATTTTTGTAATGGATCTCTCCATGAGGGAGTAGATCTCTCTCTAGGGGTTTAGGTCAATGCATGAACTTGTTTAATTCTATTTTATTCGGTTATTTGTTTTTATTATGATTGTTTTATGAGATTTGATGTTAATTTCTGTGATTTAATAATTTGTGTTAATTACATAATTAGTACTTGAATTGTAGTATCCCGTTTTGAATTCGAAAGAACCAAAATTGACTGTGATCAATAGGATAGTACCAAATTATGAATGCAAATACCTTAGGTTTAGGTTAAGATTGTAACCAATTTAATATAAGCCGGAAATATAGAAATTAAGGTTAGGAATTTGGTGAAGAACCTAATCGTGAAGTCAAACCCTAATTAGGACATCTCAATTCAAATCGGGTATTGGTATGATGAACTTAATTGCGAAGTACCAATATTTGAGGAGAGGAGAGACTAACAAGAGCTTATAGGTCTAGGTAGCTAGGGTGGGGAACTTCATTGAGAAGTTCGAGTTACCTAGGCATGTTATTAATTTACGAATGTAACCCTTAATAACATATTAGGTTAGAAACCTCATCAAATCATACATGAATTCAAATAAATACCGAATTAATAGAGTTAGCAAGGAATTGTAGACCAAAGACCCCTAGATCTCTAAATCTTGAAAGCAAACCAATTCCCTTCTTTTACTTTTATTTACAATTATTATTTCAAACTCTTTTCTTTTGGGTATTGAACCCAACTTTAGGAATTGTTAGAACAAACCCCCCAATTTACTTTTATTGCACTTTACTTTATTTTATTTTCTGAAATTTATTACTAAAGTTTGAACTAAGTTTTATCGTACTCCCTGTGGATCGATACCTAAAATACTACTTTGATATAATTGTGCACTTGCAATTTAACTCAAACGCGTGTTAAAGGTTTAAAAGGTACATCTTATTGTACTGAAACTTTGTGCATACGCTTTTGCGCGCATCAGGCACGAGAGTAGTAGGCCTTAGTAGCTTACCAGTATATGACCCTAGATATGTTTTGTTGTATAGATTTAGGGTAGGCCTCGTGGTTAGTATCCGGATGAGATACTTTTGTTGTATGATATTCTGACCAGACTGTGTACTCTGATTTTATACTAGAAACTTATTTTATACTGCTTGTTATGTTGTGTGAATTGTTAACTGCCTTGTAAGTATACATGGCATTGTATGCTTACGGCGGGAGACTGTTACGACCCGTGGCCGTGGGGTGTGACAAGCGGTGCAAAAGCAATAAGTATACTAGTTAACTTGAGTATTTGATTAATTTGGAAAATTAAAGAAAAGTTCAAAATGAGTGAAAATAAAGAACTAGTTTTTGATTTAGTGACAGACACATTTGGTCTTTATATGAGAGGTTATGAGTTCGAAATTCAAATGAGATAATTATTTGTTGTATTATAAATGTATTAGATAGTTGGATGGTTTGATATCTAACATTTACTTTTTTTTTTTTAAAAAGTGAAAAAAAAGTTAAGTTTAGAATGATACTAAGTACTAACCTGAGATATTATGGAGGTAAAAAAAATAGCAAATAGCTAACTTGCATCTCTAATTTAGCCTTCTTACTTTTGTGTGGCCACTAAAATAATCAATATATCACTATTTATATGCCTTAATTTATCTCTATCTATTGGTTAATTTTTTTTAATAAGAAATATTTACTTGCGACCAGAGATGAAACCAGAAATTTACTATAATGGGGTTGAATTAAAAAAATATATTCAACAAGATATATTCTAGAACAAGAAATATTGGTTGCTTTAATTAAATAAATTCTACAATAATAGAGAAAACAAACTATAGAATTTTATTAAAAATAACATAAATTACTCATGAAATATATAACTTTTTTGAACTATAGAAAACTTAGCCATCCTAGGCCCCTTTTAATCCGCTTGCTTTTGATTTCACATATATATATTTTTAGATCCTGATAACAATCTTTGCAGGTCTATTCTCGCAAAAAATCTTGCACAAACTGTCAAAAATATTATTGGGGAGGGGGGGGGGGGGCGCTCAATAATTAATACTCCGTAGAAACTGTTAGTATTTAATTTGAAGCATCAAAGTATTTATCTTGAATTTGCAAAGTATTAATCCCTCTACAATGATCTCTATTTATGAAAGAATTAATTAATCCATTAGTTGTCCCCGCACAAAATATTTTTTTTTTGAATCACCCCGCACAACTGAGGACTATTAAATAAACAATCCCCTCATAAATATTTGTCATTTATCCCCGCACAAATTTTTTTTTTTCCGGATTGTCCCTGCACAACTGGAGACCATTAAATAAATAATCCCCTCACCCGATAATAAATATTTTATGTTACATCGATAAATACTTTACATTATATGAATAAATACTTTATGTTACATGGATAAATATTTCTCAGACATAATTGCAACTTTCAGTAATAAATACTATTATACATAATGATAAATACTTTATGTTACATGGATAAATACTTTATGTTATATATATAAATATTTCTCAGACATAATTGCAATTTTAGTAAAACATCAATGATAAATACTCCCAGACATAATAATAAATACTTTATGTTATATGGATAAATACTTTATATTACACAAATAAATACTTCTCAGAGATAATTGTAATTTTCAGTAAAACATCAATGATAAATACTCTCAGACATAATAATAAATACTCTATGTTACATGGATAAATGCTTTATGTTACATAGATAAATACTTCCCACACATAATTGCAACTTACAATAAAACATAAATGATAAATGCTCTATGTTACATGGATAAATATTTTATGTTACATAAATAAATATTTCTCAGACATAATTGCAACTTACAGAAAAATATCAATAATAAATACTCTCAGGCATAATGAAAAATACTTTATGTTACATGGATAAATACTTTCCAGAAATAATGATAAATACTTTCTTGAACATTAATTAACAAATAAACATTTATTAACGGGGATTGTTATTAGATAACAATATAATTAATTATGGAAATGTTTTTAAAGGACAGTATAATTAATGTGAGGATTGTATTAGAGGAAAGCATAATTAATACGGGGATTGATATTAAATGTCAGTCTAATTTAATGCGGGGATAAATATAAGATTTTAGTGAAATAAATGGGGAGATATATGACAATTAAGGAAGATAGAGAATGCAGGAAAAATGCGGGGATGGACATGTGGAGCTCCATATAATTATTCTATTTTTTTTTTACCCACTGGAATTTTCAAAAATGCTGAGCAAGTTTCAGATTCAACTTTAAACCATAGCATATTTGCTGTCCTAATTAATATGTTGAATAATTATTGCTTGTGACCTTTTGTTGAACTACTGACTATATTTAATTAAGGTTGCCGACATTATTTTCAATTGTTCTTATTTTGAAGGGTAGATTTGCTTATGCAGAGCTTCTGCAGAAGAAAATATTTTCTTAGCTGGGTTGTTCCGGTTTGTTTTATGGCTAAGAAAAATATTTTTTGTAATTTTAATTTGTTGATTAAAAAAAGGTATTCTGTATCTCGAGCATTTCGCAATAAAATGGAGAGCGCTATTTTGAACGTAAGAATTTATTTTCTCTCCTTTTTACCAAATTTGCTCTCAAGAAATTTTTCTTCCAATCTTTATTTTAAATTAAGTTAGTAACAAAGGAAACATTTGATTTGGAAATATTTCTCCATCCATTATTCTCAATGAAATTGTCATTCGTTTGAATTACAACCTGAAAATTGAGACAAGCCCAAATCTGACTATATGTCATTTTTTGTTTTTTTTTTTTGTGAAAATTTTCGTTGGCAGCAGCTATCAGGAGAAATCTGACTATATGTCGTGACATATATATGCCGAAATTTTTAAATATATCCTAACCCAATAAAAAAAAACCAAACTATCACATTTTTTGAAAAATTTGAATTTTGACATGGTCTCATCGCATAGATGAGGCTACTTTTTTGCAGACCGCATATAGGGGATGCGGTCATTTTTTTTTTGTCTTCTTCTTGTGTGCTAGTTCAATTTGAACGAAAAAAGGTGGCTGTATCTTGGAGATGTGACCATGTCAAAATTCGAATTTTTCAAAAAACGTAGTGACTTAGTTTATCTTTTTTGAGATATGGTAGATTTAAAAATTTCGGCATATATTCAACAAATAAACACCAGAGAGAGTGCTCATGTCACGTTCTTTACAAAAAAAAAAAATCAAATGCTTAACAATACAAATGACAGGTTTTGTATATTTATGAAAATTATAAATAAGAAATGCAATTATTTTTACTTTTAACCATGTGATTATGATTACAATATAAACCAAGTTACTTTATCTTAAAGATTAATATTTTACCATCAAAATACAATAAACGATCTCCCCAACAATGAAACTATCTATTTTAATTCACAGATGAAATACTTAGATATTTACAAAATGTTTATTAAATTTTGAATATATGTCAATGACTCCTCAATTAAAAGGTTTCAAAATTTAACATGTTATATTTTTTCAGAATTTTAATTGCACATATTGGAACTAACAAAATTTGACCATCTTTTTTAATACAAATAATTTCCGTTGGATCAAATAGAGATGAATTTGTTGTGCCATTATTTTTTGACTAATCTCATTGAATTACCCCCATCAATTAATTATTTAGAAAATTTATTTCTAACTGTTCTAAATTTTAATCAATTTGGAATTGTACATGTATAATTTTGTTATTTAGTCCACTCTATATAGAATGAGCAACTTTGTTAGGCAGGAATTATTTTAATAAAAACCTTTTGGCGGCATCAATTTTCCTTCCATAATTGATAGCATAAATTAATTAAAAGCAAAATAAGAAATTATTTAATAAGGAGTAAAACTGGACTTCAAATGAAATATTTCTCTTTAGCACTCGAAACTAGAATTCATGCTTTTAGAATGAGAACAGATCATCTGTCTCCTCAATCATTGGGAGTGAGACCGATTTCTATTAAAGAAAATTAATTACTGTTACTTTTTAAAATAGAGACTCACCAACAGTGATTATGGGGCAGTCAATTCGATCTCTTTTAGAGCACTCCCTGCAATAAATTGATGTAATCGAATTTAGCATATACTAAATTGATGTCGTTTGAAAGGGAATTATCAGCATGCATTTATTACTATCCAAGGAAAGCTTGTATGAAATTTCTCGTTACATGGAAATTTTGTTGTCATGTCTCTATCACTGTGATTTTGACAATAAAAGGAACGAAAAACCAGGAAAAAGGTATCTAAGAATGTTCATGTGGCATAAAGCTTTGCCTTGCCATGGAGCTGCTAAAATTTTGATTTTGAATTTTAAAAGTTTACTGGGCCATTAGCTAAACAGGCTTTAGGTTTGGAGTTAAAACAATAACGCATCTTCAATTTGGAAGTTTTAATAAGGGCCCAAAATCATCTCTTCTAATTTTCTTTTTTTTTTTAGGAAAATATCTTTTATAGCCCCAAAAGAAAATTCTGGTATTGGCCCAGTAGAAAGTTATATTGTTTGCATTAAATGATTATCTCGGTTTGCACGCTTACATGCTAAGATTCAAGTATGAGAATTGTACAAAATGCAATGATTTTTGTGAGATTGACGGAGAAAAAAAAAAGGTTCAAGAATCATAGCATTGACCTTCGTTTATATTTAATATAAAATTTGATATTGTCTACATAATTTGGCTGAGAATCAGTCTTCAATTCAGTAGCAAAAATAATATCTTTCAAGCGAAGGTTATAAATTTAAACTTCAGATGAAAGGATTCATTGCAGATGTTAAATAGTAAGATGATTGTTGGTAAGGGTAAACTTCACTATGTTAAAATAATAATAATAATTAGTTAGCTTGACTTTCAGGCTTTATTCAAAATTAATTTAATATCTGCACGAGTAGGAACAATGCCAAAGTTTCAAGTTATGAGAATTAAAATATGAATAAGGATCAATTATATATAAATTTGTTGTTGTGAATGGAGTCAATTTTACACTATGCATAATATTTTACTATAAATTATATAAAAAATAAGGTAGAAATACAAAAATTAAAAAAAAATAAAGCTCAATTGATCCCATTTCTTATTGCTCCGCCATTGTACTACGAGATCTCAGATTTCAAACCTGCGACTTCTTCCAATATTTATTGGTTTGTCTCGTCTTATAAGCTCACCTGTTTTGTTTGAGCTTCTTTCTTTTATTTTAAACTACAGTTACAAGTAATATAATTAAAGAAGAGGTTGATCCTTATTTTTTTTCTTAAAAAAACATTGGCAATATATTAATAAGAATTACATGTGGCCTGCCATTTATAAAGGCGAATAAACTTTCAATACGCATTAGAAAAATAATGTAACGCGATGGGTCGGTGGTGTGGAGGGGGTGGGCCCAGGCCACGTAATGTATTTGAACCATATATATATATAAAGAGGAGAGTTACAATGCACTCAAATTTTTGTGCATCCAAATGCACCTTATTCTTTTACTCTATTTTTAAAGTCTGAACCGAACCGTTAGATGCAATCTATATATTAAGATGTGCTTGGAGACCAAATTTTACATTTTTTTGTAATTTTTTTACTATTTATTAAACCACTTTGAAAATCGCTGATCCAATGGTCCAGAAAATGCAAAATCAGCAATTTTCAAAGTGGCTTAATACATAGTAAAATTTTTTCCAAAAATGTAAAATTTGGTCTCTAAGCACATCTTAATATATAGATCGCATCTAACGGTTCGGATTGACTATTCGGATTTTAAAAACAGAGAAAAAAGATTTGAAAGATAGAGTGTATTTGAACCCTCCTCTATAAATATATATACTAAATAAAGGATAATGATAGTTATATCAGAAAATGCAAGTCTTAGTGCCTTGTCAAGGTAATAGTAGCTAGTTTTAAGGTTTGAGATAAAACCATTCAATTATTTTAATATTTATCATGAATTCTCATTTGAATTTTGAACCATCGATTTTCCACATAAATGAGTGAGTCTATGGTACTATGCATATTATGATTTGGCCCGTAATACGGCTCAATATTTGATTTTTCAAAATTCTAACGGTCAATCCGAACCTTTCATCTTGTTCTCCATATTAATATGTTTGGAGACCAAATTTTACATTTTTTGAAAAAATTTTACTATTTTTTTAGATATTTAGAAAATCACTTGATATGAAAATTCTGGACCATCCAAAAACAGTGATTTTCAATAAATCTAAACAAATAATAAAAAATAAAAATTTCAAAAAATGTAAAATTTGGTCTCCAAATACATATTAATATGGAAAACAAGATGAACGGTTCGGATTGACCGTTAGAATTTTGAAAAATTAAATATTGAGCCATATTACGGACCAAATCGTAATATGCATAGTACCATAGACTCACTCCAGAAAAATTACTTATGCAAACCACTACACTATAAAATACCTTTTCAAATTCAAAACTTGAAGCATTTATGTTAAGTAACTACCCTTTAAATTAACAAATTATCCATGTACAGTGTTTTAGTACCATGCGTCCATTGGTGCTGATATTCACACCACAAAAATTAATATTAACACAACAAGCTTTAATAAATAGACAACTTTATTTCTCAATTTATCTCTCAATCAAGCAGTCATTTCTTTAATTTCTAATTTTGTTATCCTTCATTTATGTATCTTTTGATTGTATACTATACAATGAAAAGAAGAAAAAAAGAATTAGCATGTTGCCCAATCAAATTTTAAAATAATATGTCCCAATTGCCACTTAGATTTTCTTTTTCTATAGATGTAATTGCATCCTACTTTTAATTATGTTACTCAATTGATTGAAAATTTTATAACTATCACTTAGATTTTTTTTTCTTATTCTATAGATGTTGACAGTATTTTTTTTGTTAATTGTAAATTATATAATTTAACTAAATCTTATATCTTTTTATCTTTAAATCTGATCATTTCAATTAATAAAATCTACAATTTATTATATGTTAATTTAAGTATAAGTTTTTTTTTTGTTGATGGGTAAATTGATTTTTCAGCTCGTTAATTATGAGTTTTAAATTTTAATTATTAACTTTCATTCTTTAGGAAAGAAATGCATCTAGAGATAAATATTTTGATTTTGAAAATAAAATAAATCATAATTATTCAAATTAAAAAAAAGTATTGATTGCATAATCAAATAAAACAAGTTATAGCAACAATAAAAGAGAAACAAAGTTGTCAATGTTCATAAAAAATTTGGACTTGTGTTAATAAAAAAATAGTTGTGTTAATATCAGCACCCTGCTTCCATGCCTTTCTTTCCTTATTTGGAGCCTATGAAACAAAATTACTAAAAACGTCCTTTCGGGACTTGAAAGATCATATATACAAAGACAAAAGAAAACAAAAACGGTGTTATCACAACTGATTTGAGTGCAAATTATTTGGTGCACTATTGACGTTGCACTTTTTTCTTTATTACAAATGCTTAGATTTCCCACTTGCCAAAGTAAAATCTTTACAATTGTTGGTCATGCATCATCATGATAATATAAAATAAGATAATTGCAATTAGTTCTTAATAATTATCCTTTATCTTTAATGAACAAATTGAATTAGAACTTGCTACATTATAAAGCATCTGCTTGGCCACTTGCCACTTATTTATTTAGTGAAGTCTGCATGCACCAACATAAATTGTCTGTATGAATAGTAGCCTAGTGCAGAGATGGAATAGGATAGGAATAAGAATTTGAGTTATGTAATAATAATGTATAACTGTAGGTGAAGTAGTCTAGTGCATGCTTGTTGTAAGTGCAGGAAGTTGTTTGTCTATACTTTTTGGTAGTCATTACCAAGAATCTAAAAAAAAAAATTGTAACCTACTAGAAAAAAAAAGAAAGAAAGCAAAATTAAATCGAGAATAATTTTCAATGATTGTATTATTAGGACCATGCTCCGCAAACAACTGTGCGTCAGAAGGGGATTGGAAGGGAAGGGATGAGAGACCCGAGAGAGTTCACATCCTCTACATTATGAATCAGGTGTGATGAGGCTCCACTTTTATCTCTCTTCCTTTTTCTTTAATGTAAGGCTTGTGGAGCACTTGATGCGTTGCCACATTGTGGGCAATGGCGGATCCAACAAGTAATTGGAATCACAGTGACAAATGAATTATTCGGATTCAATTCGGCGATGTAAAATTTTGTAATTCGAAAATAATTTGAATATAATTTGGAATTATTCGGACTTGAGATCTCAGTTCTGCAAAAGAGAAAAAAATATATTTAGAAAAAAATTCACGAATTATTCGGGTTTAATTTTGTCAAAGTTTGGTCAACCGAATAATTCGGTGTTCAGTTCGGCATCACTAAAAAAACGAATTATTCGGGTATAATCGCGAATCCTGTGACTATGATTGAGATAGGCAAGTGCGTACTCCTAGATTTTAATTTGTTTTTTCAATCCAATACTAATTGTTCAGTGTGCCGGCCCTTGGCCTGAGCTAATTTGATTCTTGCACCAATTCCTTCCGAGCTTTGGTCGATTTTGTATATTTTATTTATTTTTAGATCTGCAATGCTCTATTTCGTAAATAGAATGAAGGAGAAGAAGAGAACAAGAAATGTCTGACAGTGAAATCTATCATTATAATTCTAAGAAAATGGACCAGCCGAACTTTTTGGACCTTTATTATTCAATACATATATTTCCTTTAAATTTTTATCTAAACTTTGACTTCAATTTGCTAATTTGCTAGAACAGTCTCACTTTGAACTGTGCCAAATGAATTTTTTAATTAGTTTAGAAAAAAAATATTCAATACTGTATCAATCGATTTTATGTTTATAATAGATTTTTTAATAAACATAGTTATAGAGACTGAGTTGCAATTGTATAGTCAATAAATTAATAGATTTGTACTCATTAGTGTTCTATCCTCACAGAAATTTTGAATTCGCCCCTGATTGTAGAGGCAAAAGTAAGAAGTTGCGGGCATCTGGATTTTGAAAATTAAGTATCTGATATTGAAAATTAAGCCTACATTCATATTTATGTGGGAAAAGCCCCTCAGAGTTCAATTTTTGTCTACTTCAGAATTTAACTTGACGTCTTATTTTTGCACAATTTAGTCTTTAATTTTAATTTACACTGAATTTTTGTCTACCTCTAAATCAATTTTTGGCTACGCCCCGTGGTACACAGTCCAAATCTTTCAAAATTTTACATAAGAAACTTCACAAATGCTTGAGATTGATTGATTGATATGTTTCTAATCAAGATCTATAAGACCAAATGTAGGGTTTCCATTATCTATCATCTATGGATTTCCTCCACTATCTCCAAAATAGTAAACATAGCAAATAATTACTTTGGAGATGCTGGTAAGTGGTGACGGAGCCATCCTCCAAAATAAAATAAATGAACATATTATAAAATAGCTGTTATTTGTTTGGATCAGTGAATATTTGGTGTGACAGCTAACAATAATTTTAAATATAATTTGTCGTTAGTCCGGATCTAATTATCTAATTATAATGCTGGGTTTGATGGTTTCGCAACTAAAATTAATTTAGGCAAGACTAATATTAATATGAGAACTGGCGCAGGGTATAATATAGGTAGAACCAATGATATATGCTTAACATGAGATTTTACCAGAATTTGAGGATTTATTTTCATTGGTAACATGAATTGATGCATGTCAATTGGTGTGCTACTTCATAATTAAAAAAATACCAGTTAGTGCGCATGAGACAATGAGATCTTAACTACAGTGACAAATGAATAGTTCGGGTTCGGGTTTGTGATTCATGAATAATTTGGATATAATTCAGGAATGGTTCGGAATTATTTGGATCAGAGATCTTAATCTTACAAGGAAACAAAAAAAAATGTTATAGGAAAAATTCACGAATAATCCGTAAAATTCGGGAAAAGTTCGAAAAATTCGCGAATTATTTAGGAATAATTCTTTCAAAGTTCAGTCAACCGAATAATTTGACATTCGGTTCGTCATCACCAAAAAAACAAATTATTTGTGAATAATTCACAAATCTTGTGACTATGATCTTAATTAGACTGAATGAATTTCTTTTGTTTTGCTGAATATTGAGTTTGGTACCAAGCAGGTATAAAGTATTGAGGAGGGTTCAAATGCATCCAAATTTTTGTGCATCCAAATACATTCTATCTTTTTTCTCCGTTTTCAAAGTCTGAATAGTCAATCTGAACCGTTAGATGCGATCTACATATCAAGATGTGCTTGGAGACCAAATTATATATTTTTTGGAATTTTTTTTACTATTTATTAAGCAACTTTGAAAAATCGCTAATCCAATGGTCTAGAAAATGTAAAATCAACAATTTTCAAAGTAGCTTAATAAATAGTAAAAAATTTCAAAAAATGTAAAATTTGGTCTCCAAGCACATCTTAATATATAGATTGCATCTAATGGTTCGGATTGACTATTCGGACTTTGAAAACGGAGAAAAAAAATTTAAAAGATAGAATGCATTTGGGTGCACAAAAATTTGAATGCATTTGAACCCTCCTTGTATACATTATGTATTTATGTGAGAGAGTGAGCATTAGTGGAATTTTTGTATAGGTAGATTGGCAGTAGCTAGACTGGCATTAATTATAAAGTAACAGTAATATATAATTTGTTTTAACAAAATGGGGACCGCATATATTTAAATTTGTAATTTTTTTTTTAATAAAGATATAGCTAGTTGACAGAGATGAGGGAAGATAAAATTAGTCTTGATAAAGAACTCCAGAGGACAGCACCAGAGCAACATTTAATTGACCCCAAAAAAGCTCTTAAAATTATATAATTCTTCAGTTATATTCCAAGAAAATATTTTAAAGTTCTTATATTTGACATCAGAGGGTGGATTATAAATTTATAATCAGCTGATTGTACCAGGGACAGATCCATAATTTTTGTTAAAGAGGAACAAAAAAATAACGATTCGGATTTAAATAGTTAATTGAGTTCAAACCTATCGGGTATTAGATAAAAAAACAATGCTCTAGTTTCTAATTTTTAGTGCTTTGACTTATAATTTTTAATACTCTGACTTCTAATTCTAATTACTTATTAGAATTCAAGTAATTATAATAATTTTAACTCCAAAAATTCAGAGGAGGGTAAATAAAATTCCAGAGAGGAACAAAATCAAACCGAACTTATAAATTTGTATAAAATTTCAAAATTCAGAAAAGACAAACTACACTGGATCCGCCCCCGGATTGTACATTTTGTCAATACAATCAACTGATTGGTGGAATCAGCATTCCACTGGTTTTACCATTTTATTGATATAATTAACCAATTGATGAGATTAGCATTACCATTTATAGGGTAAATATATATCTTATTTTATTGATTCTGTCCATATCTTGCTAAATCGGAGACATGGACTACTAGCTGGGATTATTAGTCAACTGCTGCATTGTCAGGGGCTGGGGATGCCAAATTAAGCAATTATATAATTAATTAAGTATTCGATGACGCAATTAGAGATAAACCTGACTGTTTATCATTGTTTTTATATCCTTTTCCTTTGATTGTGATTGGTTGCATACATTGAACTAGTTAAGAGTTCTTGTCTGAGCTTATAGGCTAGGTGTTTGACTTTTTCTGGAAGCCGTGGCCATTCAAAATTACCAAGTTGGCCAGTAGTTTCAGTTTGCCTCTAAAAAAAAGAAAAATTACTTGGTCAGAATTTCAGATACTCTTCCTGTGTGTTTATTGAGTAGCTCTATTCTCGCTCTATTTCTTGTTTCATCCAAATGTTCCCATGTGTTAAATAAATATTCTCTTTTGAGATAATAGAGAGGATGTGAATTCCTAAAAATCTAAGCAATTGTCCGGAAAAAAACCATTAGTCAGGATTTCTTTTATTACAAAATACTTCGAAATTATATCCATTATTACATTGAATGTTTTGGGTGCAAAATAATATAAACCTTGGTATTTAATGAAATAAATAAGTTTTCAATAACGGTAATTTGTACTTTTAAATGCCGTTTTGTTTTATATTTTGAACTCATTAAAATGCATAATTTCTTGATAAGTATTTTTTGGTAATGAAATTCTTAGTAAATATTATTATTATGATCATATGGTAATTTTTTTCTTCCTGGATTCTATATTTTTTTAACAAATTAATTTCACAGATGTTATCCTGATGGTGATAGCTTGTATATTTTAACAGAAATAACAGATGGAGTTTTTCTCTTTCTCAATTGACTTTTCTTCTATAAACAATTGGATAAGAGAAGGGAAAAGATAAGGAGACTATTTTGAAATATCTATTTTAGGAGAATTTCAAGTATATTCCTTAAAAAGGTTGAAATTACTTATTTTTCCATCTAAAATTTATAATATAATATTTATCCTTTTAAATTTCACAATCTCACAAATTTATTCAATTAATTGTCTTTTTGATTAAAATTCATTTTAAATTTATAAAATATCTATTTTACCATTTACATCAGCTGCAACTATGAGTCTATGACCATATCTCCATCTAAGGTTATTCATGAGTTAAGTTAAGTTTGAGTTGCTAATTCAGTTTCGAGTCAAAAACTCCAACTTAGATTCAACTCGTGAATAACTTGAGTCAACTCGAGTCCACTCGTGACTCGTAAAACAGTACATAGTTTATCAAATTAAAAATTACCAAAACAAAGTCTAACAAAATAAATAGCACATAATTTATCAAAATAGTACACAATTTAAAACTTTACATAATAAAACAGTGACAAATATATAATTAAATAATACAAACTTTACTAAATAGTACAAAGTCTAACAAAACATTATATAGTTTACCAAGTTAATGAGTCAACCGAGTTGACTCCGAAGTAAGTTGGAGGTAACTTATATTCAACTCACGAGACAATCGAATCAATAAATTCAAATCAGTCTCAACTCAAATCATTAATGAGTTAAAACCAAATTAATTCCGAACAAATTAGGAGTCGTGATTTTTTTTTTTTACACCCCATCTCCATCAGTGCTGGTATGGGTTGCGGTAGACCCCAAATTACGAGTCATAATTTTGTACACCCCAAATTGCGAGTCATGATTCCGAATTGTGGTACCACCTTCTGTCTCTCTCTTCATCTTCAAGATTATCAATTGACCTTGTTCATTGAATTGTACTAGCATCTCAATCTCGGTAGCAAATACTCCAAGAATGTTCAGTAGGTCATAAATATGTTGTTATTTGTCGGGAATAACAATAATCTTTTATTCCGATCTCAATCGTTAATTTTAGTTAAGATTCATGCCTGAAAAACTTGCTTCGTTGAGATTTGTGTATGAAAAAATTTGAATGGTTGAGATCAGAATAATAGATTCCTGTTATTTCCAAAATATAACATCTGATTTATTTCCCAGATCTAGTACTGCATAAAAACAATTGTGTAGTGCTCAAAAAAATTATTGGAAAAACAATTTTTTTTTGAAAGAGAAACAAGGGAGTCAAGCTCCCGGATTCCATTAATAATTACACCAACAGTGTAATATAAGAGTCTGTACAGAGTGATATATACAAAAATCAAAGAAGAAAAGGATGGAAGGAAATCAAAATAAAGAGAACTAAAGAAAAGTTTTTCCCAATTCCAAAATACTAAGAGCATCTACATTCCTGAAACTCTTAGAGTTTCTAAATAACTGTTAACTAATTTTTAGAAATTTTATCTCTGAAAGTTTCTAAACTCTCACATCCCTAAAACTCAAAATTAGAGTTTCTTAATTGCCACATCAGTAAATAAATTACAAGAGAAAATAATTTCAGCTAATTATTTGGCCATGTCAGAATTTATAAACGGTTTCTTATTAAGAAACTTTGGAGCAAAGTTGCTAAATAAGAAATCCATCTGCATCTCTAAAATTGGTTTAGAAACTGCCACATCAGATTAGAAACTCCAAGAATTTTAGAGATGTAGATGCTCTAACAAACAGAACTAAAGAAAAGTTTGTTTTCAATAATTGGCTAATGACAAAACATATACAAGTATGTCTTCAAAGAAACTCACGGTTGATAAAAATTCTGACATGCTCCCATTCAAAATCACATTTGTTGCACTAGAGGACATAATAGAAATAAGTGTTTTCTGGTGAAACACAGATGTTGGCATTACTATGCAACATGCATTGTGTGCCGACAGTTTTATTAATATCCACTTTTATTTAAGTGTTTGGATTTTTTTTTTAAATATCCAAACCGTAATATTATTTTGCAGATTGAAATAAAAATTTCAAACTGCAATATTATTTTGTGGTTTGGTTTTTTTTTTAAATAATATTCTAATCTGCTAAATAATCTTGTGGATTGGGATTTTTTTTAAGGACCAAATAAGATAAATTTAAAGTTTTAGATATATATTATTTTATTTTATAGTTATTTTTCACTGAAGGCTTTGAAATTTTAACCACTGATAAGCGTAAATTATTTTTTATTACAAAGAAGTCTAATTACATTTATTTTATTTTATCCTGTGATTATTTTTCACCGAAGACTCTGGAAGTTTAATTGCCGATAGTCCTAAATTAAATTTATTACAAAGAAGTTCAAATACATATGTTTTATTTTATTTTGTAGTTGTTTTTTACCGAAGACTCTAGAAATTTAATTGCCAATAGCCTTAAATTATTTTTTATTACAAAAAAGTCCAATTTAGTTAGATATATTTTATTTTATTTTGTGGTTATTTTTCACCAAAGACCCAGAAGCTTAATCATTGATAGTCCTAAATCATGCTAATTATGCTAAATTGCGCTAATTATGCTAAAAAATATATATATATTTCCACAGGATTATTTAGCAGTTTGGAAATTTTTTCCTTTTCTTTTAAAAAAAAATCAAATCGCAAAATAATCTTGTGATCTGAAATTTTATTCCGATCCGCAAAATAACATTGCGATTTGGATATTTTAAAAAAAAATCTAAAAACTTAAACAAAAGTGGATATCTATCATAAAGTTGGATATTAATAAAAATGTCGGCATTGTGTCTTCTAGCTATTCAATCTCTGTCAGATTTTCTTTAATAGGAGTTTTGTTTTTAGATAATAATCACATAGATATTTTGATTTTACGAGGGATTTTAATATCTCACCACATAATTCCATTTTGCACTTTCGTTATGTTGGAATTGTACTACAACTCAAATTGTTTTAGCTGAATTTAATACTTAAATTATGGATTAAATTTTATTGGACTGCATTGTTAATAGGTTAAAGAGGATCTGTTTTCTGAAGAGGCTCAACTGAATTGGTGCGACCGATTGGTGCTATTGGACAACTTCAAATGAACTGGTGCATATTATCTATATATAATTATATACGCAATAGTATTTGGATAAGGCTACGGTGCTATGGGTTGTATAGAGGACTGCAGTGCTATAGCTCAATATTTGAGTTTTCAAAATTCTCACGGTCGATCTGAACCGTTCATCTTGTTCTCTATATTAATATGTATTTGGAGACCAAAATTTACATTTTTTTAGATAGTGATGCGCGCAAAAGCGTATGCACAAAGTTTCAGTACAATAAGATGTACCTTTTAAACCTTTAACACGCGTTTGAGTTAAATTGCAAGTGCACAATTCTATCAAAGTAGTATTTTAGGTATCGATCCACAGGGAGTACATTAAAAACTTAGTTCAAACTTTAGTAATAAATTTCAGAAAATAAAATAAAGTAAAGTGCAATAAAAGTAAATTGGGGGGTTTGTTCTAACAATTCCTAAGGTTGGGTTCAATACCCAAAAGAAAGGAGTTTGAAACAATAATTGTAAATAAAAGTAAAAGAAAGGAATTGATTTGCTTTCAAGATTTAGAGATCTAGGGATCTTTGGTCTACAATTACTTGTTAACGCTATTAATTCTGTATTTGTTTGAATTCATGTATGATTTGACGAGGTTTCTAACCTAATATGTTATTAAGGGTTACTTTCGTAAATTAATAACGTGCCTAGGTAACTCGAACTTCTCAATGAAGTTCCCCACCCTAGCTACCTAGACCTATAAGCTCTTGTTAGTCTCTCCTCTCCTCAAATATTGGTACTTCGCAATTAAGTCCATCATACCAATACCCGATTTGAATTGAGATGTCCTAATTAGGGTTTGACTTCACGATTAGGTTCTTCACCAAATTCCTAACGTTAATTTCTATAGTTCCGGCTTAGATTAAATTGGTTACAATCTTAACCTAAACCTAAAGTATTTGCATTCATAGTTTGGTACTATCCTATTGATCACAGTCAATTTTGGTTCTTTCGAATCCAAAACGGGATACTACAATTCAAGTATTAACTATGTAATTAACACAAATTATTAAATCACAGAAATTAACAATCAAATCCCATAAAACAATCATAATAAAAACAAATAACCGAATAAAATAGAATTAAACAAGTTCATGCATTGACCTAAACCCCTAGAGAGAGAACTACTCCCTCATGGAGAGATCCATTACAAAAGTTGACAAAAGTAAGAAGAAATGAAATAAAGAAATGATTACACCCTTTATTTGATCAAAGCCCTCAATCTTGCCGACTTCTTGCTCAGGAAACCCTTCTTCTCCTTGCTTGAAAGCTTTCCTATCTCCAGAATTTATCGCTAAGTATTGTGTGTGTGTAAAGAGAGAAAAATGAAAGAATGAATGGGAAGAGATAGAGAGGAGATGTCAAGAGATGATATGGATGGGATGAGAAGAGATCCCCTCTTTTATAGCCAAGGATCATGTCCAATTAAGAGCCTAGGGAGTGGAGTTAGTGGGTGTTATATTTGGATTGTTTTTCAGGATTGTCTTGTCCACATGTGGCTGTCAAAATGCGTCCATGATGTACCAAAAATAGAAAAACTGTCAAAAACGTGCAATTTTGGCTTTCTGCGGGTCCAGTGCGGGTTCTCCGGACCGCACTGCGGGTGGGCTGATCCGCACTGAGAAAAATTTTAGTTTTTAGTTTCTCATGTTGTAGATCTTCTCGCTAGCTTTCCAAAAAGTGGTCATAAGCCTTAATCGGAGTTACGAGTCAAAAGTTATGACCATTTTAAGTTCAGACTCTATTTTTGGCTGACTGCTACAGTGCGTCCGCACTGCAATCCGCATTGCTACATTACCATCCGCACTGCTACAGTATCATCCGCGCTGGGATCCGCACTGCGTCCTCACAATCCGCACTGCGGATGCATCGAGATCCGCACTAGGCTCGGACTTTTCCTGTGCGACCAGAGTGCAGCTGCATCGAGATCCGTGCATCCGCACGGATTTTGATGTATAGCTTATTATATCTTTTTAAAATTGGCGCGCGTCCAGAAATCCATCTAAGTACTTATTTTGGCCATATTCCAAACCGTGTGTTCGCAGTGGGCATTTTTCTTCGGTTTTGCACGGATTTTGATGTATAGCTTATTATACCTTTTTAAAATTGGCGCGCGTCCAGAAATCCATTTAAGTACTTATTTTGCCCATATTCCAAACCGTGTGTTCGCAGTGGGCATTTTTCTTCGATTTTTCTTCATTTTTCTTCATTTCCTGTAAGTTAAAACCAAGCAAACGCAGTAACTTGATCCTAGGTGTAATCTATTCACTTTATATTCAAAATGCAAGATATTTGGTGTTATTTCGTGATAAAAATCAGATCGAATATGTATATAATTTAGGCCTATCAGATTGGTAGAAAATCAAATATCTGAATGGTGTAGAATTTTTTAGATCAACTGTTTTTCTACCTATCTAAAAAAATAGTAAATTTTTTTCAAAAAATGTAAAATTTGGTCTCCAAACAGATATTAATATGGATAACAAGATGTACGGTTAATATCGACCGTTAGGATTTTGAAAACTCAAATATTGAGCCGTAGCACCGTAATCCTCTATGCAACCCATAGCACTATAGCCTTACCCATAGTATTTTGTATTTAGATTATCCACTCTGTTAGCACCACTTCATAAACCGAGAGAGAGAATGAAAGAGGAAAAAAAAGAAAAGAAATTTCAGTTGGTGTTAGCACTCTGATTTGTAATTGTTTGTCAACATGTTCATGTAAATGCTAATAGAGACGTAGCTGCAGTTGTTATTGTATACATCTGACATAAAAAGAAGAGAAGACCACTACTCATACAACTAGACGAATACTTTCATTATGCATTTAGTAATAAACTCTATCTTGAATTTAATTTTTAAATTTTTAAATATGAACAATTACTAAACTGAATTGAATTGTTATATCTATAATCTATCCGAATTTCCAACGCATTCATCTAAAAGTTAGAAATTTGTCTGTGGATCGAGTAATAAAATATCTTCTTAGTTCTCCTCTTCTCCGGTATGATGGATCTAAATAAATTCACATAATTGTGCTTAAAACTGTGGTCAAATGTATTTACAATTGTGGGTGACCGTATGTGTCGTTTTCTCTACTTGCAGCTAAGGGTGTTTAAACGGTCTATTCCGTTCAAACTGAAATAAAATGATTAAATCAACTTTTTTTGTTTTTAAAAATAGAATCGAATCGAACCAAACCGAACTGATTAAACCAATCAATCGATTAAGAATCGAACTGAATAAACCGAAGTAAACTTGGGTTTGTTCAGTTCAAACCGAAGTAAATCTATTGGTACTATTATTAATGAAAATAATACATTGTCATACACAACAAATGAAGTTCAGTTTGATTTGGTCTGATTTGATTTACTAAAATCATGATTACACCAATAAAATTAGAGTTGAACCAATATAAATCGGCCAGTTCGGTTTAGTCGGTTTTGAAAAGTACAAACCGAACCTATCCATTTAAACCAAAATTGTTCAAAATTTCAACTGAACCGATCCATTTAAACTGAAAATTCAAGTTCAACTAAAAACCGAATTGTTTGAACCTCCCTACTTGTAGCCGCATATGATTAGAAAAGTACAATTTTATGCAATTGGATCATGATAATTGTCCCCGCATTTATCCCCGCACCATAACTACCATAATTGTTGGGGAATCACAAAAATTTCAGTACTGGCTTTTTTTTTTTTCTAAAATATTAATACTTATGCACGGAAGTATTCATACATATAAACGAAAGTATTTAAACCTATAAGGTGAATATTTTTTACATAATTGTCTCTCCAACTATACGGGGTGGACCACTCAAACTACATGGGGGGAATCATACACGTTTTTAGAGGTGAGTTGTTTTTCTTCGTTCAATCTCATTCACATTTCTGATGATCTATGAGGAATTTTGCGAATCTAAAACCACGAACATCTTCTATGCAATTTTATTTTTCAAATGAGATCCATGATGATGTACTTTCGGACTCGTCGTCACACAAGTATTTATACCTCGTCGTGTAAGTATTTATATCTATATTTGCAAGTGTTTTTTTACATATGACACTGGTTGAAATCTGAAAGTATTAATATCAAGTATTAGATAAATGTTGACAAATGGACGATTGGAGAAAGTTGATGTGGGGATGCAGGGTCCCCACCACATTAGAAAAAGGTTGATGCGGGAACCATTGAGGAACTAAAAAAAGGAGTGGTTATATGAAGTTACGCATGCAAATATTAATATCTTAGTTTGCAAGTATTAATTTTGTATCTTCAAAGTATTTATACCTATGAAGATCGATGCAAGACAAATGTGGGGATTGAAAAAAGGAGAGACCATATAATTATAAGAATTACAGTACAACTTTCTTTTATTGTAGGTGCGGAAATAGAGAGGAAATAGGAGTGTGGGATGAATATAATTATTCTATGTAATTATGCGGTCCAAGCATACATTATTATTATTATTTTTTTCTAAAAGCAAGTTCAAAATTCTCCTAATGGATGACATTTTTTATAGTGTAAGAAACATTTTTTTTTTCAAGTTCCATTCCATATCCTTTACAAATATACTAAATTTAATATGAGTCATCTAACACAGTTATGGTTGGATAAAGCTTAATCTTTATCGTTAGAAATTTTGATTGGGACATTACCTTTTTGTTTGTTGGTCCCGATTGAATATATATTGATACATTAACATATTAGACGGACATTTTTATTAAAACCCTAATTTATTTTTACAAAAGTGCCTCTGAATTCAGATTTTTTTTCAAAACTGTCCCAACATGTAAAGCCTCTTCTGGTAAATCAACAAGTCTGGATTGATACAGGGACCAAAATACAAAAGTGATTACACCAACATGCAGAGCATTAAAAAATACACATAATTGACACAAATTTCAATTTATTTCGAATTTTCTATAATTAGTTATAAATTTTCAAAATTCAACTTTTGAAAAAAATTTAAACAACTATAACTTTAGCTAGAAAAGTTAGATTTGCACGTATGACCACTTTTCGGAAAGGGGGGGGGGGACGAGACGGATCCGAATCTCGGAAATCTGAAACATTAGAATTTCAAAAAAACTTATTATAATACCTCAAAAATTCAGTTTAAGTTTTCGTTTAACGATAGACGTACAACGATCAGTACTTTGTTTAGTCAAAAACTTGAGAGCTTATTCAAGAATTATTCATATAATTATTTTAAAATGTATTTATTATTTATTATATGCGTTTGCTTATTAAAACAAATGGTATATATTGACAATAATCAAATAATTCAATTATTCTCTCTCTTGCTCTCCAATTATTCTCTAAAAAGGAAAGTTGCCACCATTGATGCAATCTAACCATATTTCTCTGTGGCTGCTTCCAGGCAAATCTCCTGAGTGTCTTTGCATGGTGTTGGGGCAGTATTGAAAAAAAGATCTGAATCTAGAGGCACTTTTGTAAATTTTTTTTTTTTAGGGTTTTAATAAAAATGTCCGCATATTAGACGGATTCAAAGAAGACAATCAAATGTCACGATTTATATACGCGGACAACTTGACATGTCTATCAAAGTTTTATTAATGATTAAATTAATGTAGTCATCATGTTTAAGACCGCCACAATGTTGTTGGTGCTGGTGCGTAATGACTATTTAAGCATTTATGTGTTATTACTACTAATTATATTATTATTAGAGTCCAATTATAGTATATTAGTGACATTTCAGCTTAAGTGTTATTGGCTTCAAAATCTATCAAATAGATTTCAAACAACGAATCAAACCGTTCAAACCTGATATACTTCACAAGTAATAATGTGTTTATATGAAAAATGTATAAATTTCAAATTCATTTAGTATGAAGTCAAGCAGTAAAAAAAAAGTTAATCTTAAAACATTAATTTTTCATCGTTTTTGACTGCTTGACTTAATTGAAATTAAACATGAGATGGGCTATGGTGAGTTGCGAAGTAAAGTGACTATTTTACTTCACACTCATATTTTGCAATTTTAAAGTTTAAAACGTCGATCCAAACTACTCAACATGATTTCCATATTGAAATGTACTTGGAGACCAAATTTTATATTTTTTGGAATTTTTTTACTATCTATTAAGTTACTTTCAAAATCGCCGATCCGATGATCCAGAATTTTTACTGTTTATCCGGATTTTCAGATTTTCAAAGTGGCTTAATAAATAGTAAAAAAATTCCAAAAAATATAAAATTTAATTTTCAAGCATATTTTTTTATGAAGAACATGTTGAAAGGTTCGAATCGGCTATTTGAACTTTGAAAATGAAGATATTATATGAAGTAAAATAGTTGCTTTACTTTGCAACTCACCGTAACTCATCTCATTAAACATTATCAAAAGTTAATAAGTTTTGCATGTAAATACATTACTCGTGAAGTATATCAATTAAAGGTTTTAAATGTTTAAATTTATCATTTGAAGTCTATTTTAATAGATATTAGAGGCCAATTAGGCTGAATTGCCACCGATGACAGAGTAGCCGAACTCCTAATTATTAATTGTAATAATTCTGTTATCAATATTTTTAGTACTTCTTTGTTATGATTTCAATAACAAAATTCAATACGGAGAGAATTGTCTTTTATATATATATATATATATATATCCTTGTCAACACTCAACACAACGACAAAAGAAAACGAAAAAAGTGACAAATCTTGGAACTAAAAAAGGAAGTAGCTAATTTTAAAATAACCATATGTTGCTAAGCGAGTCTATTTTAAAATTGTCTTTCATATTTCATAAAAAAATAGTTTATTTCAGTGAACACCGCACAACCAGAATTTTTCATTTATAAAAAAATACATTTAAAAATAGAGAAATGTTCCTGTACCCCGAGCCACTAAATCCGAGTCCGTCCCCGAATTGGTTTAACTGGGTTTAACCGTCTGCTAATAACTGTAATTTATTAATTTTTCATTAATTAACGAATTGCTGTTTTAATGCATTGCAGTTTTACATTGATTGCTTTAAATGTTAGCTTTCAATGCTTTTGTCTTGCGTTTTAATTTCGTGGACAGTCTGTTAGAAACAGTTGTAATCACCAATTCTCAAATTAGTCCCCCAGATTGTTAACGGTCCTCTATTCATTAATTAACTACTTACTTGAACGTACTTTAAAGTACTTTAAAGTACAATTTAAATCCAGTTAGCTCGGGGATGCGATGGGGGATTGGTTCTAATTTTAATTATGCAAATTAACAACTTTTTATATTTAATAACTAAAAATACAGTCTCCATTTTGAAAAAGTAATCCATTAAATGAAGATTTTTCAATGTTTGTAAACACATGTTTATATGCTTTAAAATATATTTGAAGAATAAGTTTTAAAATGTGTTTGTAAACACAGGTTTATATATTTGTAATACAGATTTTTTAATTTTTGTAAACACTGGTTTATATGCTTTAAAATGTGTTTGTAAACACAGGTTTATATGCTTTACACACAGGTTTATATGCTTTAAAATGTTGTTTTCTTACCAATATATATTGATTTACTTGCACAGGTTTATATGCTTTACACACAGGTTTATATGCTTTAAAATGTTGTTTTCTTGCCAGTATATATTGGTTTACTTGCACAGGTTTATATGCTTTACACACACGTTTATATGCTTTAAAATGTTGTTTTCTTGCTAGTATATATTAGTTTACTTGCACAGGTTTATATGCTTTACACACAGGTTTGTATGCTTTAAAATGTTGTTTTCTTGCCAGTATATATTGGTTTACATGCACAGGTTTATATGCTTTACATAGGTTTATATGCTTTAAAATGTTGTTTTCTTGTCACTATATATTGGTTTACTTGCACAGGTTTATATGCTTTACACACAGGTTTATATGCTTTAAAATGTTGTTTTCTTGCCAGTATATATTGGTTTACTTGCACAGGTTTATATGCTTTACACAGGTTTATATGCTTTAAAATGTTGTTTTCTTGTCACTATATATTGGTTTACTTGCACAGGTTTATATGCTTTAAAATGTTGTTTTCTTGCCAGTATATATTGGTTTACTTGCACAGGTTTATATGCTTTACACACAAGTTTATATGCTTTAAAATGTTGTTTTCTTGCCAGTATATATTAGTTTACTTGCACAGGTTTATATGCTTTACACACAGGTTTGTATGCTTTAAAATGTTGTTTTATTGCCAGTATATATTGGTTTACATGCACAGGTTTATATGCTTTACACACAGGTTTATATGCTTTAAAATGTTGTTTTCTTGCCACTATATATTGGTTTACTTGCACAGGTTTATATGCTTTACACACAGGTTTATATGCTTTAAAATGTTGTTTTCTTGCCAATATATATTGGTTTACTTGCACAGGTTTATATGCTTTACACACATGTTTATATGTTTTACACATAGGTTTATATTGTTTTGTAAACAATTGTTGTTTCGAAATAGTAGCTTCATTGTTATTTAATAGAGTTTTACATGCTTAGAAATTGGCATTTTTGGGACAAGTTCTAAATTTATGATTGTTTCGAAGTAGTAATTTTATTGTTATTTAACAGAGGTTTGCATGCTTAGAAATTGTAATTGTTGAAGTTTTGACTAATATAAAATAATTGATGAGGCTGCTAACAATTGTTGTTTCGAACCAGTAGTTTCATTGTTATTTAATAGAGCTTTGCTTGCTTAGAACTAGTAGTTTTGACTAACATAAAATTCAGAGCTGTAAACATTTTGATAGGGGACGAGCTTGGGTATTGGTACAAATTTAGAGCTTTAAATTTTATGCTCGGGGACGAATTTGGGGATTCGTTTTTATTTTAAAAAATGAAAAATTAACTCATTTATAATGAAAGTTAAACACTTGAACGCAGTTGTTTAAACGCTTGCCTTTATATATTTAAATTATTCGGTTGTTTCGCTGCATTTGGTGGTGCCTTTGTTAATTTTTTTAACAGAGCGTTTTTCTCTTCATGCAGCAAAATTATGTATAATAAAGAAAGATTGATACTGTTATTGCGCTGTATAAAGTAAAACCTGATCTTTTTATCGCTGACATTTTAGAAGGTTGGGAGACACGTGCGGGTACTTTGTTTGGGGTACAATTATCAGCTTCCTTAAAAATAATATAGAAAATTAGATGGAGTACAGGGAAATTCAATCCCATAAAAAAAACTAAGACCAGAATAATTTATCATCAAGGTGAAATTCCGTAGTGTCTTCGGAATGTTCTCTCTTTGCAATCCCGTAGAAAAAATTAGATGGAGCATTAAAATTAATGTAGTCTTGTGTAAACGCCCCTTGCCTTAAGATCAATGCCAAGACTCTTTTTTCGGAAAAAAAAAAAAAAAAAGAGGAAGAAGGCAAAACCTTGGAAGAAAGGTCGGCCATTACGAGTGCGTATCTTCTGAGATATCTCAACTTTTGAGTGACCGACGTGTCCGATGCCTATTTGGGGGTGATATAGAAGTCAGTATTATGTGTGCTTTGAGATTCGTGCAGAACGTATTTAAACGGTTGGGATTTTCCATAAAGTCACGCAAAGTTTGAGATATCTCAGAGGATACGAATTCCGGCCATTACCAGGAAGGCATCCACAAACAGATGGGTACACTGAGCAGGTCAATCAATGCCTGAAGAATTATCTCAAGAGCATGGTGTTCACACAACAGAACAGAAAAGATGGATAAAATAGTTATTTATCGTGTCAAAATAACCCTTGACTAAGCGGAGGAATTGCTCTGCGCCGTGCATAACTTTTTTTATTGAATCAATTAATGATTCGGTTTTTTAAACATTTCTAAAGAAACCAGACTGAATTATTGATGCGGTAGTTCACAGGTTTACATGAAATTAAAAGATTCAGGAGTTAAATTTATTGCGTGATTTTTTGTGTAGTCCTATGATGTGGTGTAGTAACGAAAAGAACTAAAATTAAATTGAGATGGTGTAGTATTGACATGGTGAAAATAAATTGCGATGAAAATGTGCAGTCAAACTCTTTTCTTTTGCACTTTAGTTCTTCTCTATTCTATTCCATTATTTCATAATAGAGGTGAAATTAAAAAATAATAGTTTTTCTACATGTTAAAATTGACTCAATTCTACTGTTTTAAACGTGCCAAACATTAGTAAAATTGTATGAAATACGAGGCTCTTCGCTTTCCCCTTTTTCACTATTTCATACATGTGCTGAACAGTCCCAAAAATTTGCCAATAAGTTGGTCACTCTTAAATTGCTTTTTTTGGAAGGGGCTAACTAAAAAAGTACTAAGATTTGACCGCGGCTTGCTGATGCATGTATGATGTATATCTTATTCTTTTTCCTTGCCCAACTCGCCACATCACATCTCCCTCCTGAAAATTACTATCATGCTGACTTGTGAGTGCTCAGTAGGTGGAGATCTAAATCATAAGTCGCTAGCGACAAAACAAACTAAACAAAAAAATAAATAAAAACAAAACCTAGAAAAAAAAAAGAATAAACAAAAGGCATGGTTGAGACTCAGAGAGGGAACAGCAAAAAGGCAGCAGCAGTCCATCCAGCTCTATTTATTGGTTTATTCTTCTTCCTCTTTCTCTCTCATTCTGAAATCCACTGCATCTTCCTCTTCTAAGCATCAAAGTATAAACTTACGTGGAATCTCATCTCAGCTTCCATTGCCTTTTCTTTCCTCTTAATTTTTTAAACTAAGCTTTTTAACCTCTCTCTTTCATCGTATCACAAATTGACTGCTCTTTTATTTGTCGATAACCTACTTTTTAGTTTGGAGCACTGCGCCGCCTCGCCTTCTGATTTCGTGCCATTTTTGGATAAAATAGAGACGGTGATGCCGATAAAAGCACTGCTTGGATAAATACATGGACTTGGCGGTATATTTTTTTGTCTCTTTTCTTTAAAAAAAACACAGTAATATGCTTGACACCAAAATCTAATCAATAATAAATTTGTTTTTTGATGATTATAGGCGAGAAGTAGAAGTAAAGTTAACATCGGATTTAATCTTGTTGAATGGTGTCCATGGAGAAGACCTTCTTCCGTTTTATTTCAGGTACAAAATTTCCTTTTTGTCTGTCTGATCTCAATCTCACACTTAATTGGAGTTCCAAATTGGAATTCAATTTTATATTATGATTGTTTTGGTAAAAATCTTTTCTTTCCATACTGGTAATGGGTTTAGCAATATAAAATGGATTGCTCTGATAGAGCATCAATGTGTGCTTGAAGCTACATAAATAATTTTAAAATAAAAAGTGCTTCTGAGGAAGAATGCTTCCATGAGGACTATATTGTGAAGAGTTTGATTTAAAAGGTCGAAAAGAAATTGGAGCCTTACCCGCCTTATCAGCTGGTTACCGGGCTGAGTGTTGACTGGTTACCAAAGCTCTGACATGAAAATTTGTAATCAATCATAACTAAAATTAAGAAATTGTATTGCTTCATTTGGAAACATATCTGGTTTGAACGTCATCTTGATTGCTCCAGTTGCAAAGAGTTCCATTTCCTTCTACCCTCTCTGTAGATTGGGACTTCTTCACTGCTTCTGTCTCCCTTCCTGACGGAAGTCCAAGTCCCCTCTTCCCTGATTCAGCTCCTAAAACATTCCTTTCTCCTCCCTATACAATTCATGTAAAAATAACTGTGGGGATGGAGATGGACTTAGAATGAATTTAATGGATGAGAGATGGTGGAGGTTGAGGGTTCTGAGCAAGTAAGAAGATGATGGATGGCCATATGCTATTAATACAATAGATTTGATGGCCTGGATTTGATCTGGAAGATAAAAAATTGGGATTTAATTTTGTAAGAAGGATTTTGAACTAAATTCTGTATGTTCTTGTACAATGGGCTTGAAAATTCTGGTTCATAATTTTATTTGGTGCACACTAAAATTATTTACAATTAACCTCGTCTGACAAAGCCTTGTCACTGATGGAAGAGAGAGCTGGGCAGGAAAGAGGAGGGAAACATAAATTTTTGACTAACTTTTTGTTTCTTTTTAGTACAAATGGGAGAAATTTGGAAACTTCCGACTTTTAAATCATTTTAGTTAAATGGAAGTATCAGATCTCAAAGGGATGCGTTTTCTTTAGATGCTGCAATAGAGTAAAAAAAAATAACCAATTATCATGTTGAATTTCAACTTCACCCTTTTTACATTCAGTAGCTCAAGGAGCCCATTGAAGCATAATTCACTTTTTATACCCAACATGCAGAAAATCTTTCTTGTCATCTTATATAAAATAGCCACCAGCATTTTATTTGTTGTCAATAGTGTGATTCAGATCCAGGATTGAACTAAAGCCTAGCTTTGCAGATAGCAAGCACAATTTACTCGTTGACACATTTGTTCTTTTATTCTTGTAGTCAAAACATTTTCTTTATTGCCATATTCTTGCTGTTACCTTTGTTGATGGGGAATATCTTTTGAATGTTTTTATTTACAATGTTTTGCAGGTCTGGTTTGCTTTTGCTTTCAAGTATAAAACCGGTCCTTGATAGTGATACAATATAACAAATTTCTGTAATCAGTAAAAACTAAGCTTGGATTTTAGTTGTTGAGAAATGGGGAACTCAGGGAAACTAGAAAAGAGCAGCAGTGACCTAAATGTGAGTTTTGGGTACCAGTGCGACTCCTCTGAAGCCTCTTCAGAGAGTGATGATAATTCATTTACCAGAATCCACACAAGCAAATCCTTCTCTTGCTTGTCTGGTGCAGCTATCAGTGCCAATTTCACCCTGGCAAATACCGATATTTGCGGTGGCGTAATTGCCCGTGAAATCTTACCTGATTTGGACTCCCCCAATTCCTTCAGAAAGCTCGTTCCCTCTCCATCTTTATCAAAGCTCGACCTCCTTTCTACTTCTTCTTTGAGAAGTAGCGGACTGACAAACGGTCGCCACACCAGCAATGGATGTTTATTCGAAATAAGTCCAAATGAATCCTGTAGATCATCCAGTGCACCGACCAAGCTGGAATCATCAAGTTTTCTCAATGCAATGGATGTTCAGACTGCTGGTGGGGCAGCAGGGGAAGACCGTGTCCAGGCAGTCTGCTCCGAGAGAAACGGCTTGCTATTCTGTGGCATTTATGATGGATTCAATGGTCGAGATGCTGCTGACTTCCTAGCCAGTACGTTGTATGACAACATAGGATACTACCTCTACCACTTGGAGGGGCATATTAAACAATGTCAGAATGTGTATTTGTCAAACCACAAGAGTGTGCAAAGTGAGCTAACTCTGGCCATTAGAATTCCGGACGCAGAACAACAGGGTATAGAACTGATATGGTCCGAAAGCTTCCGGAATGGGGTGGTGGATTGCCTTGTGCGCGCGGTAGAACAAGCTGAGAATGATTTTCTATCCAGGGTGGAGAAGGAAATGGAGGATAGACCTGATTTGGTGTCGGTCGGGTCATGCGTTCTCATTGCGCTTCTCCATGGGTCAGATCTGTTTGTCCTGAACTTAGGGGACAGTAGAGCAGTACTGGCTACCATTGATAACAACACATTGAAAGCGGTTCAGTTGACCGAGACACATACTGTCGACAACGATTCGGAGTTAGAAAAGCTTCAGGCTGACCATTCTGACGATCCTCAAGTTGTGAGCTACGGCAAAATAAAAGGGAAGCTAAAAGTTACCCGTGCCATTGGAGTTGGCTACCTGAAAAAGAGAAAATTCAATGATGCACTCATGGGCATTCTGCGGGTAAAGAATTTATGCAGTCCGCCATATGTGCACACCAACCCACATACCTTGAGCCACAGAGTTTCTGAAGATGACTTGTTTGTTGTTCTGGGCAGTGACGGCCTCTTTGATTTTTTTGGCAATGATGAGGTTGTTGGTATAGTTTCTCAGTTCCTCCAGGAAAACCCATTTGGCGACCCTGCAAAGTACCTAATCGAGCAACTATTGGTTCGAGCAGCCCAAAATGCAGGTAATTTTCATTTGCTTAACCCATAAGATGGTCTCTGGTGAGGGTTTCCTTGTTAAACCGAAACAGCTTTTGATTATAAAATAAGGGTTCATTAACCCTGAAATCCATCTCCTTTTTACATGACTCTAATGAAATTAAACATGTGTCGCTTTATAGAGAGGCGAGGTCTCTCACCAGAATTGATAGGCATATAGTTCAAAAAACAGTTTGTTTTATCCTTTCCTTTTAATGTATCTCATTATATCTTAATATGGTGTGTACTAGGTGGCCAATGAAATGCACAGTATGTTTATTATTTATTGAGTTCCTAATAAGATGTTATTCTCAATTTCGTGCAGATCTTAGTGTTGAAGACTTAATGAATGTACCGGCTGGAAGGAAGAGGAAGTATCATGACGACGTTACTGTCATTGTTATTCTCCTCGGTAATAAGTTGCGTACCTTGACTGCATCCACTTCAATTTGAGTTCCTTTCTGGTACTCATTCCAGTCGGAAATACTTTGGATTGATATGTGAAATATACAATTAGCATGTTGTGGTCATAATGTATAATAAATAAGGTATGTTTGAAGGACCATGCATGCTTTTCCTTTATACTGGGACTTGTCTAGTGTGTGTACCCTTGTTTGAAAGGATTGCTTTGATTATCAAATGGGGTGAATGTTCTTGTATTTTTGATAAAAATATTTTGTACAGGATTGTGAAAATTTGAAACTGAATTATTGCTGGTATTTCTGATTTTATTTAAAGGGTCGAAGCAGGCAAGCAGCAGAATGTTTTTTTTTTATTTTTTTATTTTATTCTCCAGTTGGCAGCAAATTGGATCATATAATAACTTCAATTAGATAATAATGGGCTGTAGGTGCCGAAATTTTTTTTAATTAGCACCTTATAAAATTTGAAATTAAACCACCACGACCCAAAACTCCAAATTTGAACTTTTACCATTCACGCATATTCAGTTTGCGTACCAAATTTTTTAATATGCAGACTGAGTATGCGTATGAAATTGATATATATATATTTTTTAATTTTTCGGTGGCACTCTTAGTATGCACACCAAATATATATATATTTTTTAGTTTTGTTCTAAATTGTTTGAAATTTTTGGTCTAATTTGTTTTTTCTGTTCTATTATATTTCATTCTGTGGTATTTAGAATTATATGTACACATAAAATTTGAAGGTGAAATTGTAGAAAATAAAACGTATTTATTTAACAAATAAAATTTTGGATTAAATTTGATTTAAAAATGACTACAACAAATTATACGCACAATCTGAGTAATATTTTGTACTAAGTTGGTGCACAAATTGTTACAAATTTTACGCACAATTTAACTAACATTTTGTACTACAAATTATACGCAAAATGTAAAAAAAAATAGGTCAAAAATATCAAACAATTTACCATATAAAAGTTGGTGGATACGCACCAAATAATAAAAAATAAAAAATAATAATAATAAAATCAATTTGGTGCGCAAACTAGGTATACCATATGCAGAGTGCGTATCCTCTGACATATCTCATATTTTGTTTGACCGACGTGTCCAATGCCTATTCGGAGGTGATGTAGGGAGCCAGTATTATTTGAGCTTTGAGATTCGCACAGAACATATTGCAACGGTTGAGATTTTCCAAAAAATCACACAAAATATGAAATATCTCAGAGGATGCGAATTTCTGTATACGTGGATAGTAAAAATTCAAATCCGAGAGGTTGAGTGTTATTTTTTTAATTCTGATTTATTAGGGTGCTAACTAAAAAAAATTCGTCTGTAGGTGTAGGGTTAAAATATATATGTGTTGAAGGTAAGTTCATAGGTTTTGGACCCTTTTATTTAATTCTAGCGTCAAAGTACACATCATCCACTAAGGATAATTGTTTGTCTTTTTAAGTGGGGTTTTTGGTACTATTTATCCTCCTATCTTTCTATTTAATTATCGTCTCGGGTTCTCCGCCTACGTGATGACGTGTATCTAATCACTTTCCCCTCACATGCTATGTTGATAAGATCAAGGTCATAGCTGATAACTGGGAACAGGAATATTCAACTGTGACATTTTGTTATTCAGGGTTTGGCTTTGTAGATTTATTTTGTGGAGGGAGTCTACGTGCATATTACGATTTGTTATGGTGCTACAGCTTTATATTTGAATTTTTAAATTTTAAAAGTCAATCTGAACCGTTCATTTTGTTCTCCATATTAATATGTATTTGGAGATCAAATTTTACATTTTTTGAAATTTTTTTATTATTTTTTTAGATTTATTGAAAATCATTGTTTTTGGATGGTCCAGAATTTTCAGATCAAGTGATTTTCTAAATATCTAAAAAAATAGTAAATTTTTTTTAAAAAATGTAAAATTTAGTCTCCAAACACATATTAATATGGAGAATAAGATAAACGGTTCGAATCGACCGTTAAAATTTAAAAACTCAAATATAGAATCGTAACACTATAACAAACCGTGATATGCAATATACCATGGACTCACTCTTTATTTTGTGTAATAATATTTTTGACGAGCTATGTCCATGGAGTCATGGACTAACTGCTGATTGCTTCTTGCTAAATGACAGAAGGACAAGAAAGAAATTTCACATTGCTTAGAGTTCTCAATAGCACGGGACAGCATCAGTAAGAATTTTGAATTTCTGGGCGTCTTAAAAATTATTCTTATGTTAAATCAAACTGAATTATCATATCTGTTCCTTTCATTTTCTGTAGAGAAGTTGTAGAGGACACGTCTTTCCCATTCGTTAATTGCTTGTGGTTTCATATAGAAAACATTCTTAAATGTCAATTTTTGCATTAATTTTAGAAGATGTATCCGGTAAACAGTTTTGTTTTAACATGATTTATTTAAACTAGTATGGTGTTCGGTTGCAACGGAAATATATTATAAGAGAAAAAAATTAAATTCTCATAAAAATAATATATTTTTATAAAAGAATAGATAAAAAAAATTAATTATTCAACAAAATTCATAAATAAAATTTAAATAAATTAGAACGGAACTTTATATAGGAGAACAAATATATTCAAAATTCATTTTTGTTCATACATACCTTGATTTTGTGTGGTATATTTCATTGCAATAAAATAGTGCAATTTGTCATTTTAGCATTTTTATCAATCTATTATAGTCTCCTGCATGAAAATGTGTATAATTTTTGCTATTAATGTAGATATGTAATCTTTATTGCTATAACATGTGAATTTGTATTTTTATTGCTATTTACTTGGACCTTATTGCTACTATGTGTGGATTTGTATTCTTAAATGTCACAAAATAAAATAAAAAATTGCAATGATTACTATGGATCAAATTAGGAGGATTTAGTTAAGTTTTTGGAAAAATAGTCATAACATCTACATGTGGTGAGTACGTGTCTAAATAAATTTATTCTTCTGCAAGTAGAAAAACATAAAAAGATATGCATAAAATAATAAAAAGAAAAAACAAATTATTTAATTCAAGAGCTGATATTCAATCAATCTGAAATTTCATATGGATATTTAATGTAAGAATGGAGATCTATTCAATGCTCTTCATCTTTATTCGGTTTTACATCGTGAATTACACTCAAGAGTCACATAATAAAGATATCAACGTAATTTTTTTTGAGAAAAATAATTTATTGAAAGTTGCATTATTTTTTTTTATAACTAATAAATTATGTTAATTGAAGGTCTGTGCTTTGTGATAATGCAACCAGAAACATTTACCAATTAATTATATCTCTATTTGTAAGTGCCATAAATGATATATCCTACAAATACAGGAGTTTCTATCCTCTCGGGTATTGCAGAGGATTGCTCTTACTTTACGGTTTGAGAATAAATCTCAACCGGTTTGAAATTCGGGTCACCATAGAGGTCAGTATTTTTGAATTTTGAGATTCATGTCAAGTTAAAAAGAACAGTCCAGATTTAGTAATTGTAAAAGATTCCCTTTTCAGGTATTGGAGAGGATGTGAATTCCAAATACAGGGGAATACTTCATCAAGTCGTCTTCTTCTCTCTTTTGCCTAACTCATTGCAAAATTCACCAAAAAATCAGAAAAAACATAAATAAAAGTTTGGAGAGTAAATGGATGTGTTCATATCAGAGGAATATGTGAGGAAGAGAGAAGAGATGAAGAGGAAAAGGCTACAGAGAGAAAGGCAAGAGGAGCAATTGCTAATCCAGTTAGGCATGGCCTCTGATGAGATCTCTCAGCTCTTATCAAATGATAACAATTATTCTCCAAAGACACCAACGATTTCATCACCAATTAGATCAAGGCTGCTTTATTTGCCTCCAAACTCTACTGATGCTGCCATTACTAATCATCTGTTTGAGTGCTTTAAGCCTTACTAGTTTTCTTTCTGTTTTCCTTTTTTTTATTCCTTTCCTTTTGTAGAATAAAAGGGGATGCTTTTTTTTTTTTATAATGCCTTTTCACCTACTTTTTCTTTTTTTTTGAATGATTGACAGAGGCTGCCAATTAAGATTTTCACCTACTTTTTCAAAATGAGAAAGAAAAGCAAAAGTTTCTGCATTTATTGTCTGATATTAAATGCAACTGATCTTGACTTCAGGGTTTTTTAATTGAAATTTTGTATAAAGGAAAATAATTTTGCCTCAAAATTTAAAGTCACGGATAAATTAATTCCAGAGAACGAAGAGTGAAATAGATGATAGAAATAAAAGAAACAGAGAAGTATAAAAGGTAGTTTTTAGCTATTTAGTTCAATATAAGCTGTATCCTGTATGATCTTTGTTCTAGGTTAATTTTTGGATACCCATGAAATTTTTTTCTATTTTGTTAGAACGAAACAAATTAATGTTACTGAGAGAAAAATAAATCTGCTGTAATTCCGATTCCAATCATTAGTCTTTCTCGAGATGCATGTATAAAAACTTACTTTTCTGAAAACGTTTTCGAGATTACAGCAGATTCTTTAATTTCTCATGGAATTACAGCAGATTCAGACTCGACCGAGAGGAAGGCCATAGGAGCAGTTGCCATTCCAGTTGTCTTTAAAATGCCTTCCATAGTTTGTCAATGTTTACTGAAAAGTTTGAGTAATTATTAAAAAAAAAAAAGAACACTAACTTGTGCTGTCTCTGGCATTAGGTAATAGGTGCGCTTTTCAACAAGGACGAAAATATCTAGAATTATCAATAAAAAAAACTTGACAACACCTATATAAATCAGTGTTGTAAATAATGAAATGCGGTTATTAAACGGATAAGATATTATCAAATGATTAATCAAGAATAATCGGTTATAAATAGAATTAATTGAATGATTAATTAGAAAAATTTATGATAGTCTGGTTACCGTCATCTAGCATCAGCCAATTAATCTGCTTAAATAGACCTTTTTTTTTTTTGAAAAAGTGGTCATTCACTAATTTTGTTAGAAATCATAATATTGTTTGCTTCCAATCTCCAAACAATTAGAAAAAGAAACACATACAGTTTGTATCAAGAAAAAACAAACAAAAAAAATCTAAAAAGACTGATCCACAGAAACAGTCCTAAGCTAATAAACTATATCAATAAGTGCTGCATTGCATCTTATACAACACAAAATAATCAAGTAATCGATCTAGACAACCTGACTGACAGAATGAGCGTGTTAAACAACATTTCAGCTTCAAATCATTCAAAGCAAAAAAAGGGCTTCAAATCATGACACTCCTGAGAGAATAAAGATATTGACAGAGCTAATTTGACTTAGTGCAATGTATTAGTCATATTTTTGTTTAGTCATATTTTTGTTTATTCTCTATTAATCGTGCGCTGCTTGAAGTTGAAATAAATCTGTTGATATTTTTATTCGGAGAAAATTATAGAGTATCCATAATAGTCTGCATGACCTAGAATATCATCTATTATCAAATTGAATTTCAAGATAGAAATTCAAAATTTATGATTAATATTACTTGGCAAGGAAGTCTTTATGACCTTATCTACTATTTCCACGAAGTTATCAATACAATCTTTTCTAAAGCAACGTGATAAAAAAATAGTGAATATCCATGCTTTATTTTGTTATGCCTGGACAGGAACCAATGAAGTAAGCATCATATTTTTAACATTCCACAACATAAGAATCAATATTTAATATAGTAGCAAATGACAACACTCTTCTTGTAAGAGATTCTGAGTTTGAAATTCGGATATAAATATTAAATAAAAGTTAGTATGCTGGATTTATGGCTTTCTATCTTTTAAAAAAAGGATTTTCATGAAAACCCCTCGAAAACTCTAAAATTACGTATTTGCCTATCTAAACTTCGAAATTATGTATTCCCTCTAAATTAAAAAAAAAATCACAAATTTACTCATTTATTGTCTTTTACATTAAAACTCATTTTAAATTTATATTAAATATCCATTTTACACCCTTTATTAAAAACATAACAAATATGTAGCATGTTTAAAAAAAATACATGTCTTATAGTTGGTTTCTAAGAGAAAATGGTTCATTTCTCTACTTCTGTGTATATGTAAGAAGTCAAAAAAAATGAATCATTTGTCTTCGAAAACTTATCAAATATAAGACTGGCATTTTTTTTAAACATGCTACAAATTTTTTGTGTCTTTAATAAAGAGTAAAATGGAATTTTGTAAATTTAAAATAAATTTAATATAATGACAATAAAATGTGTAAATCTTTGAATTTTTGAAGTTTAGAGGAAGAATTACATAATTATAATTACAAAGTTGAGAGGCAAATACGTAATTTTGAAATTTTTTTTTTTTTAAGGGATACACGTGAAATTCCCCCTAAAAAAAATACCACAATGTCAGTTTGAAAATTTTCTTTAGATATTGAAAAATAAAAGGGCTTACGTGGCAAGGAGAAAGATAGTTCCGTCTCGTAGTCTCCTACTCTCCTACTCTTGAAAATTTCAGAACTTAATTCTTATTAAATTAAAGAATTCATTGAAGACTTCTAATTAGTAATTATTTAATTTCAGCCCATCAATAATATAAATATTCTTTTTTAAATTGTACACATCAACATATTAAAATCCAAATTATCTTAAAGAATATTGATGATTTTAATTGAGTATAAAAACTGACAGTGTACAGTATGTATTATTTTACATGTAAGATCGATGTTAAATTTTCCATTTAATAAATCAACATGGCAGCCGCTGCCATGTTTAAAAAAAAAATCGATGTTAAGTTAATGATCCAACTTGTGAATAATAATCCAACACTTCAACAATCAGGGGCGGACTCAGTATAGAATCAGGGGACGACCGCTCTTCTTGGATTTTGAGTTTTAGTGGTAATATATCAATACCGATCGACTTTGCTCTTTTTTGGAAAAAAATTTATCTCTCTCTTGATGTTTAATTTGTAATTTGAGCTAAATTTAGTGTTAAAATCAAAATATTTTTTTTGAATTATAATTGGTAATTAAAATTCTAAGTTAAAAAATCAGAAATTATAAGTCAAAATATTGAAAAATATAAGTTAAAGTATTATTTTTTTATCGAGTATCTAATTAGTTAATGAGTTTAAATCTGATTCGATATTTTGTTATCTCTCTTGACGAAAGAACAGTAGAATTTTCTTAAATTGAGCTAATGTGCTCCATATATGTTGTGGAGTATGAACTCACACGTATACTCCGTAAATAGTTTTTAAGACAAAATAACTTCAACTGAAATTTAATTCTACATTTTCCCGCGAGCATTATTAATTTATTATTCAACTATTATAACTCACTATAACAACCCAACTAAAACATTTTAAATCAATATACATTATACATAGTTACATACATCAACAGTGTCCCGGCCCCAGCAGCCCTACTCAAAGTCAAAAACCCATTCCAGCTTCTCATACTTATCCTCCTAAATATGACATACGATGTGACATATCTATTCTCTCTCGTATTTTTTTTTCAACTTCTCCCAAGTGGCTACTGGAAACAAAGATTAATTACGATAACGGCGATTGCAAATTCGCAGCCGTTATCTCGATTAGAGATACATCGCCAAAAGCCCCCCAAACCCTAATCCGAGAGGCATTCATCGCAAATGGTCGGTGCCGGGAGCGGTGGCGGAGGTGAAAGGGACGGCGAGGGCTCAGAGGAACAACAAAAGCGATCGGAGATCTACACCTACGAAGCCCCATGGCACATCTACGCAATGAACTGGAGCGTGCGGCGCGACAAGAAGTACCGCTTAGCCATCGCCAGCCTCTTGGAGCAGCTACCTAACCGAGTGGAGATCGTCCAGTTGGACGATTCGACTGGAGAGATACGGTCCGATCCTAACCTCTCCTTCGAGCACCTTTACCCCCCTACCAAAGCCATGTTTGTGCCCGATCGAGACTGCCTTCGGCCCGACCTCCTAGCCACCTCAGCCGACTTCCTTCGCATCTGGCGCATCAATGACGACTCCACAGGCGTTGAGCAGAGGGCCGTCTTGAATGGCAACCGCAATTCTGAGTTTTGCGGGCCCCTTACCTCCTTCGATTGGAATGAGGCTGAGCCACGCCGTGTGGGCACCTCCTCAGTTGATACCACCTGCACCATATGGGACATTGATAGAGAGGCAGTTGATACCCAGCTGATTGCACATGACAAGGAAGTGTATGACATTGCATGGGGTGGGGTGGGTGTTTTTGCGTCAGTCTCTGCTGATGGGTCGGTACGGGTGTTTGATCTTAGGGACAAGGAGCACTCCACTATTATTTATGAGTCGTCTGACCCGCCTGATACACCACTGCTACGGCTAGGGTGGAACAAGCAGGATCCTCGGTACATGGCCACCATCATAATGGATAATCCCAAGGTGGTTGTGCTGGACATTCGCTACCCGACATTGCCCGTAGTAGAGTTGCAACGGCACCAAGCAAGCGTCAATGCCATTGCTTGGGCACCGCACAGCTCTTGCCACATCTGCACTGCAGGAGACGACTCTCAGGCGCTTATTTGGGACCTGTCATCGATGGGTGGGGGAGCAGGAGGAGGATCGGGTGCAGTCCAGCAGGCTGCTGCAGCAGCTGCAGCAGCAGAAGGTGGGCTAGACCCAATACTTGCATACACTGCCGGAGCAGAGATAGAGCAGCTGCAGTGGTCATCCACACAACCTGATTGGGTTGCTATTGCCTTTTCCAACAAGCTCCAGATTCTCCGGGTCTGAGATGAGATGTAAAATTTACTTAAATGAGGAATGGTGTTTGTTTTACTAATTGTTGCCGCGTTATCCTTTGCAAAATGTGCAAGGGGGCTAGTAGGGAAGAACATTGGAACACTTTAGTTCAGTGGTTTGATTTCAGTTAGACAGTTAGGATGAGATTGATCTCTGCAGTTAGCTGTACTTTGTATATGGTCATTTGATTGCATTGTTGACAAGAACCATAGAAGACTGTTTTTAGTTGAGTGATTCAAGTTTACTTAGATTTAGATTATGTCTGGACGAACTTATTTATTTTTGGCTTTCTAAGAAGATTTTATTAGAGAAACTTGCTTGATAGATATTTGGTTTTGTTGGCTAAAAAAAAGCTTTTGATTATAAATAATTTTAAAAATCACCGTTTTATCTCTTTACTAGTAAACAAATAACCAAAAGAAAATTGTCCGCCAAGCGTCTGTTGTTTCACTATCAGGGAGGTTCATATTACTATTTCAAGATGTGCGGAAACAGTGTATTCAATGTATGATTCACTTAGACCAAGTGGACTGAATACCAGTACTAGTAGAAATGTGAGCCCGGTATCTATAACCATGAACATTAATTAGTGTAATTCTTTCCACATTTTTTGTTACTCAGAATAAGAATAAAGTTCTCCCGTTATAATCGGTAATCAGCCCATACAAGTAATTAGGTGAACAACAGATATAGTTCTATATTTTAAAGGATAGAAGTATTCTGAAGGGAACTTATTTAACCGATACTGATTTCCTAGAGACAGTTAGCATTGTCAATTCAATACTTGATAAAATTTATTTTTGCTTAGTTAAGGTTGTGTTTAATTCTTGAATGTTAAACTGCAGATCAGTTGTTAATTGTATCACCGGTTAAGACTTGCAATACCAACTGACAAGCATTTTTAAAATGAGCACAACTTAGCAGATATTCCTCTCATAGCAATATGCAACATAACGAATTTTCTATACATATTTTTTTAGGCTCCAAGTCACATGAATAACAAATGGTTGTATCTTCTTATGAGATAACTAAATAAAGAATGAATGTTAGCTGCCTATTTGCATCTGTTGCATGTACAATTGTACATGATACTTACAAAACAAGCACGCACTAATCATGAGAGGAAAAGACCTGGCTCCAGAGCATTTCAGCATAAATGCGCTCTTCTCCCTCTTCAGAATCCCCAATTATTTGCTCATACTCATCAGCATCATCTTCACTAATCTCATTCATCTCTTCCAGAGGATCAACTGCCATAGAATGAGCCTCAACTAAGGCCTCCCGCATTGCTTGTGCAGTTGCTGGTCGGTCCTCAGGTTTATATTTTGGTGCTGGTGTTTCAAATGGCAACTTGACATCATCTATATTAATCACAGTTTCATCACTCACACTGTTCTGTGGATGAAGAAAAATTATGCCCAGCTCATAATTGCAAATATGCAATTTCGGACCTAATGGCAATGAAGAGGGATGTAGAGTTCGACCCCAAGCAGCTGGACTGAAATTGTGGGACCCACAGTATATCCATCCAAATGAGCTTCCATCTACGTTGGACTGGAAGCACCTACGCGCAACCTTATTTGCATGTAAAAACAGAATTGTTTATTGTGTTATCAAGAAAGTATTTTATGACCAAAATTAACGACTGCACCGGCAACTTCTGATACTGTGTGACTGGGGGTTTTGCACAACTTGGGCTTCTAGCCAGAATAGGGTGAAATTGAGCCTTAATTGAGGCATAATTGTGGATTGAATTAAGGTTAAATATGGTGAAAAATTGATTTCGAGGAAGCAACCAATAGCCACTGTACCAGTACTAATTTCATTATGATATGGGCAAGTACGCTGTAAAGTAAAGGGAAATTTTCACTGAAATCACGAAGTGACAAGAAACTAACATCTTTGGCAAGTGGTAAGATATTTTATACCTTGACATGCATAGGATATCCGATTCTATCAGATGGACATGGAATTGCATCGTGGAATATACCTGCAGGTCTCAGTCTTTGCCATGTTTTCTGTTATATCAAATAAACAAAAAGGAAATGAATTCATATAATTACTAACCAAAAATCATCTATGATGTACAGCATTTAAAATAATTTAGTCATGTAAAATTGGCTACAAGGTATTATTAGTAGCTAACTAGCTACTAAAACAACTCTAGTCTTTTCATCACCGCATTACATCTTTGGAAAATTCATCCCCTAAAACATCTCTTGCAACAAACAGCAGTCAACTACACTTGAATTTAGGCAAAAAGGTTAATCTTTGGGTTATATAGAGTGCACATCTTACATATAGGTCCCTAATATATTCCATAATTTCCCTTTTACATAACTACCCTTTTAAACTTGATTCTCAACAACTACAATTCCGAGTTTCTAATAGGGAAAGGAAAAAACTTCTATCGTTTAGATGGATGAACTTTCTTGTTTCTACTTTGGATTAGGGGTGCAAACGGGTTGGATATTATCCAACCGTATCCGACTCCGTATCCGAAAATTTAATACGGATATCCGATATCCAAATATCCGTGCGGATACTGATACGGATATGGTTTTGAATTTTAATTATCTATATCCGAATAGTAGATATATATTATATAATTTAATATGAATTATGAAAAAAATTATGTTATTCACTATTAAAAAAAGCGGATATCCGTATCCGTCTAATATCCGATCCGTTTGCACCCCTACTTTGGATACACTCTAGTTTGTCATTTAATTACAACATATATTTCTTCTCTTACAACAAAACTCCAATCTGACAAGTGAAAAGAAGAGTTCTCTTCTGACAGGAAAAACAAATATTTGTATTGTCATTTAGCCAAAAAATATCAAGTCTCTCATCTTTTTACTTTATTATATTTATCTGCCATCTAAAAATAGCAGATATTTTTTTACTCCTCTTTGGCAAAATTCACCTTTCCAACAGCCACTATCTATTCCAATAAACATTACCTATAATTTTGAGCTAATGAAACATAAAAGTTCACCTCTGACAGGCAAAGTAGGTATCTGGATAGATGGAGTCCACAAACTCCACTTCTGACTCGATCAATAGTGGGAAACAAAAATTTTATTGAAGGGTTTTTAAGCTCATGCTCGACCCTCCAGCAGCCCCACTGACACAGACAGAAGTTTGGTTAATTAATATAATGAACTGTCTTGTTAAGAGAAACAAGTTGACTAAATTTTTGCATCAATATCCAAAGGTCAGGGAATACCAAGCAATAATTCAAGTTTTGCCCTTCTCTTTGAGAAGACTTAAAACTCAGATTAAATGACTACATAGGTCTCAAGTAGCCTGTCTCTTTGAGCAGTTATCAGATTCTAATAACTAAATGGAAATAATTTTAGAAAGGGATGAGACAACAAATTTTAATTAGAAATATTTGGTACCTCGGGGTCAGACTCTTGTGAGTCAGAGTAGTTGTACGATCTTTTACCGGCAGCTGTAGAGAAATCCGCCAGAAAATCTGGATTAAGTGAAGTTCCTACTGAAGAAGACCCTTCGTAACATGAAACAATAAGGAATAAGAGAAACATATTTCAATTATACATTGACAGAGAAGTAGACATTATAGACAAGAGAAGCTATTATCAGCATACTCTTACCATAGATAAAATCTGTTTCTAACGACTCAGGCCACTTGTGTTGAGACAAGACCTGCATAACAAAATCATAGGATAATGAAATAAATTGCAAGTTGCTGGTCAAATCATGCTGATTCATTTTCAGTAAAAAAATATCTAATGATCAATTAGCTTCAGGAATATAAAGGACCTTAGTACAGATAAGTCTATCATTATTATTCCTAAAAGATCTACTGATTCCACCAATTATCACTCTGGAAATGAAGCCATGTTATGGATGCAGTTAATCACTTTCAAAGAGTAAGGATGTTACCAATGACACAAATAGCAGTTGAACAACTGAGGTGCATTGGGAATCAAAATTATAGAACTCTAAATGGGTACCTCTTGTAAGCGCCAGAGACCAAAGGACCTTTTCAATGATGCCAAAAGGGAGCACAATGAAGCCAGGAGCAAGTCGTCATGAATCAACTCTGACATTCTATCAAAATTGGGTCCCTACATATCAAAAAGTATGATAACTAAATAAGGCAGTTGCAAACATTAAAATGTGAAGTAAGAAATACAAAATAATGTAAATTAAATAAGAATAGAATATAACGTACCTTCAATAGATAAAGAAATAGCTGTACTCTGGTGTTCGCTCCAGCATATGCAGCTTCTAGGGTTTCTTTAGGATATATGAATGCAGAAAAAGAAAGGAGAGCAGAATCACTGAGAGGAGATACCCACTTTGCTATCTCCCTTGGCAAAAAGCCAAGCTGGATTGAATCTACAAATGTATTACTTCTTCACTTAAATCTATAACAAAACTGATTTAAGAGCCTTATCTAACAAGAAGGCAATCAAGATGATATTAAGTTGATCCAAAGAACAAGAAGCATTCATACCACCCCCGAAATCTCCATCTCTATCTTTCATAATTACACTGACAGCATTGGCATCAGCAGGTATATTTGTATTTCGTTTAAGGATAACTTCAACAGTTCCACAACTGTTCACCACACACTTTCCTAGTATTTTGGCCAGCATTTTAAATTGACCTGCATTTGAATCAACTGAAGCACCAAAACGATGATTTAAACCAACTACAGATGTATGGACACAGCCAAGACAACTCCCAGGGATGGACTTCATGTGCAATACCTGCTTAGCCTGTAACAAAGTTTTAGAAACCAAACATGAACATTACTTATCCTCATTGCACTAATGGAAATAGTATTTATTAAATACCACTTACAGAAAGGCTATAATCAGACTGCAAATAAGAAGGAATTTGAGCGTGTACTCCAGGTACAGAAGCAACGAGATGACAAGTGGCCTCTCTGAAGTCATAGTTGGCTAATAAATCAACCCAGTGTGCTTGATTAGGGACTTCATTGATAAGTGATGCAACGAACCCAGCAAGATGAGCACCAAAATCTGATTTATCTTCATCTGTTGGACAAAAGAGAGATGAAAAATGCGCAGATTTCCTGCGAGGGAAGTCTTGCCACCACACAGTATTTGTTATATGATTCCACTGTTTTGCAAGGAAAAGAGGAAAAAGAAAATAAAACAATTCTGATAAGAAACAATTACATGAAAAGTAAAATGCAAACAGTGTAATAGAAATACAAATAAAGATTGTGACCTGTCTGGATACTAAGTTAGCAGAAGTGATCACAACTCGCATAGTGTCCTCCCTATGTAATAGTATCAACTTTGGGTGATGGCATGCTACACCATGCTTCTTACGATCTTTTCCAAAGGCTATTTCATCAGGAAATCGTGGATAGCTTCACAATAAAGAAAACACATGTCACAATTTACTCTATTGTCTCCTACTTTCTCTGCATTATTTCTATACAGCTACCAAGGATCACCATGCCATATATCTGGGTTTCGTACGGGCTGTGGGATGTTTTTCTCTTACTGAATTATTGTGTGTTTATACCATACTAGACTATTAAGCATTAAGCAATGGATGCATTCATTTGATTCAATTCCTCATCTTTTTTCGCGATATCCAAATTAGTTCTAATAGGATGGTGCAGATTCTGTTATATGAAACATAAACAGTCCTGACAAAATCTGTCTTCTCATCTCGCAACTTTTGCATGGGTATCTGTAGCTAAGGCAAACTAATGTAAAATTGGATTCAGTTAGAGAATCCATAATTGATAGGTGTTCCTTAGAGATTATAGTATAATTTATTTTTAGTTATGGCCAATTTAGTGAAATAAGCAAATTAATCTAAACTCATCTGCTGTTATATGGCATTAATAGGTGATTTCAATGATTACTATGGCTAGACCTGCGGGTAGACTGAAAGCACAAATCAGCTAGACTAGTGCATGGACATCCAATGACATGTTTATGACTCATAAGAAAGTTTACAAAATTAATAAGCCCTTATGTAGCCTTAATCACAGACTGGAAAACTAATGGTGAACCAAAGTGCAAAGTACCAATGAATATATAATCCTCTTGCAGGTGTACAACCAGCACCAACCAGCAAATATCACAGAATTTTAACATTGATAAGTATTAAAGATATTTTCGAGGCAGTCTGTGACTAGAATATCTGAGAAGAACTATTACTTACACTAAAAGCAAATTAGGATGACTTGAAAACGGCATGGCTGTTCTGTTGTCGTGGTTCGCACTCCAGCATCTCTCGCCATTATGGCATGCAATTGTAATTGGTAGTTGGTTGGGAACTTTACAATAATCCAGAAACCTGGAAGACCAACTCAGATTAGGCATGCAATACATTAATCTTGCCAAACAGCGAGTGATAAAGTATCTGGGTGTGACAAAAGCGTACCAAGAAACATCACAAGTAAAAGTTGCAATAAAAATTCGAGTGAGGCTAACAATGGGGTGAAGAAGTTGTTGCAAAGTTACCCCAGTAGATTGACCAGGCACACTATGATCAATACTTGTCAGTCGGTTCAGAAAGAATATCTTGCCATCTGAATTGCAACCCAAATCAAGTTCATTGTTTCTACTAGGATTGGAAATTCTCTCCTTGTCAGCAATATCTTTATATAAATATTTCTCTGAATTAGCACTTCCTTTTGTGCAATCAACATTTTGCAAGGCTCTCAAATAAGATACAGGGTCATGACTGCTTAATATGCCCCTTACATGCCCCAAAAGCAACTCAGCTCTTGGAGAAACAGCATCTAACCACGCATTTTGATTCACCTCAGTGAAAACAATTTTCTCTACAACAAAACCGTAGCTTATCTTGATACATAGAAAGACCAAATCCCCAGTATTCAGCTCAGCAACGACACCGTGGGGAAGCCTACGTCCATTGACAAACACTCCGTTTGAAGAAACCCTACAGACTTTGCATTTGGATCCAACACGGGATGGGTCAGATTGAGCAGAGAGAAATGAACCATCGATCAGTCTGAGCTTGCAATCTGATCTGCTAAGAAGAATTTGGCAGTGGCGGCGGCTGATAGCAGGGGAATTGAGAACAATTTTGCAATGTTTTGGATTTCTCCCTATGGAGTAGACGCGATCGGATCTTAGACACAGCAATTCGTTTAAAGGATTGCCAACGAGTCGGAGGTAAAAGAAACCTACATTTAACGGTGTCGATCTTTGGTCTTCTCTTTCTGATTCTCTTCCTTGCTTTGTCAAAAGCTCCTCTTCCATGAGAGATGATTCTCAGATGCACCAATTTATATGCATATTTTTCGGATAATAAACAAATAACTTTAAGGAAATAAAAAAGATGAGGGGATACGAATGGGAGGGAAAGAGAAAACCCTAGCTTTCCCGCCATTTTCTCAGCCATCGTTGAGTTTCAGTCGTGCGGAAGAAGGAAAGATTGGACCCTGATAAGGATATGGGCCCACGAAACTTCAGCCCAGATTAAGGCCCAATTTTTAGTGTTATTAATTCTTCTCTTCCTCTTGCAAAATATTTTTTTGCATCAAGGCAGGTCAAGTTCTGACATCATCATGGATAAATCGGGAAATTTTTATTTTGAGCAGTTGTATGTATTTGTACAAGTTTGATATATTAAGCTGCTGAAATGAAAGAAATTACGAAAATTTAAACTCATTTATCTTTCTTCTGTCATCCTAGTATGACTATGTTTGACTATTTGAGACATTTGTGCAATTGATAGAGAAAATATAACCATACATTTCTTTGACGCAAAGCTTGTGATAGGTATAATAATAATAATAATAAAAAAAAAAAGCTATCCAATTTGTCAGCGAATGATTGAGAAACATAAGGTCATACAACTCGTAACCAAGGAAAGCGAGATCACAAAGTCGTGGCTATTCTGCATTGCTTTACCGTTGAACAGAAACCTCAAAAGTTATTGTGCATGAGAGACTATGAACCATAAATAATACGATATCAGGATAGTCTGATCTGGAATATCCAAACTAATAACCGCCAGGAATTTCAGGCCCAAAAATAAAAGCCCAAGCCCAAAAAGCTTAAGCATGCACTAACAGTCCACCTGGACACAGCAATAGATGACGAAGTAGCGCCAGCCATCCATTGATGGCCACGCTATCCAAAATCTGATCCCTTTGTGCCACACTTTTCAATCCCCTCCTCTCAATTCTCTAGCTCTTTTACAACCACAGCCTTGTCTGATTTAATAATTTTAATACCGTATACAATATAGTATAAACCATACAACATTCCCTTCTGTTGCTGCCGATCCTAAGATATATTTTTCACTTGTAGTTTCTCAATCATGGCTTCGGCTGCTCTTTCAGTAGCCAATGGCTCCCTTCAGGTACAGTGTGCTACTATTGGTACCTGTTAGGTTTATTCCTGATGTTAACATATGCATATAAGTATATATATATATATATATATATATAACATGAATACGTGACTTGTAGGCGAAGGCCAAGGGGTTCACGAGATTCCCGGAATACTCAGGTTTGAGGAGCACATTCATGCCATTGGGACGGGTCGGCGGCTCTGACGAATTCTTAGCTGCGGTTGCGTACAGAACATCTTTGGTATGCTCAACTTCCCCTATATACATTTTACTAAATGCTGTTCTGTCTAGAGTATATATATATATATATATGCATGGTTCTAAATATATATAGTGCTTTGAATTAATTACAATATACAATTATGGGTGCACTCATTGATGAACAATAGATAGGTGACTAGGTAAAGAACAGTTTGGACCGTTGCTGTAACTATCATGCATGCTGCATTAACCTCAATAATATTTCCTTCAGCACCATGACTTAAATCACTAATTAATTATATATCTCTAATTAAAGATGGAGTTTGTTTCAAGAAATTATTGGTTGCATGTTTAATTTGGTGCCTGTAGAATAAAAAAGAAGACCAAACCATTAGTCTCTACTTAAGCTCAAGTAATTAATAACAAAAAAAGAACGGAGAAATTGGCACCAGCATGCTAAACGCCTATATATACACCATTAAAAAAGACCTGACACTTCACGCAAAAAAAAAAAAAGACCTGACACCAACCATGTATCAACCAGGCTGGACCAATCAGCGCCACTAGCAGAAGAGTTCAACCAGTAGAGGCAACAATAAAGGTGGCCATCAATGGCTTTGGTAGGATCGGGCGCAACTTCCTACGGTGCTGGCACGGGCGTGAGAACTCCCCTCTTGACGTGATCGCCATCAATGACACCGGTGGTGTCAAGCAGGCCTCTCACCTCCTCAAATACGACTCGACACTCGGCATCTTTGATGCCGATGTCAAGCCTGTGGGTGACAATGGCATCTCAGTCGATGGCAAGGTTATCAAGGTCGTCTCTAACCGTGACCCAAGCAAACTTCCCTGGAAGGAACTGGGCGTCGATTTGGTTATTGAGGGCACCGGTGTTTTTGTGGATAGAGATGGTGCCGGGAAGCATATCCAGGCCGGTGCAAAGAAGGTCTTGATCACTGCACCTGGAAAGGGAGATATACCAACATACGTGGTTGGAGTCAACGCCGATTTGTACAGTCCCGACGAACCAATTATTAGCAACGCTTCGTGCACGACCAACTGCCTCGCACCTTTCGTCAAGGTCCTTGACAACAAGTTCGGTATGTACCAAATTGATGACCTGTATTAAGAACTTAATTTCTTTCCATTTTATTTTATAATTAATCTCTATTTACTGAACTACATCTACAAAATAAACTGACAGGCATTATCAAGGGAACAATGACAACAACCCATTCATACACTGGCGACCAAAGACTGTTGGATGCGAGTCACCGTGACCTTCGCCGTGCTCGTGCTGCAGCATTGAACATTGTACCAACCTCCACTGGTGCGGCTAAGGCCGTGGCCCTTGTCCTCCCCAACCTCAAGGGCAAGCTCAACGGAATTGCTCTCCGTGTACCGACTCCCAATGTCTCTGTCGTCGACCTCGTCGTTCAGGTAATAATGTTAAACTAAAACCATTAATTTTAGACAACTTAATTGCTTATGTCTACAGCTTCATATGTAGATGCATCACAAAATTCTGATTTCTAAAATAGGTCACAAAGAAGACATTTGCTGAGGAGGTAAATGCTGCATTCAGAGAAAGTGCTGACAATGAACTCAAAGGCATCTTGTCTGTCTGCGATGAGCCGCTCGTGTCCGTTGATTTCCGCTGCTCCGACGTCTCATCCACCGTCGACGCCTCCCTCACTATGGTGATGGGTGACGATATGGTGAAGGTCATCGCTTGGTACGACAACGAGTGGGGCTACTCTCAGAGGGTGGTTGATCTTGCTGACATCGTTGCTGCCAACTGGAAGTGATTTTTTTTTCTCATTTTTCCTTTTTTTTCTTTCTTTTTTTTTGCTTAAATTGCGTCTTCGTTTTTGGAGAACCATATGTAATGAGCATATTACAAGAGCTTTTGTTCTTCCGGTTTTCCATTCATGTATTGCTACATATAACATCAAGAACCTGTCCCGTATATATATAGAAAATTTGTACATTTGTTTTAATGGACTACAATTGTTTGTGTTATCATCGCTCTTGAAAATTGAAACAATTAATTGAACTGTTTTAACGTGTTGATATTTCATTAAGTACAGTTATTTCTGCGTTTTTACTGTTGAAATCTATAAATTAATTAACTTGTCTAAATCTTGAAAGAATTCCATATTTTAAAGAAATCTTATTTACATTTTAATTAAAATAATGATCTTGATGAAGGAAAACTATTTATAACAGTAAACTTCATTTATTAGGAAGAATTTTCATAGGAGGCTGGTATAAACAATAATATTTTATCTATTAGGATAACATTTCTAAACATCTTATAAATTGTGTGAAGAAATGCAACCCCCCCCCCCCAAATGTCTTTCCAGCTGACGACCATTTACTACGTTTTATTACCATAATTGTTATATCTTTTATTCTTTATTTTTATCCAAAGAGGTTGAAGCAAAAAAAAAAAAAAATCTTTTAGTCTTAAAAATCGATATATCGATCTATGCATTAATAACACGTCACAACTTTTACTTTTTAAATTGTGAACAACACAACACAACTATTATAATTTGTTTTTTTATTCTTTAAGTTATATTAAATCAATAAAGTTTTTCAAGTCACTGTATAATATATAATGTACAGTGAAGCACATACCGAATCCTATCATAAAATATGAACACAATATGTAGATAATATTAGAGATGCAATCGGATTGGATACCCATCGGATAGTGGTAAAACTATATACGTATCCACTTTTATTTTTTAAAATACAAATACATATTATATATTAGATAGATACGAATCAAATATTAAACGGATATAGATTGGATACCGGTAGATATATATATATTTTTTATATTATTAAATTATACAGTATATATCTATTATTCAGATATATATAATTAAAATTTAAAATTATATTTATATCTGTATCTGCATGAATATTCAGTATTGAATTCCGCCGTATTTAGTTTTCAAATATGAATCTGAATACGGATCAGATATCCGTTTGCACACATAGATAATATAGATTGCGCTAATAACCTCACATTGTCTAGCAATTAATCTCCCTCTTTAATAAAATAAACAAAAATACATTTAAGTTTTATAATTATTTATTAATTGAAGATATTGAAATCAATCTACTAACGTGCAAGAAGTTCACAAACACAAGTGTTGAGTGGGGAGAATGAAGCTGCTTTATTCATAGTTCTAATATTGTGATGAGTTATTTGTTATTGTTTACTATTATTCTATAGCTATGGGTTGTGTACATGAGCAAAATCTGACCATTTTTTTTGAATCAAGATCAAGTTTTTAATTAGTGTTATTTTAGACTTGTGATATCTAACTGACTAATTAAATCAAAGTTATAAAGAGTTACGACACCTCATTCATAAATATATCAAACGTCTTATTTTTTTTTGACATACACCTTAAATAAGCAAAAAAAACTAAAACTTCACAAATAAAAATATTAAGTTCAGATCTCTAAAAAATAGAGGACCGCCTGTGGGGGGGGGGAGGGGGTTGATCCCTAGAGGACCGCTCATGGGCCAGGCGGTTCGCTATGAAGAATGGGCCGCCCGTGAGACTGGAAACCGGAGCATTTTTTTCAAAAAGAAACAAGCATGAGGGCGGTTTTAAAATTAACCTTTTTTAGGGTATTAATAAAAATGTCCGGACAAAATCAGACTTATAAAACTATAAAGTTATTTGATGATAATAAAGTAAATTTATAATACTTATGACATTTTATTCTAATTAAATTACATAAATACACAATTTATTTTTATGGAGATCAATTGATCCGTCTTGATCGTGTGACTACTCGCGACTCTCAACTGGATAAGTTTGTGATTTTACATTGTATTAGAATTAAAACCAGTTCTTATTATTCACCAACATAATTATCATTTAAGTTGCTTCAGAAAATAAAGACGGACACTATTGCTTACTGGTTTAGAGAAAAAAAAAAATTTGTCGAACTACTATTTTGATGGGTTACCAACTTACCAACCATATATTTTATATTTTTTTTGGTCCGAATAATATATAATTACTGGTTTCGATTTGTGCATCAACTTATTCCATGCAAGCCCAAAATGAACTCAAGTGAGGCATCCCCTTTGTTGCAGTTTTGAATGAAATGAAGAACCTCACAAAAGGAGAAGAAAAATCCATTGCTCCAGCTTCTGTGTTAGTATGGGTTCTAGGTATGATGTTCAAAGTCTCTCAATTGATTAGAAGGCCTTTGTTGTGTGGCCCAGTCAGCCCACTATTTATTATTTGACCAAGCTTATATTGGGCCTCCAGTATTTTTGGTAACAGAACTACAAAATATTTGAAATTTTTGGCCCAAATAAACTCATAGGCAAGTTATCAGGATAAAAATAAATGTGTTGCCAAGTAAATTTATAATGACGATGATGGTGACGATGAGGGCAATATATTAGGATGTCATTTTGCGAAAAAAATTTATAAACCATAATTAGAAAAAAAAAAAAAAGATTTTTGTGAAACTAACATGATTATTTTATTTTTTTACAAAAACCATAAGAACCAAAATGTCATTTCGGTCCATTTTTTTTGTTGGGAAGGCCGGTGCAAAATGACATTTCGGTCCCATCTGTTTTTATAGATTTCGAAAAAAAATACGTTAAAAAAATTATAAAAATACCTGAGACCGAATTGTCATTTTGGTCTCAAAAAAATAAAAAAATAAAAAATTTGGGAACCAAAATAACATTTCGGTTCTTTTTTTTTTTAGAAAAAAAAGAAGAAGTAATCATGTTGGTTTCATAAAATTCTTTTTTTCTAATTATGGTTTATAAAAAAGATTCATCATTTGGCACCAGAATAAAAATGCTATCCATAATGTAATAGTTTACTTTACTCTTCGCCTTTTCTGACTTTTGTACATGTAAAATCCACATCTGAATTGAGGATCCACACCACAACACAGAGAGACATGAAAGAAAAATAAAAGTTGATTCATCAATCAATTTGACTACACAATTGATGCTTGGCCTACTTGGTACCCAAAATCAGATAGATAAATTGATCAGATTAGGTAGGTATACACACGTTTCGAAAGTCTAATAAACGAAAGAAAGATTCCAGTGGCACATTTCCCACTAGTGATATGTTGTCCAGTGTTTCTTTTATTTTTCTTTCCTTTGCGTTCTTTAATTCTTTTCTTTGATTTATTTGTAAACATCACTCGTGGGCTGGGGCCTGGGGTTGCTGCTGCTGTTTTTTTTTCTTCTTCTTCTTCTTTCAGATGCCACGTTTCCACTTGCTACAACATCTGGTTTGCTGTCTTCGGTCTTATATAGATGTCATTGATAGGACACTGACAAATGAATTATTCGAGATCATTTCGGTGCGTTCAAAAATTCATAATTTAAAAATAATTTGATTATAATTTAAAAATTATTCAAAATTATTTGAATCAGAGAGCAAAAAATAAATGTTTTGGTAAAAATTCGCAAGTTCATAAAATTTGCGAATTATTCGGATTTATTTGGTCAAAGTTCGATTAACCGAATAATTTGACGTTTGATTTAGCATCAAAAAAAGAAAAAACGAATTATTCACGATTAATACGCGAATTCTTGTGACTATAATTGATAGAACGGTTGAAATAAATTACATTTGGGGTAATAATTTCGTTTTCACCTGGATAATTTTGGTAAAGATATTTACGGTGTTATTTTAGTTTCATACAATGCACGGATCATATATTTTATTATTTTGATTTTATTATCGGTATGCTGCGATAAGTCAAAATAACATTGTTAATATCTTTATCTAATAATTTGAAGTTGAGATATTATATATATTTGTACTCTCCACAAAGTGCAATTTCATATGCTTTCCCATAAAATTTTTAAATTTGTTCCAAACATGAGATATCAGATACAAAAGCGTTAAATTTCATCGAAATACTATTAGTCAAACTAGAACAATTTTTATACATATTTCTTCTTGGATGTAGTAAGCTTATGTAACAATATTATAGATTTATGGTAGCGAACTAGCCACTACCATGATTTAAAAAAATATATACAGAGAGAGATAGGCTACCATACTTTGCAAATTAAAATAGATGTTTTAATTTGTATTCATATCTCTAATCTCAAAATTTAAATAGTCAATTTGAACTTCTCAACATGTTCTTCGTATTGAAATGTGCTTGGAGACCAAATTTTACATTTTTTGAAATTTTTTACTATTTAAACTTTAAAACTAAAAATATGAGCACAAATTAAAACATCCACTTCAAATGTTATAATTATATATTTATCCCTAAGAATTACCCAAGTGTTGTTTATTAATCAAAAATGAGTATTTCATCCTCGGTACAAGTAATTATATTTCTTTTTAACAATATATATTCTAGTGTTTTTCTCCAATTTTTTCTTGTCGGCGTCATCTACCCTTTAGGTGGTATTTGTTTTCAAATGAAATACTGAGAGAAATATAGATGAATCATCTTGACCTAATTGAGTCAAGAAATTATTAATTAATAGGAAATTGGAAAAAGAAAAGAAAAATCTTTGTTAGTTGGTTGGTTCACACGGAATTAAGGATAATTCCTGTTTGACAATATAGAAGGCGTGCTCAAGAAATTGACAATTGGTACCAATTGTAGTCAACGTTTTCCACCAAGTAACCAATTGCAACTTAATTAATTAATTTTGTATATCTTTGGGTATTCCAATTGCTATTTAAAATTATATTGCACCATTCACATTAGTATTGTTGTTGTGAGGTCATTAACTTTTGGGTATTAGGTCATTTGCTATATTTGCAAAGATAAAGTTAGCTGTGTGCGCGGTATAAAATAATAAAATATAATAAACAAAAAATATAGTGTAGGCCAACAGTACCAGAATATCTTATCAATCAATTCACTTCCAACCTGTTCATGATACATACTTTAAAAATTAAAACGAAATAAATTATATATATAGAGAGAGAGAGATTCACTTAGTGATATCAAATTACACTCTACATTTCAAATTTTTCAGAGTTCAAAAAGTTAATTCAAATCATTCAGTGTGATAAATATATTAAAATATATTTATATATCAAATTTGATATTTTTTTTGAATTTTTTATTTTTCATTAAGTATTTCATAAAATCTCATTTTTTTATACTCATCTTAGTAAATAGTAAAAAAACAATATAAGTGAATCCCTCTCCATGTGTGTGTATAACAATCTTTCAACCGGTCCGTGAAAGGAATTTGTTTCCTCTCAGGTATTACAGAGGATTACCCTCACTTTACTGTTTGAGATTAAATCTCAACCAGTTTGAGATTCGGATCACTATAGGGGGCAGTATTATTGGACTTTGAGATTCGTACCAAGTTAAAAACAATGGTTCAGATCCAGTAATTGTAAAAGATTCCCTTATCAGGTATTGGAGAGGATGTGATTTCCCGTGAAAGCACTGAACACCATCTTTATTTTATTTTTTTAAATGAATTATCAATGCAGAATGGTTGCCGCATGACAGCAGCACGGATGGTCTAAAACAACCACCTAATTTTAAATAAGTTTAACAGTCACGATCAGATTTGATCGTGACCGTGAATTGGATTTATGCGATAAGTAGATGCTGGAAACATAATGGGGACCGACCAGCGCCAAGTTGGAATTTACCAATTTGTGCTTTTTTTTTTTTTTTCTTTTTCTTCTTTGCATCCAGAGATTGATTCACATGTCGACATTTTGCGTTGGTTTCTTTGCTTTTTGGCTAAGTACTCTCCTTGCCCTTTTAGTTTAAGGCAACCACCCAAATGGGAGACAATTTTCATTGATTCGCTTTATTCAAACGCACCTTGTAATTTATAATTAAGAAGAGTACTATGAGATAGATTTATGTGGGTTTTGACCCCACCAAAAAAAGATTATCTTTTATGTTTTTAATTAATTTTATTAATCAGACCCATCATGCTACTTTTATTATTCTTAGGGTTGCCTCTCACATTAGCCAAGGTACTTTGATTTATTTAACACAAACTGGAAAGAATATAATATTAAGAGTACAACGCATAATTTTTATATATTTGGTTAAATATTGGAAATATAGTTGCTTCCGGGGAAAACAAAGCACCAATTTTGTAGACGAGAAACGAATCATTCCTATCTAATATGTACCTTTTTTTTATCCAATTTATTTTGTACTAGTTTTTTTTTTTTTCAAAAGCAGAGATTTTTTGTTTTGTTTTATTTTATTTTATTTTATTTATTACAAGGTTACAACCATAGTCACAAGATTTACGAATAAATTTATTTTTTTTGTGATGGCAAACCAAACACCGAATTATTCGGTCGACTGAGCTTTGACCGAATTATTAGCAAATAATTCATGAATTTTACCAATTTTTCCCGAATTATACGAATTATTCCTGGACTTTTCCTGATTTTTTCCCATAACATTTTCTTTTTATTTTTGATCTCTTGTGGGACTGGAATCTCTGATTTAGATAATTCTAAATTATATCATAATTATTCTCGAATCACAAATTTTTGACACTGCCGAACTGAATCCGAATTATTTAATTGTCACTATGGTTACAACCACACACAAGCTATTCAATCAAGTTTTTATTGGATTTACATTCAGATTTTCACATTGGGGTCATTCGACAACAAAGAATTAAGAACTTACGGAGCACTAAGGAACTGATGTTCAGTTATCTTAATCCGTGAATGCAAGTTAAAGAAGCTAAAGGAAGGAGTTGTCTTAATCGGTTGTCTTATTTCCTATTTTATAAAAAAAATGCTTCACTGTATTCTATTTTCTGGCTCCGCCCCTGCAATCTAAACACAAGATATAAATATCTCGTTAACTTCCATTATGAAAAAGATGATATTATGCCTTGAAATTCTCTGAGTTGGTTGTCCAGTCACTATTATCACATAAAAATCAATTTATTCAATTGTCATGCTAAGGTCAAAGTTAAAGCTCAGATCAAAATGAAATAAACATGGCTAATTAATTACACCTCTAATCTGACACAGTAAACTTCAACAGCATGAATAGAAAACTTGGAAAAAAAGAACAAAGAAATTGACATTGACGCTACAAGCACCTTAAGCAAGAAGCATATTTGAAAGTGACAAAATCTACTAGTCAAGATGCATGAAATTTGGATGGAAATGGGAAAGGGGAAAGGAATCCAGTTGAATGTCCCCAAGTGATGCCTTGGATAAGAAAAATGATAAACACAAAAGGCCAATAAAAAGATGAATATATATATTTATATGGGCCGACTAATTTGCTGTCGATAGTATTTTAGTCGGAGGTGCTGCTCTCCTTTTTTTTTTTTTTTTTTTGTGATGTTCAAACAACAAATTCAAACCGTTAGATATTTAATCTACATTATAATCTACTTGGAGACCAAATTTTATATTTTTGGAAACTTTTTTACTCTTTATTAAGCTGGTTTGAAAACCGCTAATTTCAATGCTACAGAAATTTACTGAAAACAACAGTTTTCAAACTAGCTTAATAAATGGTAAAAAAATTTCAAAAAATATAAAATTTGGTCTCCAAGTAGATTATAATATAGATTAAACATCTAACGGTTTGGATTTATTTTTTGGACATCACAAAATAAAAAAAAGGGGGGCAGTATCTCCGACTAAAATGCTGCCGGCAGCAAATTAGCCAGACCCTCTATATATATATATATATATATTTGATAAGGACTGGAGATAAATAATTAATTGTTCTTGCCAACTTTAGGTGTTAGGAGGGCTGATGACATTTGTTTAATACTAACAGGTGAACAGATTTTAATGATAGAATGCATGATCTCATATTTGTTTTTGTACAGTGGTGACTAAGGCTGACCAACTACTTACAAAAGTTTGTGTTAAGGCATTATTTTTCATTTGAACTTATGTGTTTAAAACAATTAATTACAGAGAGTGCACAATAGATTTTCAAAGTTTTTAAAGTCCAAACATTCGATCCAAACCATTTAACATGATGGATATATTAAAATGTGCTTACATATCAAATTTTACATTTTTTGAATTTCTTTTACTATTTATTAAGTATTTTACTAAATCGTTATTTTCAGATCATTGAATTTTTGTACCTATGTTAATAAATAGTAAAAAAAAAAAATCAAAAGATATAAAATTTGATTTGCAAGCATATTTTAATATATCCATCATGTTAAACGGTTTGGATCGAATGTTTGGACTTTAAAAATATATATAATTCGGTGTCACCGAAAAAAGATGTAAGTGGATCCGTTATTGTGTGTGTATGTGTTGGCTCTAGGTTCTCTAAGAAGAATAAACATGAAAGGAAAATGATCAAGGTGACATTGCATTTAGGACTACAAGCAAAATACCATGTAAATAAAATAATATTATTTATATCATATTGTTACCTGTTAAGATTAATCTTATTTGCATCATATTCTTCTTCACTAAAGTTAAGGAGGTAGGGACATGAAATAAATGGATAACGACAATTATTAAATAAAAATATATGACAAAATGTGTTCACATTAATTAATATTTATGAATGAACGACAACTAATTGAAGAAAAAAATTACAACAAGTACATCAATACATCATATCATAACTTTTGACAATTTTATAACATCTTATCTGTCCAATCAACTTAAAACTTTATTTTAATTACTGATTAAGTAATATTACTTGAATTATACATAAATTAATGGACGTGTCATCACTGTGCTTACACTTTCAAACAAGAATAATTTAATAATTTGCACTTATGGTTATGGATCAGATCTCTGACAACAAACAAAATAATAAAAATATATATCTTACAATTAAATATCTGTATTTTGAAAATATATGAATACGGATGGATACATCCGTGACCGAGTTTTTTTTTTTTAAACCATAATTAGATTTTTATAAATCCAACATTATTATTTATTTTATTTTTTACAAAAACTATAAGAAATGTTCCAATTTTTATTTTTTGGATTGAAATAGCAATTCGGTCTCATATTTTAATGATATAATGCATGATCTCGTATTTGTTTTTGTATAGTGGTGACTACGGCTGACCAACTACTTACAAAAATTTGTGTAAGGCATTATTTTTCATTTGAACTTGTGTGTTTAAAACAGTTAATTACAGAGAGTACACACTAGATTTTTAAAGTTTTCAAAGTCCAAACAATCGATTCAAACCGTTCAACATAATTGATATATTAAAATGTGCTTGCAGATCAAATTTTATATTTTTTTTTATTATTTATTAAGTATTTTGTAAAATTGTTGCTTTCAAACCATTGAATTTTTGTACCTATGTTAATAAATAGTAAAAAAAAAATATAAAATTTGATATGTAAGCATATTTTAATATATTCATCATTTGAAACAAATAAACAATTTAGATTAATTATTTAGATTTTAAAAATACAGAGTATAATTTAGCGTCATCAAAAAAGAATGTAAGTGAATGTGTGTGCTATAGGCTCTCTAAGAAGAATAAACATGAAAAGAAAATGCTCATGGTGACCTTGCATTTATTCATTTAGGGGCTATAAACAAAATACCATGTTATAAAATAATATTATTTATATCATATTGTTACCTGTTAAGATTAAGCTTATTTGCATCATATTCTTCTTCCCTAAATTTAAGGAGGTATGGACGACATGAAATAGATGGATAACGACAATTATGAAATAAAAATATATGAAAAATATGTAAACATTAATTGCCGATTTTTTTATTTATATCCAAAATTTAAATTGAATTTCAAAAATTAACCGAACCGGCTGTTAAATTTGAAATCTACCCAAACCGGTTAACCGTTAACCAAACCAATGGGTTCGGTTAACCGTTTAGCGAACCAACGGGTTCGGTTAACCGTTTAGCGAACCAACGGGTTCGGTTAACCGTTTAGCGAACCAACGGGTTCGGTTAACCGTTTAGCGAACCAACGGGTTCGGTTAACCGTTTAGCGAACCAACAGTATGGGTTCGGTTAACGGTTTAGCGAACCAACAGTGGGTTACACTATTTTCATAAATTTTAAACTAATCTAAACCGTTTTTGATGTTTCTAATTATTTCTAAACCAATTTAGATTACCTAAATTTTCTAAACTATTTTACACTATTTTAAAATTTTCTAAATTATTCTAGACCGTTTTCGAACTTTTCTAAATTATTATCGACTATTTTGGAACTTTCTAAATTATTCGGGCACCAGTTTAAAATTTTCTAAATTATTCTACACTATTTTACAACTTCCTAAATTATTTTTCACCATTTTGGAATTTTGCAAATTACTCAATTTTGGAACTTTCTAAATTATTTTTCACCATTTTGGTATTTTACAAATTACTCTAAACTATTTTGGAACTTTTCTAAATTATTCTATACTATTTTGGAAGTTTCTAAATTATTCAGGCACCACTTTAAAATTTTCTAAATTAATCTACACTATTTTGGAACTTCCTAAATTATTCTACACTATTTTGAAACTTTTCTAAATTATTCTACACTATTTTGCAACTTTCTAAATTATTCAGGCTACTATTTTAATTTTTTCTAACTGGAGATATTTAGGTAAATAGAATAATTTAGAATAATTCAACACCTTTTAAACGGTCTAGAATAATTTAGAAAAGTTCCAAAATAGTGTAGAATAATTTAGGAAGTTCCAAAATAGTGTAGATTAATTTAGAAAATTTTAAAGTGGTGCCCGAATAATTTAGAAACTTCCAAAATAGTATAGAATAATTTAGAAAAGTTCCAAAATAGTTTAGAGTAATTTGTAAAATACCAAAATGGTGAAAAATAATTTAGAAAGTTCCAAAATTGAGTAATTTGCAAAATTCTAAAATGGTGAAAAATAATTTAGGAAGTTGTAAAATAGTGTAGAATAATTTAGAAAATTTTAAACTGGTGCCCGAATAATTTAGAAAGTTCCAAAATAGTCAATAATAATTTAGAAAAGTTCGAAAACGGTTTAGAATAATTTAGAAAATTTTAAAATAGTGTAAAATAGTTTAGAAAATTTAGGTAATCTAAATTGGTTTATAAATAATTAGAAACATCAAAAACGGTTTAAATTAGTTTAAAATTTATGAAAATAGTGTAACCCACTGTTGGTTCGCTAAACGGTTAACCGAACCCGTACTGTTGGTTCGCTAAACGGTTAACCGAACCCGTACTGTTGGTTCGCTAAACGGTTAACCGAACCCGTACTGTTGGTTCGCTAAACGGTTAACCGAACCCGTACTGTTGGTTCGCTAAACGGTTAACCGAACCCATACTGTTGGTTCGCTAAACGGTTAACCGAACCCTTGGTTCGGTTAACGGTTAACCGAACCCCTTGGTTCGGTTAACGGTTAACCGGTTTGGGTAGATTTCAGATTTAACAGTCGGTTCGGTTAATTTTTGAAATTCAATTTAAATTTTGGATATAAATAAAAAAATCGGCATTAATTGATACGAATGAATGAATGATTAGTTGAAGAAATAAATTACAAACAGGTACATCAATACATCATATCATAACCTCATGACAATTTTATAACATCTTATCTGTCCAATCGACTTAAAACTTTATTTTAATTACTGATTAAGTAATTATACATAAATGCATGCACGCATCATCACGGTGCTTAAACTTTCAAACAAGAATAATTTAACAATTTGCACTTATGGTCATGGACATGACAAAGTAATCAGAGCTCTGACATAAAAAATAATGACGAATAAAATATTTTCTTACAGTAAGTTTTGAATTACAAAATATATACCTTACAATTAAATATAAGGAGATTTCAAATGCCTCTATTTTTTGTGCCTCTATCGTAGCTCTATTTTTAAAATCATTAATAAATCAAATTTAACTCATAAACGATCAAATAAAACTGTTAGATATGATATATGTTAGTTATACTCCTGGACCAACCCAGACTAATCTTAAGGTCAGATCTAGCAAGAATTTGGACTGGTTTTTTGAACTAGACTCCCGTAAACCCGACCCAACTAGCCTCAATCCGAACCAACCCAACCCAACCTGCCCCCCGAAATCTCCCAAAAAACTCCAACTTCGACCCGAATCCAACCAGCACCCGACCTGTGCTAATTTTGAACCAAGAATCTAGCACAGATTTGATCCAACTCCTCCAAATAAAATCCACCGAACCCGTAAACCTGCAAGAGCCGAGAACCGCGGGACCCGTGGCTCGAACCGACGGGACCTGATCCAACTCCGTTTTCACAACATTAGTGATAATTCAAATATTAAATAAATATTCACATCTTACCTGTTTTAATCCATAATATTGGCAAGTCCTTTCCTTTCTTTTCCTTTCAAATGACAATCCTGATCTGTGATTTCTTATCCGTCAGATTCAGATCAGACATTCATGTCGGAACTGAAACCTGATAGAAATTATACAAAAACAGTGCCTAGATAGTACATCCCAGATACCAATAAATGTCGCATCAATTCCTAAGAAAAAAAAGAAGCAAAAATGAAAAAGAACCACTGACGTATTAATTAGACCTTCCTTGGGTAAATGGGCCCCGCGACAAATTACCACATCTTTGTACGGACTTACACGAGCAAGAAATTGAACATGGCAAGGCAAAATACATGCGCGACCCACCTGCCATTTTTATTCGTGGGCCCACTATATCTACCAGACCCAGTACCCCGGAAACAGAACCTATTTGTCTTGACCCGAATAGCCGAATTTTTTTTAAAAACCATAATATATATATTATATTTTTTACCAAATTTACTTAATTATTTTGATTTTTATAAAATTTTAAAAATTGAGATGTTATTTTGATTCGAAATTTTTTTTTTCACACCGAATTGTCATTTCGGTCAAAGATGTTATCAGTTTTTGATTGAAATATGTGAAAACGACTCAGACTGAAATTACATATTGATTCTGAAAAAAAATCGTTTCGAAATAACATGTCAATTCTTATGAGTTTTCTAAAAACTAAAGCAATCAAATTGGTTTGAAATTTTTTATTTATCTATTTATGATTTGTAAAAAAGTTTCAGAATAACCAGCAATTTGCTCTCATTGTTAGAAATACCAATTATATGTTTATTGTATTGTGAATTCATATTTTTGTTTTTAAAATTTAAATAATTAATTTGAATTGTTTAATATGATATTTATATAAAAATATACTTACACAGTAAATTTTATATTTTTTTAATAGTACAAAAATATTTGATTTAAAAATTCTGAATCATTTGAAAGTAGTATTCTTGTAAGTATCTAAAAAATAGTAATAGAAAATCTAAAATGGTTAAAATTGAGTCTCCAATTATACTTTCATATGAAGATCATATTGAATAGTTTATTTTGTTTAATTAAATTTTAAAAATAAAGATATAAATCTATAGCACAAATCTATCCTCAGTATCCATATTACCATAGCTTCACTGGTGTTAAACAACGGGTGATTATTTGTGAGCTTCAGAAATAGGTCGATGTTCATTGATGGAGGTGTTAAGTATATATTGAAATTTATCAAGGTGTTAAGTATATATTGAGGTGTTAAGTATATATTGCTATTTAGATGGAGGTGTTAAGTATATATTGAAATCTATCCTCTATAATTACATTTTTTAATTATATATTGAAATTTATTTGATTTTTTTTCTATAGAACTTTTTATAATATAGTCTTTTCCGTAAAATATCTAACATTTATTTGTAACCACAATAGTTTAGTAGTTGTAGATACTTCAGTTCAAATTTCATCTATTATATATTGTACATTTTAAGTTTTAGTCGTTTTTATAAAGGTTTTAAATAGCGATTTTCGCGTTATAGTGGAAAGGTCAAAAAAAGCTCTTGTGAATAACGTAGCTATAGTAAAAGCTGTCCTACATGGTGTTTTTTGTTTAAAGAATTATATTTTATATTTCTACTAATTATCAACATTATCTAAAATCTCATAGATCAATAAGTAACACAAAATTGATTAAGGAATTAGAATATTCTTTTTAATCAGTACAAAATCCAAATTGCTATTCAAAATATCCCTAATAATATCATAAAATCTATATTTTTTTCCATTCAAAATAACAACCTAAGCAATATGGCATAAACTATATATTTTGTTCTATTAAAAAAAATATTGGCTTCATGAAATAAACTATCTATATTATTCTATTTTAAAACAAAATCAATCTGGACTTTGAAAAAATTGATCTTCAAAATTAATTTTTAGTTTAGGCCTTTATAAAAAAACCTGTGTAGCATAGTGTGCGCTATAGTGCGTAGCATGTAGCGCAAATACTGAACCACTATTACTGCTATAGCGATCATAATTAAAATAACGAACTTTTATCCCATAGCATAGTATTTAAGATTTGAAAACACTATAGCGCATATATTACTTCGCTACTGCGTGCTATTTAGAACACCGGTTTTTTATTAAAAAAATTTAGTTATGTTACCGACGGAGCTTGTTGCTTTATCTTTACCCATTTTTTTTTTCTAGTTCTTATTAATGACTGTTCATAATTTGCATGAAATCAGGAGAAGATAAATAGGAGACATTCGTTACATTCCTACCATCTCTAACCCTAGTGTGTAATGATGAGTTACCACGTGATGTGTTCTTTTTATAGCTATTGTTTTATTTGTTAATATATTATGTAAATACTATTTTTTTTTAAAGTAAGTGACTTTAAATGTCTCTTAAAAAAAATTATTGATAAAAGAAGTATTTACAATGATTAAATGACCGTAATTTATAAATCTGCTCTTTTATTTTCATTAAATTCTCTAAACTATTTCAATTTTCTAATCCTATTTATATATATTTTTACTCACGTGAATACTTTAATCCCATCTCTAGAAGGAATGTTTGACAATCGATTAGATCAAAAATATACAAGCATAAATTTTAGATATAGTTGTGTATCTATTAATTTAAATCCAAAAAAAATATTCAAAGATTTACATAAATGCAGATAATATATTTTGGCAGTTTTTTCTCGTATCCAAATTTAACAAAATTACAGAAATTTTAAATTTAATAGTATGCTTCAGGATCAAATTAAAAGTTGTTGGGCAACCATGCCTGATAACACATTACAAAATATTTAAAAAAATCATTAATAGAAAAAACATAATTATTGCAAGACAAAAAAAAAATGTAATTCGGAAACCATCTTTAATTATTTAAAACGATAGAACAGAGCAAAAGCTGTCAGTTATTCAACCAGCGTCACATTATTATTTGAAATTTCGTGCCGAGTTGAAATAATTATATGCTATTTATTAAAAATATATATCTAACCCAAATAAAACCACTATTTTTATTAATATCCAATATTAATTACAAAATAACATAATTATCCAGGCTAGCTAGGAGGAAAGATAGTGTGAATTTTGTGAGAATGAATTTTGAGAATTTCGGCCATCCCTCCACACATATATATAGATCTCCGAACTGGCTATTTTTTCGCCGGTGGAGAATTAAAATGAATACCGGCAATTTTTTGGCCGGTGGAGAAAATAATCGGAATCGGCTATATGGCCCATATTCTAGTCGGTCTGGGCGTTTTTATAAAAATCCAAGTAACTTTGACAATTCGGTTATTTTGTAATTAATGTTTAGCATTAATAAAAATGGCGGCAAATAATATAAAAAAAAATATCAACATATAAAAAGGACAGACAAAAAGTGGATCCGCAGAAAATTGTGCTTAAAATAAAATAAAAAATAGTTCGAGAAATGCTTCGGTATGAACCCTCAGGCCTCAGATTACTTTCTTCAATATACAATTAAATTTTTTTGATGAAATGGGGACACAAAGTCTAAAAAATAATTTTCATTATATAAAGGTTAATGCAATAATGCTTCAGACAAAGAATATGATATGTACAGTGCTCGTTTAGCTGTCTCGCAAACAGTATTCATTTCTTCATAAAAAATAGCTTACAATCTCCTCTACTCCATGTCAAACATCTATTAATTATTTTTTTCGTTTTTATAATTGAATGAAATTCGGCATGAAATAGAAGGATACCTTTACATTTTTTATATATCAATCAGTCTTTTTTTAATGAGCGGTACCATTTGATAATTTATTATTTTGACAATATTAATAATTTAAACAATAAAGTGTGTCTTGGAATTCAACATCATGAGCATTATCTATATTTATAAATATGATGGAAATTCGTGTATATTTTATGTTGCGTCAAACAATTAATTAAGATTTTAACAGTTTGAAATTAACAACCCACGATGTATCATCAAATAATATTTAAATTCAATAAAGTTTATTTTTTATGCTATCTGTGTGTTCAATAACATATCTATAAATTAACTTTAAAAATATAATTTACTCTTCACTAAGAATAGAACTAGGGTGTTTTTAAGCTCACCAAAGTGTTTGGTGAGCTTAATTTCAAAATTTATCAAATTGGTTTCAAATGACGAATTTGAATCGTTGAAACCCGTCTACCTTATGAGTGATGCATCTACATGTGAAAATTTTAAATATTTGAATTAATTTAGTATAAAGTCAAGTGGTCAAAACACGTTAAAAAAATAAATGCACTAAAATTAATTTATTAACTTTCTAATTTTGACCAATTGACTTTATACTAAATTAATTCTCATGTTTAAAATTTTCACAAGTAGACCCATCACTCATAAGGTAGGCGGGTTCCAACGGTTCGAATTCGTTATTTGAAACCGATTTGATGAATTTTGAAACACCCAAGTTCTACTCTATATAAACTTTTCTTTTAAAAAAATTATCAAAATTGTTCCCATAATTAGTTGTCAAGTACTTAACAATTACTTAACGTGTAACAATATGCCGTGAGTCATTATTAAATTATTTATTACTAAAAGTAGGTTGTAATGAACCTTTTTTTTAAGAAATATTGATCATGCTTAATTGTGGAATAAAGTTGATAAAATTTTAATGACTTACTTTTATTTTACTTCAGATACTTTTCAGATACTTTACATTTTGTTTGATAGTTTAACTTATTACTTAAATTAATTTAATTAGAGGAGTAAGGTGTTAGAAAATGAGTCTTATTTATGATAGCGGACCATACATATAAAGTAAGTTAATCCATCTGAAAAAGTAAAGTAATTTATTACAGATTAACTCATCTCTTATTCTATTTTACACTTTTTTTACTTCTCATTTGGATGAAATCGAAATCTGCATCTTACAAAAAACATGAAAAAAAAATATTTTACAATTAGTGAATCTTGACTATTATTTTTAACTTGGCATGCATGAATCTCAAAATTCAATAATACTACTGCTGGGCTAGTTTGAATCTCAAAACGGCTGAGAGTAAATCTCAAACAGCAAAATGAGAGAAATCTTTTACGGTACCTGAGATATACTTATGTGAGCAAAAGTATATATTTAACAATACAGGTTAAAAAGGTATTCCAGTATTTCAAATGATGTAGAACAATGCAAAGAAACTAACATACTAGAAGAGGAAGGATCGATGCACCAGATTAAAAATGTATATAAACATAATTAATTGAAGAAATATACTAAGAATTATTACGAGTAAGGCTTGGGTGCTATGAATAGCATAGAGGGTCACTTGCTACGGCTCAATATTTGAGTTTTCAAAATCCAAACGGTCGATCCGAATCGTTCATCTTGTTCTCCATATTAACATATGTTTGGAGACCAAATTTTATATTTTTTGAAAATTTTTTACTATTTCTTTAGCTAAGTAGAAAATCACTCGATCTAAAAAAATTCTGCACCATTAAGATATTTGATTTTCTACCTATCTAAAAAAATAGTAAAAAATTTTCAAAAAATGTAAAATTTGGCCTCCAAACACATATTAATATGGAGAACAAGATGAACTGTTTGGATCGATCATTTGAATTTTAAAAACTCGAATATTAAGCCATAGCACGGTGACCCTCTGTGCTATTCATAGCACCCAAGCCTTACTCGAATTATTACCCTCCTAAATGTAGAGAAAAGTCGTACAAAGAATTAAAGTGACCTCTCTTGCAAGTTGCAATGCATTTCCAACCGTTAGATTATGTCAAGATTGCTGCTTGATCATAAACAAACTATTATAATTCATTACCACGTTACTCGACAAAGCAGTTTTGGATATACGAGTCCAAATCACCTTAATAATTATAAAGACATATAACTTTCATGTAAAAAATTATGAATTCGAAATCCACAAGTGAGAAAATTCTTTATATTAATACATAGGAGTTTGAAATGTATTGAGTGGCTTAATCTCCGATCCATATTTCAAAAAAGAATTCATGATAAACCGCTTTAATATTTATGTCGACGTACATCCGACGACAGGGATCCAAATTTTTAAATAGCGCGTGAATAATTTATGCGTGCCATTCTTGTAAAATTTTTTCAGATAATATCTAAGTACCGACAAACATTGAATTTTTTTTGAATTGCATACCAACTTTATATTATTTTTCTTTTCAAACGCTAACTAAAGGGACATATAATTAATAGCACGTAAAGGAACAAGGGAGAGATATATGGAAGGTCACCTATCCAATGCTACCTTTAATTAAATGAAATTTCATGTTCTCAGTTTTTATTCGTTTCTTTCTTTTGTGTTGTCTAGTTTCTGGTAATTAATCCAGGTAGCAGAAAGATAGACGATGTGTAATTAATGAGGCCAATCTGAGAACAAATCAAATGCAACTCATCTGGTTGGTATTTAATGAAATTGCCTAAGTGCTTCAAACTGCGAAACACATACAAAAAAACAGAAACAAAAAACTAAAAAGATTGTTGCAAACAATCAGAACTATTTTGAAATCATTTTTCAATAGTAAAAGATGTTTTTAACAATATTTGATTCCGTATATGTATATACCTCTTTAACATAAAGATAATAATTTTGTTTCCATGGTGTATCCCTCCATTTTCTCCAAGTATTATTAAAAAAAAAAAGATAGATCATGACACTTGATCTTAGCCAAAAAATGCTAACAGAAATGACCAATGAACTACTTATCAAGATCTATACCAATCAACTACCCTGACAAACACGCCAAAATAACAATTTTTTTTTTTAAATGTGAGATAAATAAGGACAAAGACCTAATCTTTCCCATTGAAAAGCAACAAGACTTTCTATTCAATAAATAATCAATAGCTGCGTGTCATTTTTGATCGGAAAATGGACAATCCACATGGTACCAAATTGTCAGATCAGAATATATAAAATAAATTAGAACTGTTTGTCAAGACGTAGAATACAAAATAGAGTACCAGTAGTGTTTAACAATAAGCTATGGAATGATATAATATTGTTATATAATTATTAATTCCTCAGGTATTATCTAAATATATATGCCTGCTGTGGTTGAGTGGTGAGGCGGTATTTCTTATCTTTTCAAAATTCAATATAAAAAGTTCACATAAAATCACCTCAAAGTACCAATAAAATTTATATTTAGTTATTTTAATTATTAAAAAATAGAGTTTACTTTAATACACCAATTACTTTGAGTCAGAAGAATTTTTTAAATTGCTTAAATTTCAAAGTCTCTCCACTTAGCATTAATTTTTCTAAATCAACAGAAAAGTCAGAAACCCTTGCATATAAAATTATAAATAGTCCGGATTGAACTTATCCTTTCAATATTGTTTTCCATTTCTCAGTTTTTTATTTATTTATTGTTGTTGTTGTTATTGTGCGGGTGTGGATGGGGGTGACTTACCTGAATTTTTATAAAAAATAAAAATTTATCAAACCAATTTGATTTTTTGTCTTTTACAAAAACCAAAAGAACTGAGATATCATTTTGGTCCGAATTTTTTTTTTTTGGATCAATATGTCATTTCGGTCCAAACCATTTTCACATATTTTGATCAAAAATTAATGTAGCAGTTGGGTAAAACTTGTGAAAATATCTCGGACCGAAATGGCATTTCAGTTACGAAAAAAAAAACATCTCCAACCAAAATAATATTTCAGTTCTTATGTTTTTTTAAAAAATAAAGCAAAAATAAGTTGGTAATGTAAATTTTTTTTTAAATTATGATTTCTAAAAAAAATCTGACTTACCAACTGGCAGCTGGCCCGTACCCTTTCTGGTCAAAGCAAAAGAAGCCAACTATAAACAATAATTTTATTCTTAGAACATCACCATTATGCTAGCGTGATCTGCCAAATGGTCTAATACTAGCTAATCAGTGAGCAATAATATACACACACATATACACATATACATATATATTTGACAAAAACAAGGGCATGACACGCCATGTGAGGTCGAATAGATCCAACTATTAATGATATGTCAATATGTCAATATGTCATAATAGCGGTAGATCTATGATTTATGCATGCCGCACTCACCCATTTGATCATGTACGATCTATCTTAATTTATGGTGTCATCATGAACTGTCATTCATTCGCTATTTGATACATATTCATCTATATAATTAGGTTTAAACTATATATTATGTCGGAAAGGTGGTTCATCTTGCTTTGAAAGTGACTAGAGATGGTGAGCAGTTGTTACCGAAAGAGACTCCAACTGAAAAAATTGATAAGCATCATATCCACATTTGGTGGTTCTTGGCCCGAATTATAGACAAAGAAAATTAAAAAAGATAGTGTGGAAAGGTGTAATGGTGACAAAAGAGACGAGATGGGTAACACACGGCATTTGCAAATCACTAAAAACAGAAACCCCACCACCACACCACACCACACCTCCCCAATCAATCAATCACTGTTGTGTAAAGTTACATTATGTGCATCCACAAAAGAAGTTGTCTAAAGTCTAAAAAAAAAAACAAAAGAGGGTTGTGTGATGATCGATGCATGAGCAATTGTAATTGAGCATGACACCGACAAATTGGAAAAAGAAAGGGAGAAATGGTGATGGGTGCGTACTATTCTCAATGGATACATAAATACGGGGTGGTTGCTTGGTGACCGGACAAAGTGATTTGCATCGTTTTTGACTAATTTGGACACAGACAAAATCAAATTCTTGTTTTACAAGGAAAGATAAATGAGCACTTGTTGTAACCAACAAAATACTTTTCTTGCAATATGTGCTGAGGTTTTAATTTTGATCGGACAATTTTTATCGTTTCAGATGAAGAAAATTCTAATTTGCTGAAGAAGAATTGTCTCATCAAAATATGAACACATTTTTTGTTATTGCTTGTTTAATTTATTCTACTTTGCTGAAAAAAATTCAACAACATTTATGACCTACAATTTGTAACAAAAATAAGAAAACTGAATTTGTAAAACAGATGGTCGTTTGTTTTTTACATTTTAGTAACACATCTCTAGATATGACAGATTCTACCATGAAGCTCAAATTATTGATGTGAGGAAATAATTTAACAATATAGGTTTCAAGGAATTAATATGTAAACATCTTAGACTCTAATATCTTGATAAATAAATAGTTGTTATATAAAATTTGATTTTTTTTTTATTCTTCAAGCATATTCCCTTGTGTTGATTGGAGTCAAAATTCCAGTATCATATTTTTATTCATCCAGAACTACGTGCATATATAATCTCTAACAATCAATTTTTTATGTACTAATAATTATAATTATTTAAATCATCCGGCTTAATTGGTTTTCATATGAAATTCAAAATTTTACAAACAAGGCAGGAAAAAGTTCATGAATAAAAAAATATTCTTCAGAAATGTCTTTTAGCAATCATAAGCTATATCTGCAATTCAAACAAAGTCACATATGTTGAACTGTTCTAGTCAAATATATAAGGTGGAAAATTATGCACAAAAAATCAAATAAGAACGACCCAAATTATATGACTAATAATTATTGCTTAATAATCTAAATACTTCCAAATAATGGTGACTAATAATTATCAATACTTTCTTTATTTTTTAAGTACAAATTAGGCACGCATCCAATAAATTCAATTTTCAATTTATAAAATTTAATTACAGTTAAAAAAAAAATATATCAATAAGAGCATCTACATCTCTGAAACTATTAGAGTTTCTAACATGACGTGGTAGTTTTTAATACAGTTTTAGAGATGTAAGAGAGTTTCTTATTTAGAAACTATGCAGGAAAGTTTTTTATTAAGAAACTGTTTATAAACTTTATGTTGGTCAAATAATTAGCTCAAATTATTATTTTTTTTTAATTTGTTGTTGATATGGTTTAATAGAAACTCTAAAATAAATTTTAAGAATGTGAGAAAGAATGAACTAACTCTCTCTTAAGAGAGATTCAAAGCTCCCAATTAGATCACCCGAAAAAAAAAAAAAACTCCTAATTAGGTACCGAGAGAGAAAAATATTCGTTTGTGATTTGGATTTAATCCAATAGATGTATAATTAATTGATTTATCTATTATCAGATCTGATATGGACATGAATAGCGCGTGGATGCGCACCTTGGCCTCGTTTGACCCGTCCCTTTCAAAGCGCTTTCTCAGTTTCTCTCCAAGGGAATCCCCCCATTCAATTGACCACCGTGTAATACGCACCAGCACCTCATTTTCCTCGCCACTTGTCAGTCTCCAAGTTTTTTACTGTTTATCTTTATCTCTTCCTGTTTTATTATTCTTTTGTACTAACACATCAACAGTACGCTACTGGAACTCAGTCGCCTCGCCTCTACAAGTCTACTGTCTGCTGTACCCTGTACTGTACATGTGCCATCCTTTTTTTATTCACTGTACTGTACTACTTACAGCGAAATAATGGAAAGGAAAGACCGGGCAGTACTACGGGCAGTGATTGAAACCGGACAAGTGGGTCCCACTGGGCAAAAGTTACTACAACTAGCAGAGTTGCAGTGTACCTGTACGGACAATCACGATTCAGTCTGCCCGGCTGTGAACTGTCAGAGCCTCAGAGGCACCGCACCGTGGTCCTCACGCTTTCATTATTTCCTTTTTCTTTTCTTTTTTAATCTTTTTATCTGTTTATTATTACTAGGCAATGGCATCATGAAACCTCTTTCTTTCCTTGTAGATGCACACATCTCCAGTTGGTTAACGTGGAAATGAGCAACAGCTAGGAACCAATACCAATACCAATACCAATACCAATTGCATTCATTAATTTGTCAAACCCGCTGTTTGTTGTGCAGATTCGTATAATTTATTTTGCTTATTTATGAAAAGATCCTTGCTGTTGCTGCAGCTACAGGTACAGAACAGACAGGTCTCTGCCCCAATTGACTGGTCCCCCCCATAGGCTGCTTTTACTTCTTTTGCATTTGTCAGTTTGCACTGTAGTAAATTGCACGCAAAGGAATCACGGCACAGAAGAGCTGTACGATCTGATGCCACATAAGATCGGAATTCGTGTACTAAGAACGTACTATCACCGCTCCCGATATAATTGGGGCCGTAGGGACCACATCCCGATTCTGCATATGTCATATGTGGGTACCACTGATTGTCGGGGTCAATGTTGGCGGGTTTAGTTTAGTACGAGAGAGAGTTATTAACGAAAGAAAATTCCAAAAGAAATAAAAGCAATAAATAGTGGACAAATAGTTTGCTGCAATGAACCTGTGATGTTTACCTTAATTTTTTATTATTAAATTTATTTAATTAGCTATCCAAACTCTTAATGCACCAAGTCAATTTATGATGACCTATTTCTAGACTTCTAGTGCTTGGTCTAAAAAGCTTACCTGGTACCGCATGGTATAATTATGAAAGGTAGTCTCAACTAATTTAATTTGTCACGTGTCATCCATTTTACCACGTAACTAAAGTAACCATTTCAATTGGGTAGTTGAATGAGAAGAAATCGTCTTAATTATATTATTGATAAAAGCCTTCTATAACTAAACCAAATATACAACAAAAATTTATGCATATAATAAAACAGAAGAACCAGAACCAGACACGCTTGTATTACTTTGTTGAAATATATTGGCGCGTTCAACTGTTGAATTCTGCGTAAATAATTGCCGTGACCAAGTTCGAGCTAGATAGATGAAGATATAAATAATAAACTTTTCAAATAGAAATTTATTTGATACTAAAAATTGAAAGATTGAGATAGTGATATTCTAGCCCAATCTTTATCAAAACAAATTAATCCGTAATATTAATATAAGTTTTAAAATTTTAGAGCTCATGCATCACTGTCTCTTAATTGTCAATAGTTATCCTTACGACTAACTATGTTATAAGAAGTTTTCAACAACAAAAATTTTTATGGGAATAATTTTTTTTTAATATGAGAATGAGAATATCAATTAGCTAATTTTCATCTTGAAAAAAACTCTTGAGAAAATTTAGAACATAATAAGTCTTCGGAAGCATATGAAAATTTATTTGGGAAATTGTTTTTATTGTGCTTTACAATTAATCTTTCTATATAATATGTTATGCTAATAACAAACTTAAAAGTACATCGATGCTAAGTATTGATTGAGATAATAACAAAATTTTATAGAATATGCTATGCTGACAACAAACTTTGTCTATATCGAACTCAATTATTTTATATCTGTCACAAGCATCATCTCTTTCAAATAGTGTAATACAATTAATTTACAATATGCACAATATCCACTCAAAATGTTAGGAGGAGGATGTCAATATACAATTACATTTCAAATAGTTACAATATGCTCAAAATTAAACAGTCACCTGCTATTCCACATAAGCGATCAAAATTAGAATTATTATCTTAATGTAAGAAAAATAACTCATAAGTTACATAATAGTTTGATCGCAGATGACGTGGGGAAATTAGCTTGTCATATTTGACGGTTACTAACTTCATTTCCCAAGGCTTTAAATAAGTTACAACAAAATATTTCATAGTAGTTTGTGCAATGAAGCAAATCGTAAACGGAGTAAAGAGATGTGCATAGGTGTCCGTTTGTTTGACCGCTCATTTTCAATGAAATATTTCTTGCATCTTAATTCTTAAGGTTGTAATATGCTTCACAAAAGAAAACAAAGGAAGAGGCATAGAAAATCAAGAGAAAAGGAAATAAATCACCGGCAATGACGTGGGGAGATTGTAGCTGTTCCCAAGACGGGACAGAGCATCTCCACCTCTCTTTCTCTCTCTTGACAAACTACATATACTGCCAAAAGGCGGATAAGCATCTCCAATTCTGTGACTCATTTTAGCCGGACAATTTTCTCATTAGCCCACCTTATTTATTGTGTCATAAAGCCTGGTCACCTTATTCCCGTTGAATTAAAAGCCGCGGGTACCATACAAACATAAGTGTTATCTTGTTGGGTGGTCCAGCGGTGCCGGTACGTTTTGTGGGGAAAACGGTACAAAACCAATGAACTCAGAGCCAGAGGTGAGAGGTGTGTGTTATTTAGATAAACTTACCTTTTTTTACTTTAGGAAAAACATGTGATTAGTGATGTTACTTTCAAGGCTGGCTCACTCTCAAGTATCAATAATTGCACCCCTCCTGAAAACTTTTTTTGTCGTTCATGGAATATATATATAGGTTAGAATAAGGATGATATTTTATTTAAATTCAGTACATGCATCTATGTATCTCTGTATCTGTATCTTCATCATATTAAAGCATTAAATAAAAAAGATTCTTGTATGAAAAAATGGTAATTTATTTGGTTTAAAACGAGATAACAGCCTGGCATGGTAAAAAAAAAAATGTAGAATAAATCCAACCTCGTGTCCTAGAAGATTCCTAAAATAGGAACAAGAAAAATTGAATGAAAAGAGGAAGGAATAGCGTGGCGTGGGATGGAAGGGGTAGCACCTCTTTATTCTCACTCGTATCTCGTGTGAGTTGTCTCGCTTTGCTTTGACCGTCGGTTGGCGCTCTGCCCAATTTCCTATGCCTTTTCCTAACTTTTTATCTGTTTTATAATATTATTTACTAATATTAGAATATATGCTTATATTAATTTGCACAAACTTTTTATTTGTGGAACACCATGTGGCATGGCCATGTGGAGGGAGTAGAGCGAACAGCAAGCTGCACCTCCTCCTCGTCCGGGACCCCACTCACCTCCTCGAAAAAGCAAATTGAAATAATAGCTAACAAACAAAGCAGATATTAAAAGCAAAGTTTATCTCATTATATCTGCATCTATCTACTATACAACGCTTTCGTCGTTTGATTCCTTTCCTTTCATGCTTCCAGCTTTCCCCGTGCAGTGGACCAGGCTATGCTGGAAATAAATTAATCAAAAGTAGTGACCAAATAAGCTAATCAATTAAACAAAGAAATTAATTAATTAGATACAAATTAAATCCGGACAAATGCGCACTAAATAAGGCGCCCCGCACTGCCCGTTGGTATTCGCTGCCCCACTCACGTCAACACTTTGTCTCCTTATAGCGCACCTGCGCCTTACGTTTCCTTTCCACCTCTCTCTCTCTCTCTCTTCTCTTTTTATTTAGCACCATATCTTTTCTTTCTCTTCTTTATTATAAATACACTCCATACCCCCTCCTCTCACGCCATTTCATCTCTCTCATTCATTTCATTCATTCATCTCATCGATCCCCGCAATAACTTCCCCAATCAACGAAAGATTTAGACTCGACTCGTTAATAGTAAATGGCCGTGCAAGCGCCATACTGGAGCAACGCTTTCTCGCATGATTTTCGGGGCAGGTAAAACAAACAACCACGCCGTTTCTCCCTCCCCTTTATTTTCTCATCACACCCTCCACCCCATGTTACCTCTCCCCTTATATCTCTTCTCTGTTTGTGCTTAATCGCCATGCAGTGCTAGGAGCAATGCCTTAGAGGAGTTACCTGTGCAGATAGGAGGAACGGTGTTGAGCGGACCTCATAGTGATCTGACGTGTATTGCTTCCGCCTCTGGAGCCCGCAAACGTTCCCGCGAGGATTTCACGGCAACGGCCATGGATCCCCTACCTCCTCTTCCGACCAACAGCTTTTCAGCTTCCCCTTATGCAACGGAGATTAACAGCCAGATGCAGCGTCTTCTTGAATCACGAGGCACCTCTACCAGTGGTCGCTCCTTTGCTCCTGCTGTACCTAATGAACTTCTTTCTCATCTCCATAGCTTCACCATGGAGATAGATACTCTTGTTCGCATTCAGGTACATATTTCTATGTATTATCACAATTATGTTTCATACATTTTGAGGTAAAAGGGAAAATAATTGTGTATGATTGAATTGTGGTTGACAGAATGAGAGAATCAGAGTTGGGCTAGAGGAAGCGACTAAGAGGCACTGCCGAGGTATCTTGGCATCGGTTGGGCAGCAGGCTGAGAGGCGGCTGAGGGAGATGGATATCCAACTGGAAAGAGAAAGAAGGAAGAACGCCGAGCTAGAAGAAAAGGTGAGGCAAATCAGTGCCGAGAGCCAGGTGTGGTTTAATGCTGCAAGAAATAGCGAGGCCATGGCCACCGCTCTACGCTCCACGCTCGATCAGGCTCTGCTCTCGGCTGCCACAGCTGCTGCCGCAGAAGATCCGCTAGCGGAGGATGCGAGGTCCTGCTGTTATGAAGGCGGAGATGAAGCTGATGTGTCGCCGGTTGCTGATGTCGAATCAGCGGTGAGGGTGAAGCAGTGCCGGGCGTGTGGGGAGAGGAAAGGGTGCGTGCTGTTGCTGCCATGTAGGCACCTCTGTCTGTGCAAAGAGTGTGAACCTACGACCGCCACGTGTCCTGTGTGTTGCTCTATGAAGAATGGTGCGTTGGAGGTGTTCTTTTGCTGATCAAGGGTTTTTGCGCTTTATTCAATTAATTTAATGGGTCTGACTTCTGAGAGAACGAAAAAAAAAATAGCTACAATGGATTGCGTTTTGTTAAAAAAAAAAAAATAGGGAGCTCTGTATTGACTAGGCTGGTTTTACCCGCCTCTTTGTTTAGATCTTTCTGTAATTTGTTGTTAGGTCTTGGAGTTTGACGTAATTAGTTGCTCTGTTTTTCTTTCTCTTTGCAAGGTTTTTATATCTTTGAAGCGCGATTACTGAAATGGATATAGAATCTTTTCTGGATTAGTAAATGATGCTCTGTTCTCGGCTTCTCGCCAAACTGTTGGTCTATTTAACGCTATTGTTTTGCTGGATTTGGAATTCCATTTTTTGCTATTTTTGGTGATATATCTATTTAGGACTTATCTGTTTCGGTTACCGGCTGCTCATATTGACACTAGCTTTCATTTTAATATGAATATTTTTTAGATTAAGAATAAAATCTTTCAAACTCAAAACCTTTAAATTAAGGGTGCTATGAAGTTTTAAATAAAGAGCGAAGATTTGTTTGTTTTTTACATCACATTTGAGTCTAATTATATTTTATTTGTATGATAGCCATGTTAGATTGAGTGTGTTAGATTTTAAACTTCAATTTTATTATTGTTGTTTTATTGACGATGATGCTTGCTGATTTTGGTAAATGTGTTATCTAATCATTATATTCATATATTGTTCAGGTTTTCTCTATCTCCATCAAACACAAGAATTATACACAAATTTGTTATTCAAACTTCAGCAATAATATTCAACATGTCTTTACATTTTACAGGTAGTGCTTTTATTGAATGAATTATTAAAAACTTGTATTTACAGATATACATTACTAAGAAAAAGTCAGAACACATTAAACCGCATAGGTTATTTCAGAATATATTTGAACGCAACGATTTCATTGATTGTATCTTTTTTAGTGTATTCGGATTGGAACATACCGTGTCTCGATCTTTCTATTTCTTACTTTCGAAAAGATGCAAAAGAAATCAGTACCAGCATTGGTGGGCATCTAATAATTAGACGACTGAAATTGACTTAAAGAAAAAGGTGGAGAAAAATTGGGAGATGGATTGAACCTCACCACAGAGGCACAGAGGTAAACAGGTTAATAATAATTTGTTTCCCCATATAATTTTTTTTTAATTTTTTACATGAACCAAATAAGTACGAGAGCAATTGTACAAAATTCATTGAATGTTTCTTGTCAATTGTCAGATAACTGTCGGATCAAAAATCAGAAGGTGCAGGTAATTTGTCACGTAATAAGTAAATAAAATACAATACAAATCCGATGGTACTGTACCAGGCCAGATCTGAATAGGTACCAAGAAATTTGTATACGAGTGCCATGATACTTCCCACCAAATCTGGTCTAATTGACTCGTCAATTTGGTCAGAAATGGCCACCTAAGCAAAGCTAAACAAAAGTTCACACTGTTGGAACCACCACCGCAGGTGGCATCATTTGGTTTATTGTATCAGAGTCACATGCTTTTTTGCTTTTGAGTTAGGAAACAAAGTACCAAGCTTGTGCCAAGCCATGCCATCCCAACGGATATAATTTTTTTTTTCTGATATTATTCATTTATAGGTTATATTTTAAAAAATATTTCGGAATATAAAAAGCATAATTTTAATTTTTTTGGGGGATAAAGAGGTAATATCCAAAATTATTTTTATATCTATTTGTATAAGAGTTTTTTTTTTTTTTTTTTTACATTTTTTTATACTTTGTTCTTATATCAGATATAAACTTTAAAGTATGGCGTTTAAATAAATTTGATTTTCATATCATACTTGAAGAAAAACAAAACAACTCTTTCATAATCATTCCAAATTTATTTATTTTTCCTGCTCCATATACTTTGTTCCTATTTAATTTTTTTTAGAGTTGTCTTAATTATATTTCTCTTCTAAGCCATCGGTTACATTAAATACATCTTAACTATTCTACAAAAAATATATATATGTATTTAATTTCCTTTGTTTTTTTTAATAGTAGACCATAGGCTTGTACAAAAAATAAAGAGCGAGTCTGATGTACTATGCATATCATGGGTTGCCCCGTAGTATGGATTAATATTTTTGTTCTGAAAATTCTAATAGTCGATCTGAACCATTCATCATAATCTCCATGTGAATATGTACTTGCCGACTGATTTTTATATTTTTTAGAAGCTTTTTACTATTTTTTAAGATAGGCAGACAATCACTTTATCTGAAAATTCTAGACCATCCAAAAAGAGTGATTTTTTTTACATATCTTAAAAAATACTAAAAAATACTAAAAGAAATATAACATTCGATATGCATGTACATATTCATATGAAAAAGCATGTTTAACGGTTCAGATCAACAGATAAAATTTTTGAAAATAAAAATATTGATCCGTATTATGAACCAAATCGTGATACGCATAGTATCATGGGCTTCCTCAAAAATAAATAAATAAAACCTCACTGTTTAACAACTGGCATAATCCTTAAAATAGATTTCACTACTTTAGCATATCTTTCAATAATAAAAAAACAGAGTATACTGGCTGCCAATTATTGTTGCCATGTTATACTGCAAATCTTTCATATAAAATTGATCTCCTGTTTTTTAAATAAAGAGGTGCTGAACCAACATAGCAACAGTTGCTTTGTAATAAAATAAACCAAATCAGGAAGCTCCATTACTTCACTGTTTCAATTATATATAACATGGTGCCTCTCAGCCTCTGCGCTTTGTACTAAATGATATATTTAATTAACATTTTGCACTCTGTTTAAATAAGTAAATAAATAAAAAGATGTTGGGTTAGTGGCTTAGTGTGACCAATAAAAGTCATAGAACAGAGAGAGAGAAAGCTGCAAGGTTGCATTCTCAACTCACAAACTCGTGCAGATTCAGAAAAAGGCAGCACAACACTAGAACAGCATGTAGCACTTTTAATCTTATCTTCTCTGATTTTATTAGGTTTCAGAGATCTTGCTACTGAGCATTGAAATGTGGGATGTCCCCACCCCCCTCCAATTTCGAGGAAACCCACCTTTCATTATTTCACCTAAACATAGATCATCTTTTAAAAAACCATAAATAAAATTCAATGTTTTACCGAACCAACTTAATTGTTCTAATTTTTATAAAAATTATAAGAACCGCAATATCATTTTAGTCCTGAATTTTTTTTTTCAGAAGATTGAAATGTCATTTTAGTTCTTATAATTTTCGTAAAAACTAAAACAATCAAGTTGATTTGATAAAATATTATTTTTTATTTATAGTTTTTAAAAAAAGTTCCAACATAGAGTGCCTTGCTCATGCAAGAACAAGAAATTCATATCACCTAACCTAACAATATTTATGTTTATATCCGGACCGTTCAATCATAATCCACGCGAATATTTAAAAAAATCCTGTAAGGTTTTTTTTTATCTTGAAGAGAAGAAAAGAACAACAAATTTCTTCTTCAAATCATGACCATTAAAAAGTATTTGAACAGTTGGAATGAAAAAAAAAAATCTAGCCATCTTCAAGTTTTTTGAGACAAATATCTGTTTAGAAAAATCAAAATTGAAGGACTTGATACAAATGCACGTCTAATCACACTAGAAAACCCTTGAAAAATTGCTTTCTTTCCTCTACCTCAAAGACAATAACTTTTTTAATTTTGAAAATGATAGCTTCTTCCTTGCAACTAATTTCGTGTGAAAAACAAATTTGAGTGCATCCCTATCAAACAATGGGACAAATAAAGTGCGTCCGCATCATACCATTTCTTGTGGAGTGTATTATTGATATCTTGATGGAATGGATTCTTTTAAAGCCATAATTTCATTGAATAAGAGGCTACCACTCTATATGCTTAAAGAAATGTATAACATCTCAAGTCATAGATGTCTTATTCATATCTCCTTTTTATAAGGGCATTTCAAAGCCATTTATTAAGTGGCAATTTTCAAGCGGAAATTGGGAGGTTGTGTGTGCCCACATGGGTAGCATATTCCCTTTTAAAATGATGGAATTAGAGATCTTAGGTCTCAAGTCTCATGTCTCAACCAATCTAAACCTCTTTTAAAAAATGAAATTGAAAGGAAAGTACATGTGGCCCACCAACTAAAACTAGTAAATACTTGATTCGGAGGAAAACCAATAACAAAAAATAGAAAATAAAAAGGCAAAATAAAATAAAAAGTTGAAAAGATCTTGTTAGTATGTGGATTTTGCAACTTTCAAGGTTCTCCCACTTTGAGAAGACATCATGGGGGCAAAAAGAAAGCACCAACAATAGGTGGATGCTTTGTGTTTGTATCTTGGAATCTACCCAAGCATGCATCTAATATATGGGCTTATCTTTTTATTTAGCAACTAAAAAAACCATGAACAGTAATCCAAATAATTTTTAGTATCAACATCAACGTTTATAAATTAAAATTTTATTAGTGCAGGGTATTTTGTTTATTATTGCTGGCGTATGTTTTTTTTAGTGCAGGTTATTTTGGCTTCTTGGTGGATTCTTGGTGGATTATGTTTTAGTGTACGTTTGTCTATCAGGTTGTAGTTTTTACTCGATGGTATTCACTTGATGCTCAGTGTCCGTTTGTATATTGTTTTTATATGTTATTGTTGGTATCGATTTTTGATACCGGATCTACAAACAATGTAATTTAATTTTTGTTTAGTAGTGGAAATCGGCGGGACTATACCTGCTTCTTTAAAAAATAATTTAAAATTTGAAAAAAAAAAATATTTGGAAGCTTATCTTATGTTAATTTTCTTTTAAATATCTATTTTTTGTGCTCACTTTTTTTAAAAACATAGCACTTGCTTTAGATGTACAAACCTAGGAAATCTTATCGCATGTTAAAAAATAAAATACTAGTAGTGGTATAATACTGAATAAATAAAAGGAGAATAAATCCGCCTTGATTGACTAATATAATTAATTTGTCACTTTTTATTATTATTTATAATCCTGATAAAGTGCCATCTTACCTTTTTTTTCTTAAAGAGTAGTGTCTAATTGTCACTTATTCGCCAAGATATATAATAATATTCCCCCTTTTCAGTTTTAATTATTTATAAGTTCCTCATCTGTTAGTGACAACTTGTTAGACGGAAAAATATTCCGAAAAAATAATATAAAAATGTCTACTTTATTAAACAAGCTGGTAGTTAAAATAGTAAGATTTGATTTGGCCATATGACCTTATTACATGACCTTTAAAATGTATATACACCATATGTAATTTAGTGTTAGCTTTTTGTAAACCAAATATATTTTTACTAGGGGTACGTAATTAAATTATACACATGATATGCATTTTTATTTTCGTAATAAAGGGTAAATTTACCCATTTATATAAAAGACAATAAATGGGTAAATTTGCTTAAAATTTTAAGAGGGTAAATTAATTATATGATATTATGAATTTTTTCAAGAGAAATTATATGATGAATTTTTAGAAGGGAAATACGTTATTTTGAGATATGAAATTCCCCATGAAAACTTATACAAACCATATGTAAATAAGTGTTAGTTATTTAATTTGTAAATATACTTTTATTATTAATTGTAAGATCAGCTGGCTGATATATATATATATATATATATATATATATATATATATATATATATATATTGGATGCAAGTTGGAAAAGTCAACTTCAGCTGAATCTTTACTTCTTAAAACTCTGTCAATAACAAATTAAATACAACATTAATTGGGTAATCCAAGAATTAAAACTTTGAATGATTCATGAATACAGACAGATTTGAATTATAAATTAAAGTTCTTTAATTGATCGTCAACGATGCAAGAAGATCCTAAACTTATTTTGCAAAATCAATAACCATAATAAACTGCAGCAACTCTTGTTATAAAAAAAAAAATAAATATATATTGTCCATCTCATCTTGGTGCTCAGGTATTCTTCAACGCACGAGTAACTCCCTTTTTAGTTTTTATTCAAGGTGAAGGTAATTAACATATATGGAGAAAGTATATATAATTTTTTTTTGAAGAGGTTGGAATCAAGTTAGCAAACTATTTAATATTTATAGAGAGTTATTATTAAAATTTTAAACTTGGAGCATTTTATGCAAATAACATTATCTTTTACTACTAAATCAAAGACCAGTTCTCAACAAAAAATGTTATTATGTAAATTAAATGTATGCAAGGTCATTGGCTTGTAAAAGTGATTAATAAAGAGTTCATTTGTTTTTCATTGAATGTATAAAGAGAAATGACATAGATAGAAGGTAAGAATAAGATAGATAGAGTCATTGGTTGAGATGCTACCTTTTCAAAAATAGAAAAGGTTTAAGTAACTAAGGTGCCTTTTCTTAGTTCTGTAACATATCATAAATCAATCATATATTGTTGCCGGATGTTATTTTATCTAATTTCTCTAGCTATTTCGAATCTGATTCTAATAAAATAAAAACCAAATTGATCAGAAAAGGTATTGTATGGTTCTATAGAATATATTAAAATTAAAACATGAATATGGCTTTAATATTTAATATTCCTAAGTCAAATCTGGATTTTATTCAGACGCAATGATGTGATTATTAGAATATGTTACAAGTAATTAGTAGTGGATATATAGATAATATATATATAATCACATATATGAAGACCTTTTTCACTACAACCATGAAATTAATAACAAAATTGGAATAGCTAATCGTTATAATTTGTTTTGAAACGTTATAACTTCTTTTTAAAAAACAAATTTAATATGGTAATATACAACAATTATTCACAAATTAATCATACGAATGAATCGAGTTATATACGTAATCACACCATTTATGAAAGTTATCCATTATAAGACAAGAATATGTCCAGAATTTGAATTCCATCACTTACAAATAAAGAATGGATACCTAACTATTAGATGCAGTGCTGAAATTTGTGTCTATATTGTTTGGATAATAAGTGATATATATATATATATATATGTTAAAATCAAAATTTGCACCTGAACATATTTATGATAAATGTGCAAATATCATCATATTTGGTACTCGTACCAAATCAGCACACTTGCTGTACTGCTAGCTTTAAATCATATTAAATTGGATATTTTTTAATTTTATTGTGAAATTACAAATATATCCAATCTTCCCAGATCTAGATATCTTGAAGTGAGAAACAAAGAATTGATGGACATAACAGGTACAGGTAGGGATGGGTCGTGGGTGAATTGTCTGTCAAATGACCTATTCCATCTCACGGGCAAAGCAAGAACAACAGAGAACTTGTGTGTTTTCTAGTTCTGACTATCTAATTCTAATCAAACAAAACCAGTACCAACACTTTTGCTTTTCTGGTAGCAGATATATATTAGCAACTAGCAAGTCATGCATGATGCATCCCTCCATCCCATAAAGCATACACTCGTACTGGTACTGATACTGGTACAACTGATAGGCATTGACCCACCACCTTTATTCGATTGCCTAAACCTTTTCCTGCTTTTACAATTTAACAAATAACAATGCCCCAAATCATGACCCTCCCAACCGACACATGTAGATGTTTTTTATGATCTTTTTCGCCTCTTTATTTTTCTTCCTTTGTGCAAAAGAATCTGTGTGTTAAAAAGTACTGGTGCCTTATTGTGCAATTTAGATATATAGCATTATAGCTAGAGAGAGAAAAAAGATGGACAGAAAAGTGGTCCCAGTGAGTCTCAATTAACAGAGAGAGAAAGAGAGAGAGAGAGGCGAGCGAAAGGTTTCAACTGGTACAGAGTACAGACTACTCAACAGTAGAGAACAAATACTTTTGTTGGGAGGGTCCAAGAAGACAAAAGAAAAAGCTTTCTTTATTCTTTATAGAGAGAGATTGAAATGAGAGACGACACGTGTCTTATGGAAAGAAAGAGAAAAGGGACCCATTGGGTTGAAAAGGCAAGTCAGAGATCCGAACGGCGACAACTGCATCAATGCTGAGAGAAAGAGAGAGAGAAAATAAGAAGAGTATGTATCTGAAATGCATGCACAATAGAGGACCACTGTGGTCACAATCGGTGCAATGGTACTATGGTAGTATTATTGTGTTAATGTTATCTGATAAATGTGATGCATGCATGCTGTAGTAATGCGGTGTGCAGTAGGCCAGTAGCGGAGTTGTAAACTAGCACAGCCTAATGGAATTATTGTTATTGTTAGGCTGCTCCAGCGAGAGTCGAGAGACAACAAGAGTGCCTGGACCATATATAACTGTTTAATTAATTTACTTCAACGGATGAATTTTGAATCACTATTTATTCTTAATTATGGATTCGTACGTTTATCATTTATGCAAGCAGCGTTGTGACTGTCATGTCATGTCATGCATGCAGGGAATTGCGGGATTAAATTATGAGATATTGAATTTCAAGTTTTCAACTCAGTATGCATAGCTAGTTTAGCTACTGCATACCGTTCGGTGCTTAATACTATCTCTATTCTTACATGAAGATGTCTTGATTTCCTAACGATTTTGATTAAAATATAAAATTTTGAATTGAATATCAGTTCTTTGGTTAAATATTATTATTATATATATCTTATATTTATTGACGTATAAAAGTCTAAATTTATTTAAATACGTACTCGCTATACGTACTCTCTATATGTAATTATATCATCTTTCTGATTGATCATAATTTCTTTCTATATCTTAAAATGTCATTTAAGTAATTTTTGAATTGATTTTTTACGTGTTCATTTATTTTTATTTTTTAATATCATTTAAAGAATATGATTTGTCATTCTGTTTGAGATTTTTCTATGAAAATATGTCAAAAAGATTAAAAAATATATTTCATTTAATATGTCTTTTAAAGAATGTTATTTACTTGTAGATGTCATTTAATATGTTATTTGTCATTTAGTTAATTTTTTTTATGAATATATGTTATTTTGTATAAAATATTTTTTATTCTCTTGTAACATGTTCTGTTGAAATGAACATACACGATACTAGTAACTTTATATATCCGTTTCAAAGAAACAATTAATCCAAATACTCAAGAACTCTCTACGAAAAAAAACTGGGCACCAAATTTTATATTTTCAGAATTCTTTTACTATTTTCATAATATATAGAAATCACTACTTTTGAATGATTTAAAAGATTCAAATTAATCTTTTTACCAATCTCAAACTAGTAAAAAAATTATGTAAAATTTAATTACTGAGTAGATTAAATGTTAAGCCATATCAATTAATTGTTTGAATTTTAAAAATAAAGATATATATAAAATCATAGTATAGACCGATGCTCGTGGGGAGAAAGGACCAACGAAAGTCAACTTTATGGAACTTATAAAAGCATACTTTAATTAAACATTTTGCAAAAAAAAAAAAGATAACATTTTATGAAAAATTTCACAGAAGATTGCTCGATTTGGATTTGAAAAAGATTAGTTCTCCATTTAATTTCCAATTGAAGAGAATATATTTTATCTTTTTTTTTTGATAAAAGTGGGTAACCTCACTTGTTTCATATAAAAACTAATAGTAGTTCATACAATAATCGATAGAACATAATTTTATTGTCCAAAAAGAAAACAACTAGATTACAACAATAAAGCCTACAACATAGCATAGCAGTACTTAGCAATCAACAACAAATATAAAAACAGAACAACATATAATATATCAAATAAGAAAATATTTTTTCAGATACTAAGCATAACATCTAAGAAGAGCAAGTGGAACAACTAGCTCCAGTGTGGCTGTCAACTGAAGAGCATGAATAGGAATTAGGAGAAGAAGGATCAGAGGCAGAGAAACCATCATGTTGAACCCTGTCTCTCGGATAAGTTGAGAGATCCTCGGACTCAAGTCTGCTCTCTGAATTCTGGTTGCATCCCATGTCGTGGGTATCGGAATCTGACAGTATGATCAAACTGTCTACTTGGGCCAAAGAAGAAACATCCATAGGCATAATCAAAGTTAGTTTATAAAATGAATTATCTTGCCTAACCTTGAACCAATAAGAAAGTAAGTGAGATAATAGAAGTTCCTATACTGGTAAGAGATGGAACATAAACGTCATGGAAACATAGTTTGTTTCGTGCTAACCAGATAGTTCAGAAGGTAGCAGCACGAATCATTTCAACTAAAAGAGTGTCTTTTAAAGGTATGTAAGCATCTAATAGCCATAAATCTTCTAAAGTAGTACAATCATAATGAAACCCATTGTGATGAGCTATCCATGACCATATGGCAGTAATGAAAGGACATGTAACGAAAATGTGATCTATAGATTCAAAAGAGCCACAAAAAGGGCAATCTAAGTTACTTTGCCATTCTCTTTTGGCTAAATTAGATTTTGTAAGAATACCATCGTTTCTGAGTAACCATAAAAATATTTTAATTTTGAGGGGTATTTTTGACTTCCAAATAGAAGTAAATTGTGTATTTGAGAAGCCTCCATATTCCAACCATAAATAAAGTGAGTGTACAATAAATTTTTCAGAGGAGGTCCATCTCCATAAAATAGAATCAGGGGTATCATACATATTAAGAAAAGATATATAAGTTCGAAGATCAAGATATTTAGAGTGTAATATACTAGTTAATTGCCTAGTAAATCTTAAAGATTAATGAGAAGTAGAGAAAGCATCAAATATAGTGATGGTAGGGTCAGGAGTAACTTTAAAAAGATTAGGGTAGAGACAATAATGGGTACAATCCCCATGCCATCTGTCTAGCCAAAAGGTAGTGTCTTGCCCATTGTTGACATGTCTAGTAAGTCGTTTCAAAAATGAGAGCTAAGTAAGCCATTCGAAAAATGAGAAGAGCTAGCTGTATTTAAACCTGAATGTCCATATTTGTCAATAAGAATTTGTTTCCATTTACCCTCAATTGTAGGATCTTTGAATCAAAACCACCATTTAGCTAAAATGACAATATTGATTCTAGTAAGATTCATAATACCTAAACCACCTTGACATTTGCTTAAGCATACAAATCTCCAAGAGATAAGATGATATTTTTTTTTCTTGGTGGAGCTGCTAGTCTACAAGATTTTTTTTCTAATTATATCAATTTTGTTTTTTATATTAACCAGCATTTTATAAATGGAAGCCAATAAAAAGGTATGGACGAAAGAATAGAATTGAGTAAAATAACTTGACCCCCTAACGATAATAATGAGCCTTTCCAAGTTTGAAGTTTTATTTTTCTATTTTATCAACTAATGGCATCCAATGAGAAACACGTAAAGTTTTCCAATGCAGAGGTACTCCTAAGTAAGTAATAGGTAAAGCAGTAAGTTTGCAACCTATTTGTTTTGCCAGAGAAGAGGTTAAAGAGTTGGAAATCTTTCAAGAAATCATCTCACTTGTTTCAAAGTTTAGTTTCAAATGTGAGACATCCTCAAAACCTAATAAAAGATATTTTAAATCATCTCACTTGTTTTAAATTTTCTAGGAAAATAAGTGTATCATCTGCAAAATGCAAATTAAGTATTTGAAAAGAGTTAAGAAAAATTCCTAAGCCTTGTATTTTACCAATAGTTTGTGCCTTAAAATTTTGTTGAGAGCATCTACTACAAAATCAAACAGGAAGAGTGACATACGGTCACCCTGTCTAAGCCCTTTTTTTCAAGGAAAATAAGTACCATTAACACCATTAAAGAAAATACAGGATCTTCCTCCTTGAAGGATGTCCTTAATCCAAGAAATAAACAGAGACCCAAAGCCCCTAGCAGATAAAACCTCAAAAACTCAAAAAAGAATTCCCAATATACCATATCAAAGTCTTTTTCCAAATCTAGTTTAAAAATAATTTCCTTTTGTTTAGTCAACCTAACATGATGAAGTACCATATCAAATATTTTTTCGAAATCTAGTTTAAAAAGAATTTCCTTTTGTTTAGTCAACCTAACATGATAAAGTAATTCGTGAGCTATGACTATATTATCTCTAATCAACCTACCTATAATAAAATATTATTGTGCTTTCATTATTTTGATCTTTATCATATTAATGGTTCAAAGTTTAGATATGAAACCAGCTACTATGATGTAAGAAATTTACGGCAAAAATATTATTTATTTTTGATAAAAAAACGGAATATTGAGTTGGAGAACAAACATTTTGTCCATAATAATAAAAACTAAACACTGCTCTAATAATTGTTTCCTCATATTTAATTTCCTGTCAAACTATCAAATTAGAAGTACATCAAAATTACCATCACTTAATTACATCTCAGGAAATTAACGAATAATTAGGTGACACGTGGCAGTCATAAAATGCTAATCTCCAAGGAAGCATTCTTCACCGAGCAACAGAGGGGACACGTGGCAGTCATAGGCTCGCAGTCCTTGCATAAACAGAGATGCCTACATGGCAGCAACAGCACGCGAGCTTCCTTCCCTCCACACCCTTCGCAAATTCTCCACCACCTTCTTTCCACGTCAGCAGGGTCCTTGGAACCCTCTACACAGCACGATTCAGCATCCTCCAACTCGTAGCCATTACAATCGTCAGATCCCTCGGCAACAGTTGAGATCGCTTGATCGAGTTTTGCTCGCAGCGTAGCGGCGACGGCCTCGTTGTTCTTGGCCACATCAAACCAGACATAAGTCTCTGCATTAATTTGCGCTAGTTTCTCCTCCAATTGGCTACTTCTTTGTTTTGCATTTTGTAGCTCGGATTCCTTCTCGATCAATCGCCTTATCACTTGTTGCTTGATTGCCAGAATCAAACCTCTGTACCGTCGTTTCCATGTCTCCTCTAATCCCGCTACCAGTTTCTCGTTCTAGCACAAATGCATGGAAAAAATCAAATTAAAATATTTCTAAAATCAAAACAGTCGGAATCTTGGTTGACTGAATGCTGATCATCAAGTACCTGAAGGCAGAGGTCATGATTAGCATTCAAATTCATGTTGGAGAGATGGAAATAAGAGAAGAGGTGATCGTTCTCGATTGGAGGAGCAGCGGTTGTAGAGACAGATTGAGATTGGAGAAACTGGAGCTGGTTGGGATCGTCGAGTGAGGTTGTAAATTGGTAAGGGAGCGGAGGAAGATCCATGGATGGTGACGGTGCAAGACGGAGGCGTTTGCGGTTGGTAATATAGTTATTCAGGTCGTTATTTGTCTCCAGCGCCATTGGAATTTCTAAGGTTGGAGGCTATCGACGGGGAGGAGCAAGATCATGGAAATGTAGTTGGTGTTCTTATAGCTTCGTCGTCCTCACTCCTCACAATTTTCAATTTTTTTTTTAAAATATAATTTTGGGGGTAACGATGTACAAAAGTTATATCTTAATTGGATACGTTACAGCATGGTATGTGTCGGTTACGTACTGTGATTTACATATAATGTATTATTATCATTCATATTATGTGATTATATTTTTGAAAATTGGCAATGTATGATATGTGGTTACATAAGTCATATGCGATAAGAATTATTAGAATTTGATTGAATAATGAATTTTGAAAAAACTAATATAAATTACCAAAAATAGTTAACCCGATCAATTATATAACCAGTCATTTAGATACAATATGTGTGGTCACGGCATAATTAGCGTACCGTGACTATTTACATTTCGCGATCCTCTTTCATATCTGATCACAACATAACACGTAAAAATCTGATTTGATCATGATACAATATTGCACGTGGTCGACGTCACGGTGTAACCCTTCCTGTTACGGTACAAATTTATATCACTATTTGGTACTTGAATTAAAATTTAAATAATGTAGTTAATTTCTTTCTATTAAAATATATTTTGACCAGTTTATTTACTAATCGATAGAAAGACATTAATCGCATTAAATGTATAGATGGGGTTATCGAAGATTGTGACATACACTTTCTTATATATAATAATAATAATAATAAATACTTAGTTTGTTATATTATCAGAAATTACTTTAATTTTTCTGTCCTTTAAAATATTAAATACTGTTACTTTATGCGCTCTGTGATTATCCTTGTGTATATCCATGAGTGCCTTTTCTATAAATCAATTAAATAGATGTATATTAAAAATATCAAAAGAGAAAAAAAAACATAAAGCGAAGAGCATATGTATTAGATACACACTTACATATGAACACTGAGATGAATACAATTAATTAGAGAAAATGTCTTATTTCATATGAACTCAGCAAGAATTGTATTATTGGGATGGAGATAGAGGCCAAGGGGTACCAAGTATTTCGTTCTTAATCCTTTAAAATTTTATATTTTTAATAAGAATTGATACTATTAACTTCTAATAAAATGAAACTATGTAATACCTCTTTATTCAGTCCTCTCCATCTTACAAATATTTTATTTTGTTCATGTCTACAAACCAGTTTGACTGCCTTTATAAAACTAAAACCACGGAACAGTTGTTATTCGCCTCTAGATCTGCTCCCCCCCATAATTTCAAACTTTTAACACGAACTAATTATTATTTTTTAAAATTTTGAAAAGGGTTCTACTTTTATTTATTTCCCGAAAGAGCAACAAATTGAATTTGGGTCGTTTTCATTGACAAATTGCACCAGTTCCTATCCATCTTACGTCGCTTTACTTATGTGACTGGAACAACTATGACATTTTGCCATATTTATTCCTGTGCTGACATGATACAAGGAAAATAAACACGACTTGATATTGATCGATCAAATAAAAAGTACAGGAGAGGTCGCTTTTTATCTGAAATTAAATTAGATTAATTGGATGCCAAGTTGCCAACTATAATGATGTATCAGTATCATTTAATTAAAGCCTTTTTGTTCAAAATAAACAAAATAATGATGTATATATTAGACTTCGGACTTCAGGAATACATTGTGAATTTTTTTTTGAAAAAAAAAATAATGTGAAAGGTTTGTTTCTAAAATTTAATTAATTAATACATGCATATAAAAAAAATTGTCATTTAGATGTTATGGAATATGTAGTGGCGATTTTGTTTTTAATTATCAATCTGCTGCATTTATTATCCTATTCAAAGAACCGACACTGACAGGAAAATTTTAAATGAAATTAATATATAGAATATGTTTGGTTCCAATATTAGAATGGCAAAAATAGCGAAATTAGTGTTTGTTTTAACAGTTTGTAAGAATAGCTTGTTCTAATAAGACAAACAAGTATAATTCTTTATTCTAACTATACTAATTCATTCAAACATCGAATAGCTTGTTCTCAAGAATAGTTTATTTTCGTTGCAACCAAATTTTTAATGGAGTATATCGGAGAGTACAACAAGATTCAGTAGCATTATTATTTTTGAAATGAAAGATGGAGGTCTAACCCGGCCTACTAACTTTATGTTATAGATAATTTCTTTGCTTTGTGGATTTCAAATTCATAACTTTCTACATGAGAATCATGAGAATCTAGCTTTAATAATTTAATCTTATAATTGAATTTCAGATCAATTGATAAAAGTAGTAAAATTTATTTAGGGTCATTCATTAACATAATTTATATTTATATAGCTTTAGGCCATTAATTAACATAATAATATAATCGATGGGTTCGCACCATTTCATTAACATAATTTTAACACAAAATAATATCAAAAGATAACATATATAATATAATATTATCATCCAGTAGCATTTTTATGATCAATATGTATTAGTTCACTTTGCTCATTAAGAGAAAACAATTAATGCAAATCAAATCCCTGTCTGCTAAGGCTTTTAACAAATAATTTATTTAAATTTTGTCTTATTCGTTGAATGTTTGTAGATAAGTAATGGAAACTACAGTGCCTTTTCAGAAAAAAAAAAATGAGATAGCGTAATTTACTTCTCTATTATATGAGTTTCTGGATCATTCTTTGATTATGAATCTTAGGTTTTTACGTAAAAACTTTGAAAATATTTTTCTTATTAATATATCTGTTCCTTGGAAATTTTCCACTAATCATATATTTTTTTTAATGAAATGAAAACTAAGTTATTACCTAGCTAGTAAACACGAATGGTTTATTCGTAGGTGGTTTGGTTTGTCAATCTGAATGGTTGAATGCTTTTTAGATATATTTCGTTCAAAAAATTGGAATAAAAAATTAATTACTTAAATATTATTTTCTTATTGAGTAAAAGTTGAAGCTCAAGCGGAGAACATTATTTTTGTTACTAGACTAAAAACTAATTTTCCAAATTAATTACTTAATTATTACAATCTTCACATGCTATTTGAATTTTGAAACTACAATTTTTGTAACAATCTTCACATGCAAAATAAAACATAGATGTCTTACTAATTAGTTAATTAATTAACTTCGGAAAAGAAAGTTGCATAAAATAATAATAAATTATAAAATGATATAACAACATTTATGATATATGATGAAATCGAAGCATAGTCACTCTATCTCTCAAAGAAAAAATAAAATAAAAATATAACAAAAGAGCTGTAATTTAACGAATTAAATAATCGGTAACTATTATTTTTGCTAATTCTGACAGCATTCAATTAATTGCATTCTCCTTATAGTTAGAATAGCTACTATTTGAGAATAGTAGATATATAATAATAGCACCTAATCTTGATGGTAAGATAATAGTGCTAACTCAAAGTTATTCGGAATAGTGTAAAAGTTGTTTAGATGTACTCTTTGGAATAGAATTTGGAAGAAATGAATAAATTAGAAGATTTGAAGCTATTCCTGCTTTTTGTTGGGACAACAGAATAACGCTATTCTACCTGTTCCTAATAGTAACTAAGATTATTTGGATGACCCTAATTTAAAATAGCATTGCTATTTTAAGAGAGAAATATTCCTGTACCCCGAGCCACCAAACCCGAGCCCGTTCCCAAACTGGTTTAACTGGGTTTAACTGTCCGCTAATAACGGTAATTTATTAATTTTTCATTAATTGACGAATTGTTGTTTTAACGCATTGCAGTTTTACATTGATTGCTTTAAATATTAGCTTTGCATGCTTTTGTCTTGCGCTTTAATTTCGTGGACAGTCTGTTAGAAACAGTTGTAATCACCAATCCCCAAATTAGTCCCCCAGATTGTTAACGGTCATCTATTCATTAATTAACTACTTACTTAAACGTACTTTAAAGTACTTTAAAGTACTTTAAAATACAATTTAAACCCAGTTAGCTCGGGGATGCAATGGGTGATTGGTTCTAATTTTAATTATGCAAATTAATAGCTTTTTATATTTAATAACTAAAAATACAATCTCCATTTTGAACAAGTAATCCATTAAATGAAGATTTTTCAATGTTTGTAAACACAGGTTTATATGCTTTAAAATATATTTGAAGAATAAGTTTTAAAATGTGTTTGTAAACACAGGTTTATATATTTGTAATACAGATTTTTTAATTTTTGTAAACACTAGTTTATATGCTTTAAAATGTATTTGTAAACACAGGTTTATATGCTTTAAAATGTTGTTTTCTTGCCAGTATATATTGGTTTACTTGCACAGGTTTATATGCTTTACACACATGTTTATATGCTTTAAAATGTTGTTTTCTTGCCAGTATATATTGGTTTACTTGCACAGGTTTATATGCTTTACACACAGGTTTATATGCTTTAAAATGTTGTTTTCTTGCCAGTATATATTGGTTTACTTGCACAGGTTTATATGCTTTACACACAGGTTTATATGCTTTAAAATGTTGTTTTCTTACCAGTATATATTGGTTTACTTGCACAGGTTTATATGCTTTACACACAGGTTTATATGCTTTAAAATGTTGTTTTCTTGCTAGTATATATTGGTTTACTTGCACAGGTTTATATGCTTTACACACAGCTTTATATGCTTTAAAATGTTGTTTTCTTGCCAATATGTATTGGTTTACTTGCACAGGTTTATATGCTTTACACACAGGTTTATATTGTTTTGTAAACAATTGTTGTTTCGAAGTAGTAGTTTCATTGTTATTTAATAGAGTTTTACATGCTTAGAAATTGGCATTGTTGGGACAAGTTCTAAATTTATGATTGTTTCGAAGTAGTAATTTTATTGTTATTTAACAGAGGTTTGCATGCTTAGAAATTGTAATTGTTGGAGTTTTGACTAACATAAAATAATTGATGAGGCTGCTAACAATTGTTGTTTCGAACCAGTAGTTTCATTGTTATTTAATAGAGCTTTGCTTGCTTAGAACTAGTAGTTTTGACTAACATAAAATTCAGAGCTGTAAACATTTTGGTGGGGGACGCGCTCGGGTATTGGTACAAATTTAGAGCTTTAAATTTTATGCTCGGGGACGAATTCGGGGATTCGTTTTTATTTTAAAAAATGAAAAATTAACTCATTTATAATGAAAGTTAAACACTTGAATGCAGTTGTTTAAACGCTTTCCTTTATATGTTTAAATTATCTGATTGTTTCGCTGCATTTGGTGGTGCCTTTGTTAATTTTTTTAACAGAGCGTTTTTCTTTTCATGCAGCAAAATTATGTATAATAAAGAAAGATTGATACTGTTATTGTGCTGTATAAAGTAAAACCTGATCTTTTTATCGCCGACATTCTAGAAGGTTGGGAGACACGTGCGGGTACTTTGTTTGGGGTACAATTATCAGCTTCCATTTTAAAAATAATACTATTCTCAGACCATCCAAACATACCATAATAAACAGAACACACACATCCATATAATACTAAGGAAAAACAATTGAAACATTGAAAATCCGTAATTATGTCATGTCGGATTAATAAATGAGACAGTTGACATAGTGTAATAGGCTGTGATTTATGCATGCTGTGATTTTAGTTATGTATATTGTGATTAAAATGAAAAAGAATGATCACAGTATGCAAATAGTCTGTAATTAAATTGTTCGGTTGCATTTAACTTATCTTTTTTTGTAATTTATATTTATTTAAAAATATAAGAAATTTTTGAAAAATTCAGAAAAGTTTTCAAAAAGTGTGCCTATAATTCATGTTGTGACTAAAAGTGTTGTTTTCTATATCATGATCAAGACAATTTTTCGTATTGTGCCGTGTTTTTTTTATTGAGAACTAGTTATAACATGAAACACACATGTTACAATATGTAACTGACACACGTACCATACTGTTTCGTGATAAAGTCAGTTTCTACGTGTCAATTTTTCCACTCTAAAGTACTTTATCAGAATAGGTGATAGATGTCTGAGGAGGAAGTAGGAGCGTCAACCGGTAAGAAAAAAAAATGCCGTTATAATCCATAATTTTGAATATATTTAATCTGTCTAATCCCGTAAACAATATTTATTATAATTTTATTTCTGAAAAAGAAATAGAAATATATATTACTTTCATCATGATATATACAGAAGGATTAGAAAATCCGGTGCTTTACTAGCTGCGATTTCAAACTTAATTAGATAATCGGAACCATTATTTCCAAAGTTTTAACAATAAAATAATTTTTCTGTTCGTTATTTCACTTTTGACATAACGATACCTTTCTATCTTTTTTTGTATCGATCTCTTTGAATGAATAGGTCAATCAAAAAGAGGAGAGGAAGCCAAATTTAGCGGAGCCGAAAATGCGGTATTATCGAAGTTTAGATAATAGAGTTCTTATCTCAATTAGAACACAACGATGATTAGTTCTGGTTGTCAGAGCGTGTTGGCGATCGAAAGAGTAGATCCGATAGTGAAGCGAGATGGGAATTAAGAGATCATAGTGATTATGAGTATATATAATTAAGTAGGATTAAAAAGTAGATCTAAATATTTATACAATAATTAAGGGTGATGAGAGTAATTTGGAGGATTTCGAGAAAACAAAAAGTAAATCTAACAATTAGAATCATCTGATGTTGTAAATATATTTTTTTATTAATAAATTATTAGTAGGCATAAAAGCAATTCAGTCAAATAAAATATTCATAGCATTTTCTTCCTAATTTATGATTGACGAAAAAAAATAAGTAACTAATGGCAATAATATCTTAAAAAGAGGCTTCAAAAAGCATACAAGTATTTTTTTTTGTGAAAATATAGAACAAACATGCTTTTAAAGAATTCACTGCTTTTAATAAATGAAAGGAATCGCTTACCAATTTTCATCTTAAGAATCTTAATAATCAAAATAATATTTAAATTTTAAACCCCACTATTATAGTATAATCTATATTGAAAATATCTTTCTTTTTTTATAAAAAAAATTGAGATTTGATGCATGTTTTACGGTTCATCAAATATATATATATATATATTTTTTAATAATTTAAAATTAATTTCTCTTGCTACATTACTATATAAAACTCAAATTGTATATATTTTTTAATAAAATATCTATATACTCAACAACACATCTGTGAATTTAATTTAAATTTTAAATTATTTGAATTGATATATCCTTCACCTTGACGTGTTTTCCTCAGAAAAAGATTGAAAACCAGACTGACTTGTTCAATAAAAGAATAAATGGAAAATCATTTTCATAAGTTGCTCATTAAATTGAAGAAACCAATTAATCCACTACATTCCAAAATTGTCACAATAAATCATTTTCTCTCATTAAAAATTCTCATCCAACCTTTTTGGCATTTTCTTTTTTGGTAGATGTGAATCCTATGTTGCTCTCACATGCCCCCACCATGTAGAAAACCTAATTCAAGAATTTAAAAATATCAGAATATTTATGAAATGGTTGCAAATTTATATGTGTTGTCAGTGTGTGTGGGGTCCTGAAATTATTATTGCATATTTATATAATCAATACGGTGGATAAATTAAATGGTAGATATGTCACATCACATGTCACCTCAACTTCACAAACCAAAATTAGAATTTCTGAAATATAATATGAATTTTTAGCTTGTACTCCACTGGTTATGGATTTTTTTTTAAATATAACTCATTTTAATTATTTTAATAGAAAAAACATCATTGAGTTTTTTTTTTATATAAAAAAATGCTTTATCGATGCTAACACAAATAAAATTGATCAACACAGATTTTTTAGAATAAAATTAATTTTTTTTTTCAGTGGAGTTGTTTTTTTATAAAAAGCAACTCAATGCTGATTGTTCTATTAAAAGAATTAAAATGAGTTTTTTTTTTTTTAAATCCTGTTTTAAGCAACATTAAAAATAATAAAATATTTGCCAATTGATAACTACAGACAAAGTTGCACAAAATTATAAAATACGTCCACGGGCCTTTCATAAAAAAAAAAAAAAAAAAATGATTCTGTTTGTATTTCTGGCCAAACGACAACAGAAATTGTTTAAAGAAAATTAGAGAAAACAAACGACCATAAGCGGATAAGCCGCCACGTCTTGCTATACATACCATTTGTTTCAGTAGCAGGATATAATTTCTTGTTTTCAATGAACATTAGCAGGTTAACTCTTCAAAAATAATGAAATTATATACTTTTTTCTCTAAAAATTATAATATCATATTTATTCTTATAAATTTTGAATTTCACAAATTTATTCAATTTATTGTCTTTTCTATTAGAAAACATTTTAAATTTCTAATATATTCATTTTATCTTTTATTAAATATATAAATAATATGAAGTTTGTTGAAGAGAAATGTTCAGTCTTTATAAATTGAGTAAACGAGAAGACTAAATATATTAAAAATATAGGGTAAAATGGGAAATCTCTAAATTTAAAATGAGTTTAAAAAAAGACAATAAATTGGGTAAATTTATGAGTTCCTGGAATTTAGAAGGATAAATATTATATTATGAATTTTACCGAGGAAAATACGTCATTTGTAGAATTTTAAAGGATACACATAAAATTTCCCCTTAGAATTATATTCAATAATTTTTTGCCAAATATGAATACAGATAATATGGTAAGAATACCAAGCAAATTCGGACAAAATGTGAATTTTATATATAAAAAATGTTATATTTATACCGGTGAACACAATATTATTATTATTCGCACTTGAAATAACATTTTGCTTATATATTGTACAATTTTTATTTTCTTATTAATACTATTTTTTTGTTAAACGTAATAAATTACGCAAAGATCAATGATAGTAAATTGACAGTATCCTAATTAGTATCTAAATTGAAAATAGTTTTTACCTAGAAAATTTCATATTCTGGTATATATTCAATTATTGAATGTTTTATAAGGGAAAATGACTGAAATTTTTATTTATAGTATAAAAAAAAACCAAAAACACTCTAAATTTGAGAAAATTCCATAATTATTCAGACCACAGAGTCAGTCTACGGCTCCAATTTTTTTTTTACATAAAAGTTGGAAGAATCAAAATCTAGTTAATAAATATGCCACAGAAACCGATGGCACATTGTAATTTGTTACAATACATCTATTGATTCAATTGACACAAAAACCAATTAGTTTTGTTTTTATAATTAATATATGTTTTGTAAAAAAAAATTAAAAAAATTGGTGCTGCATATTGTTTGTGCAGCCCTCACTATTTGAGTCCGCAGAATCAATCTGTGGTCTTTTCGGATTCTTACTAAACGGGATTGTTTTGGTTTTTTTTTTATTATGTTATAAATAAAAATTTCCGGGCAAATGATTCACTCACACACGGAAATAAAAAATTGTGTACTGGTTCCATCATATGGGCCCACTTGCTTGTTGGTACGTGGGCCCAGAAAAATCTATTCAACTATTGTACTGGTACCGCACTTAAAACAAACACATGATCTCCTGCAAATGATTGGGTCCATTAAGCACCACTGATACTAAAGGATTTTCTGTGGTCATACTCTGTGTTGTTCACTTCAGAACGGGTAAAGATATTGACAAAGCTGAGATAGCTTCGTAAAGCGCATGACTAATAGAACAAAATGAAAAATTATACGACCGATGTGCTGCATGAATCCAAGTTAGCTCTGTTATATCTTTACCCCTTGATAACTTCATCTCTCTTTTCTTTTCTTTTTTCTCTGAAGAAGAAAGCCTAGTTTTTGAAGCATGGCTGCTTCAATATTTCTTCAAAGTTCTTTTCATGATGCTTAGTGCTATTGACGGTATTGCTTTACACTAGAAAACAACAGGAAAACTAGTCTATATAATAATTGGCTTGTCATTTTCATGAAGAAATTTCAAATTTAGTTTAGCTAAGTAATGATCGTGATACAGTAAAAGTGGGCCCACAATTGAATGAAGTAGGCCCCAAGCATGTTCTTTCCAAAGTAAGATGAACACTATTTTCTAATTTCTATGCTCATGCGAGAAGATGTCATAAGGTGGGCCCACCTGTGAAACCGATCCAGAGATATCATATATTTTTATTTTCTATTATTACTGAAAGATGACCCATCTCCTAGATCAGGACCTGTTTGTTTTTAAAAATACTAATATAAATACATTAATATTTGAGTAAAGATAATCTTAAATTCAGGTGTTTAGCTTGAGGAAAATAAATGAAAAGGTAAAATAAAATAATTTTCCCATTTCGTATAAATTTAATAGTTAACCATCTGGAATATTCAGGGGTGAAAACAGAGCGGATAGTGGTAAAAACATATCCACATCTCTTTTTCTCATTTTTCGGACACGGAACAGATATCAAACATATCAAATGGATGTAGATACGGATCCGGATATATTTATTAAAATAATATAAAAAAATATTAAAGTTCATAATATTTATCTAATTATAATAGTGAATAACATAAATTTTTCATAATATATATTAAAATATATGGTATATGAGGAGGGATCGAATAACACTGTGTATTTTCAAAGTTCAAACAGTCGATCCAAACCGTTCAACTTGATGGATATATTAAAATGTGCTTGCAGATCAAATTTTATATTTTTCTGAATTTTTTTACTATTTATTAAGATGGGTACAAAAATTCAGTGGTCTGAATATAACAATTTTGTTAAATACTTAATAGATAGTAAATAAATTCTAAAAAATATAAAATTTGATCTGCAAGCACATTTTAACATATCCATCAAGTTGAACGGTTTGGATCGACTATTTAACATTTGAAAACTTTAAAAATGCACGATGTTATCCGATGTCACCAAAAAATGGTGTCATCCGATCCCTCCTCATAGTATATATTTATTATTCAGATACGGATAATTTGAAACGTAAAACCATATCAGTATCCTTATCCACACGGATATTCGGATATCAGATATTCACGGATCAGATTTTATCCATACGTTTTTCACCCCTAGGAATAGTATTTCACTATATTCAACTTTTTTTTTAAACAAAACAGTGAAGACAGCACTTATTGCACTGTCTGGTTATGTGATATATAAAGAATGTGTCCAGAAGTAGTTATCATAAATAATTTGTACGTTAAATTATTGATTGGAAGTTTGTTTAAAATATCACTGACAACAATACTGAAGCTATGAAGTAATAGTTACCAACAACATGGGTCCATATATTAACTTCCATTTTTGTTTTCATTCAGAAAACATTATAAACTGTCGGCATGATAATCTTAGCTAATTAAAAATTGACCTCTGATTCTATGCCTTAATCCATTACCAGTATAAATGAACAGAGGATTTATTGTGGTCAGAAATAAACTCAAAATTCATCTGATTCAAACATTTACAGAAGGCTCAAGAGAAGTTGAATAAGTTCTTATTGATTTGGTTTGTGATAACATTTGAAGATAAATTGTCAAATCAAGAAGAAATAAGGTATGTTTGAATTTTGTGTCCTGTGAATTTGAAGTTTAGTTTTTAAAGACAGTTGTTACTATTAACATCTCTTGCTTCAATATCAATTGTAGTTCAACTTGTACCGTTAAAGAAGCAAAAAAGAACAAATATATAAGAAAAGAAAACAAAGATAACAATTAGAGGTAGCAAATCATGTATATTGTACCAGAAAACAGTTCATGTAACAAAGATAACACCAATTGGCCATTCCATCAACCACTATAATGTATATTAGTTGGCACGGAGCATTCATAAAAGAAGGCACCGTGGAATCCAAATTTGACTTTTTTTTAGTTTTATAATTCTATACATCAATTCCTGTCAATCTGATTTGCTTTCTCTCTCTTTCTCAATGTTTTAATCTTTTGTCTTTCATTTCATTTTCGGCTATTTTGGACCACTGGGGGTTCTGTCAAAATATAGTTTTTAATTACATCTTTTATCCACTTGAATCAACAAATCAACAATGGATAAGTCTTTGAATGGTTTTTTCTGGCAAAAGATATTATTGTTTAATTTGTATGCCATTTCAGAATCCAGTGATTTGTACAAAGAGATGAATGAAATATACAAGTGGTGGTTGCCTAGCCACATCCCACTCAAAAAACTTCTCTTATTTTACCATATCTATACATGCCAGCATGAGTTAAATTTTTTTTTTCACAAGATATGAATAATTTTTTAATAAGTTGAGTGGTTGCATTTAACAGTAAATAGAAAGGAAAAGATTCCCAATCTACATTAAATTTACTGACAAAGGGGACAAAAGAGCCATTGAATGCCTCAACAGAATGATGTAAATAATTGAGAAGCATATTGAAAGAGCCCTGTACCTTCCTAGTAACATTAATTTCAGTGCATTATCATTGTCAGAAATTTCAACATTGATCTTATTATAGGTCTGTTTTGATCTTTTAGTTTAGTATGATATTGAAACAGATTTATTAAAATTATCAGCCAATATTTCTTAATTTCAACATCAATCTTATTATAGGTCTGTTTTGATTTATTAAAATTATGATAAAATGAAGAAAATACATCTATAATTCTATTTTTTTTTTACTTCTAAAAAAATATTCCTTAAAATTTCAAATGGATGTCAATAAAAGTGGATGCACAATCGATTTATCTTGGAATAAAATATTTTGTCGGAAAGAATTTTTCCAAAAGAAAGAAATTATGAGCCAAACCGGCCTATAGAATGAATGAGTGGTTTTTCTTTGGATCTTGACTTTTGAAGAGAGAAAGTGGAAGTGTGATTCTTTGATAAACAGAAAGAAAGAGGCTTTCTTTCAAGTAAGATGTTACGCCTCTGCTTTTGCTAAAGAAGCAAAAAAACCGAACAAAGCGTGGCCTATGCAACAGAATTTGTTCCTTCGCATTATTTCTTCCGACCGCATTCTTTTATCTCTGAGTTGTCATGCTTGTTGCAGAATCTCAACCCCATGAAAAAAACAAAGTGAAAGGAGACAACATGTTCTTTGTTTTTTTCCTGGTTTAGCAGTAGTGTTTGTTGGAAGCAATATACGGATATACATCTTTGAATAAACATAATAATTTTGAAGGATTTTAAAAAAAAAAAAAAATGGGAACAATTTGTTTCTGAATAATGAATTTCCTTGTTTGATTTTTTTTTTTCAGTACCACAGCTCTTGCATATTACTGAATAATGATTTCACATACGTCGGAATAATCAGTACAAATCAGAGATAACTCAATACAGTGTACATATATACAAACTACACTCTCGATCAGCATAAGAAGCTCAAAGAACTGAGGTAATGAATCAATATATATAAAAAAAAGCAATATATCACCATATTTATGCATACTTGTAAAATATGTTTAGGTGTGTGTCTAAGCAATCGCAAGAGAGCAAAGCATACACAATCAATCAGTATACCCGAGCTCCTGCCAATATGTCAATCATGAAATTGCCCAATAGTGAAAGGCAGCCTAAAAGAGCCAATGCTTCTTTCTTGGCTTGGATCTCGCTGCAAGTTCTTTAAAATCACAAAAGTAATGAATTTAGTGAAGACATCAAACAAACAATATAATTAAATGACCAAGGGGCAAATCTGTAATATGTACCTTGGGCATCATATAGTGAATTGTAGTGAACTTCTGACCAAAAGCTTAGCCATAGCTCTGGAAAAAGACAGTGAAAGATATACGTAGATAAAGATGATAACCAAAGCCACCAAAATAAAAAGTAAACAAGCACCTTAATAATATCATCTAGCATGAATAAAGAGATGTTACTACTTGCAACTGTATGTGATTAAAGTTTTGGTACCTAGACCTGCACTAAACAGCTTTTTCTTTGGATCAAGTGTTACCGATCTTGGTTTATTCCTGTTATATTTGGGCCTTGACAAGTCTGTGAACATTAACTCCAGCCCACAACATTAAAGTAGAAAGAAAAAAAAGCCTAGAAGGCTGATTAAATCCAAAACCATATATGGTAAATAAATGGTAGAATATGGTACTGGTATGAACCGGTCTGCTAAGGAGACAACAGACAAGTAGCCATGGCCTTAATCCATGATGTAATGAATTTTTTTGAGAAATAATCAAAAATCAATTTGGGGCTGAACCAATACAATTATAATAGTTACCTCTTTGAGGGGCTTCGGATTGTGGAATTATTTCAACAAAACAAGTATCTCTAAATGACGTCAGAAGACATACTTTTGCCACAAACTGCTCAAATAAAATTTAAACTATTTCTTAGGACTTCTCAGATCACAAAATTTAATTGAAAAGATAAATAGCACACAGGAACTTAATATGGAGTAAGCATAACTTCCAACAATTCAGATATAAAACTCAATTAGCAGAAAGCAAAGTTAATAGAGATGATGTAAAGGAAAGAAAATGAAGTACAATCATCGCATATTAACTGTTGATATATCTTAAAATCAAGCACAATGAAGGCGTGATGCTTTATTTTCAAGAAACTGTATTATTGAATTAACTGTAAATAAAGATAACCCCCCTACTTTGACGAATAAAGGAAACAGATTTTCATTCATGTTTATTGGCCATTGAGGGTATAATAGCAGATGCCCAAGACCAAGTGACTATTAATAAAAAATAGTACAATTTTTTTTTTCCCCACCTATCACAGCTGATTACTCTTTTTTTGCAAAGATTGTAGACCCTCTTTCAAATATCTATCAAAATGGTATGCATATTTTGATCCATTTCGAAAGAAATCTCAAGAGGGTCCATCCCCCGATCCCCCCCCCCCCCCAACCTGCCCCCGAATTCAGATCCTCCCCGGCACAGTAATAGGGAATCTTTTACAATTACTGGATCTGGACCGTTCTTTTTAACTTGGCACGAATCTCAAAGCCCAATAATACTGCCCCCTGCTATATCCCGAAGCGGCTGGGAGTTAATCTCAAACCATAAAGTGAACCATCCCCCCCCCCCCCCCCCCCCCCCCCCACCAAACCCAAAAAAATAAAAAAATAACCAGACCCCCAGAAGTAATGTAATAACAAATAAATAAATAAAATTTTGTTGCTGACTATTTTACCTTGTCAGCTGCTGCTTGTAGTGTTACATGATCTCCCCATTCGCCAGATCTGTGCAGCATGTAACAATTTAGCTCCTAGGAAAGATTACCTTTCCGTCGTTACTCAAACAAAAATAAAAATAATGAGGAAGAATATAGCATACTTGGCCATTTTCTTGCAGTATTTCTTGTACTTCATCGGTACATATCCTTCATACAATGAACGAAATTCTTTAAGCTGCAGTAGATGACAAATACTAGTTCAATGGTCAAGTGTTATTCAAGTGTGTCAAAAAAAAAAAAGGGGTAGTACTATTACCTGACGCACAACATCCTTGCGCACATTTTTATGATATTCTGGCGACCTGAACAACTGGTCTGACAATGCACGGAACTGTCACCAATAGAGATAATAAGTAAATACTGAGAAAAGTCAAGAGATAGAAGAAAAAATGCAGAAAGAAACAAAAGTAATCACCTGGCAGTTCCCATCTCCAGAGACTTTTTTTTCTTGTAGACCATACGTATTTAACCTGACAGAAACTCCTTTAGCCTTTCATTGTTTTGAGATTGTGAAAACACACACACATCCAAATTGGAAAAGGATTTAGACTGGTACCTCTGGAAAAGGCGCTCATGGTCGAAACTAGCATCATTATAATTGGGAATGCAAGTATTAATGCGAGGCACATGCTGCAAAAGCCATAACCGCCAACATCAGCGACATGACATGTAAATCTAGAACAATAATGAATTGAGCGAGAGAAAGACGGGGAGGGATAAGGGTTAGGGTTAATTACAGGAATTGAAGAGAGACTAGATAGGCGTTTGGCAACTGCATTATCCAAACTGGCATACTCCTCCGAAAGAACAATTGCTATCATTCTGTCATCATCAGTTTCTGTTTGCTGGCTGCTCTGTGAAGTTGAGCTTGACGAAGCCCCTTCATTGTTATATCTATTCATTGCTGAATTTTCCCACTAATTCTGATATTCATGAGATAAAGTACAGAAGCATAGGTGCAGGGTAAGTTGCCCAGCATAATCTCATAACTAGCATCTTAAAAAATATCTAATATAATAAAAGACCATTGTTTAGTAATGCTAGCCTAGATAAACAAAGTAGCTAATCAATCATTATTTGGATCAATATCATTCCACAAAACAATCACCAGATTAAGCTTTAAATGAGACTCACGCTCTGAATTATGTGAAATAGCCACGATTATAAAACTGAGTAATTTGGCAAACTTTGGCTTCCACCGAACCGATAATCTTGGTAAGGAAGGCTCAATTGGCTTTAATTTGGATCAACTTATCTCAATTACCATTGTTAATTGTCTAACACTTTGAATGGACTTGCATTGCAAAGGTTAGCAATAAATTTTTTATGCTGATTACCTCTGCAGTTCACGGATCACAATTATACCAGTATAAAGAGTTCCTTAAATATATAAATTGTACACTTATGCCATATGAACAGAAGCACATGAGATTGAGGATAAATACTAGCAAAGTTTACCAGGACAAATTTTTGTTTTCATACATGTAACATATTTATTCAAATAACTAACATGACTGGTAAAACTAAGCTTATTCATGAGTATAATATTGAGAAAGTGTAATGAATCGAGTACGAGTCTTCTGTGAAATGCTTAAACCACAAAATTGAACCAATAGTCTAATTTGCAGTTCATGAAAATCGTGTGAAATAAATATACAGCATTATCATATTCGAAAGGAAAGACGACCCAATCCTGAGCTAGCGGACCCAAAGTATTCTACCGTTGGATCTCGCGTTTGAAAAACTAGAAATGAGATCACCCTCAGATCAAAAGGATTTCAGCTCAAAGAAATTGGGATCAACTAACCCGACAGTAATTTCGATTCACAACATAAAGATAAATCGTAGAGAAAGGGAGACGGAGCAATGCACACCTTATAAATCAAGAGCTCTTGCACGAAGGAAGAACGAAGCGCGAACAGAGATAGGAATATAGCTCAAAGAAAAACTCAGGTCCGATTGGGGAAGAAGGCTAGTAAAATATAGATGCACCGATTACTATGCGATATTATATGTATCGAGTCGGAGGCCTTGGGACTTATCGATACGCAGACCCGCTTCACAGTTTATGAACAATCCTAGGAGAAGAAAATAACTCTGTGAAGAACACGGGAAGGAAACATCGCAGAGTAATGAAGCGTTTCGGACGCCATGTATACTTGACATATTTCGGTTGCACCTGGAGCACGCGGCCCAATCCATATACTCGTGGATTGCGACTTTGACTTGGGCAGTTGGGCTTTGAACAATTCGATCTTTACTCAAAAGCAAAAATCCTTAAAGACGGAACACGGAAGCGAAGAAACCGCGTAAGGCGTAACTCCAGGCCTCCAGCGCCGGACGATATGTGTAGAATAGATCTGAGTTGTCCGTTTGAATCTGGTACGAATCGTAAAACAAACTCCTATATTCCAAATCGGCACTAAATTGATTTGGCCGTTGGTGAGTACTGACTACTGGAATATAGGAGTTTGAATCAGACGGTCCCGATCTATAAGGTGTGCATACAAAGCAATTCCGATCGGCACTATATTCCAATCTCTTTTTCTTACAAAGCAATTCCAAAGCTAAATAATTTAGAATGTAAAAGTTATTCAAATTAAGATCAAATTTGTTTTTGTTTTTATGATGGTCCTATATGTCATTGAGGTTAAGTTTACGAATTCTGTTAGTTAACTCAACCTCGATCAGATGTTGATCCAATATTGGCCCAATGTTTTTCAAACTAGGACTATTTTTCACATTAAGACTTTTTTCATACTTCACTTAGAAAAAAAATGATTATCATTAAAAGATAAATTTTAAAATAAGACAATTTTTAAAAGAATTTGCATGCGGCAAATTTAAAATTAAATATTTTTTTCCTAAACGTTAAATACTAAGTATAATGAAGAAAAATTTAATAAGTTATGGGAATCTTCATATGGGAGATCATGGGCTCGAAACTCAAATAAATGAACTAACCCTGGATGACGATTAGCATTGCTCAATATAAAATTTAGGGAAATTTTCAAGTATGCCCATATAAATTAATAAAATAGCCACTATCTTCTTGAAAATATCATAATGTCCTATATTCCCATAAAAACTTAAATCTTTTTTTTTCATTTATCTCCATTTTATTCATTTTACATTTTAGTTAGTTATTTTTAAAATTAAATTGACAAATATATACTTTCATTTTAACTCCCATTTCTTCCAAATAACCCGTGTCATTAATAACATCAAAGTATATTTTGCAAGAATTAGTCTTCAGTCTAGTGAGAAAGACAATGTCCTCTGTATGAAAGGTTGCAGGTTTAAAACTCGGATAGAAAAATTATTTTTGGATATCAAATAGTTTGTTGACTTGACCTCCAATATTTACTCGATTTTTTTTTCTTCTGATTATTCTGAATTATTTTTATGCTGACTTGACCTCCAATATTTACTTTTTTTTCTTCTTCTGATTATTCTGAATTATTTTTATTTGGTCCGATTTCACAAAGTTTATAATGATGTCTAGGCTTATCAAAACCAGACTGGGCCTAAATTACCTAAATGGACGAAATATACCTCAATTTGGTACGATTCAAGGCTTAATATGCTACGGCACTTCTGCAACTTGGTAGCGGATAAAAGGGGAATTGAGAGCAATAATATTGAAAGTTTTGACAATTAAGATTATGCTTAAGACGCTCACCATTTTATGCCTGTTGATGCGTTCTAACTTCGGAGTATGGCCTAACTCGAGAGAAGTTAGTCCGTGCGAGTTAGGTGTGTATTTATTACATGTCTAAGTAAGAATTGAGTGTAGATTCAACGGGTACATAACTCTATCCTCTATGTACTGTTTATTCCTAAAATCTCGGTCTCTCCACTCAATGAACTTCGGGTTATTAATTCATAGACCTATAGGTCGGTTATAATCTCGTACGGTCGTTTCGTATGGGCTTCCCCACAGGCTGGTAAGTCGGTTTCGAGTGTCGTACGACTCGACAAACTTGTCTCGTGGGCCGGCAAGGTGGTTCGTGTCCCGTACGGATGACTCAAGTGGGTCTGCTATTTGGGCTTGTTACTTAAACTTAATACTCAGCTCATAATGATTTTATTGGGCTTTTGGTAAATTGGCCCTATCACCCATCATACTTATTAGTAATACACATGGATGGCTCATGGCTGGAAGGTTGGAATGGTGGCATAGGGTTCATAGTGTATACTAGGGATGAACTGGTAGCTTATAAAACAGCTGCTAAACCAGGCTTCAGTAGAGTTGGAAAAATGATACGGCGGAGTTGGCTTCGTCACAGAATGGCACAGTTGCGGCACGTGTGTCGGTTACGTGTTGTGACTCACGTGTCTCGTGCCGTGATCATTTTTAGAAAATTTGGCACGACACGGCACGGCACCTAGTCACACGAGTAACATGTAATTAGGATTGTTAGATCTTGATCAAATGGTGAATTTTGAATAAACTAATCTAAATTATATATGATTAAATGGCCATGTGAGTCAATTTTGGTCCACGGCATGTTTGGGTACGGCGTGACTCACGTGACATGACTATTCACGTGCCGTGACTACCTCTTGAGATTTTAGTCACAGCACAGCATAGCACGTGAAAAATTAACTTGATCATGGTATGGCACGAGACCAAAGACATGGCATGTTAGTCACGACACGGCACGGCACGTTTTTTCCACTCTAGGCTTCAGTCTTTTGCATGTGGAGGCAATTGCTTACTTGTAGCTCTTAATTTTGTAACAGTAAAAGGGTGCTCTAGCTGTGTGTTTTACTCTGACTGCTCCACCCTGGTCAGTGCATGCAATCAGCTCGGTCCTCCCTCAGATTGTGACTGGATCAGCGTTTTCCGAAGTGTTTGAATGCTTGAAGAAATTCAAAGGGAGTCCAAATTTTAAATGTATACTGCTATGCAAAAAAAGGAAGAAGGCAACAGTGGGATGAAATGGGGTTTACTTTTCCTTTGTTTTTTCCATCTGTAGTAGAATGAATGATTATTTTAGCAGGCAGAAAATGTTTTTCCTATTTTATCACAGGTTAGGATATGCTGCTTTGACACCTAGTTTGGATGGAAAGTAAAGGGAGGGAATGGAAAGGAACAAATTTTTTTTTTTTGAATTGCGTTTGGTTGATAAAATTATATTGGAGGTGAAGGATACAAAAGGTGAAAGGTTTAACCTTGTATCATTATAATTAATAGAATCGGTTTTTCTTCTAAATTAGAGTGTAACGGATGCAAAAAAATTTTGTTACAAATACTTTAAAAAAAAATGACACAAATGCCCAACATTATATCTTACATATATAATTTTCATACAATGCTTCCATCTCAAGCTCAAGTACCTTCTCAAGTTCTCTGGAATCGGACCAAATACAAAATTTATCAGAAAAACCAGTTTTGAGATTATTAGAATGGTACATATACCATTTAGGAGAGATGAAGACTAAAATAAAAAAAAAAAGTATATTTTTCAATTCAATATTTAAAATTAACCAAATAAAAAGTTAAATGTATTAAAGAAGTTATAAAAATATTAAATGTTTATGGAAACACTAGAAATTCTCCCTAATTTCTTATTTTAAGGATGATTTGCAAATTAAAATGAGCTGGCGTCAAGGTGACAAAAAGGGAGCATCACCTTTTTTCTGTATACAACTATACATATTTGGCTCTTGCATGGATAGTTGCAAAAAAAAAAAAAACAATCAATTGATGGAAGGTTCCAATTCCAATCCTGACATAATTTAGTTTACTTGTGGTGGTGAATTCCAAATGTGTTAGTGACTTGATACAGTGATTTCATGATTAATTTATCATAAAAAAAGAAAATTGGGTACTTGTAAGTGTCTAAAGTAGACTCTAATAGAAAATGACAAACTTCCAACATACATACATTCCAATTTCCATATTGTCATGTAATCCTATGTGGGGCCTTGCTATCCCTAGCAAGGATCCTTCGATCAAAATCATGCAATTAATGGTGAATGTACAATCCAGACCTCTGGCTAGTTTGGTACCTTTTGTTACATTTGATGGATGAGATGAGATGAGACGAGAGAGATGAGATTGAATCCAACTGTTATGTCACTCTCCAATGTGAAAGTGGCAGAGAGGCGAGGATATTATGTTTAAAAATTAAATATCTCATGTTTACCTACGAAATATTATTATTTGGATTAGAAAATTTGGACCGATTTAGAATAATATTTAGTCTTTTATCAAACACTTTTAAAAATTTAACAACTAAGTTTTTGAAATAGGTAATATCTAATAATTGAGAATGCATTTAGAATTTGAAGTTTCTAATTGAGTAATATTTTTATTGATATCAAATGTAAGATGAAAGTCGGATGTATGCTAGAAGGAACCCGCTACAGTGCTAGGCGTAGCATAGAGGTTCCCCGTGCAACGGCTTAATATTTGATCTTTCAAAATCATAACGGTCGATCCAAACCGTTCATCTTGTTCTCCATATTAATATATGTTTGGAGACTAAATTTTACATTTTTTGGAATTTTTTTTATTGTTTTTATAGATTTATTGAAAATCGTTGTTTTTTTATGGTCCAGATTTGCTGAAAACAGTGATTTTCAATAAATCTAAAAAAATAAAAGTTGAATATTGAGCCGTTGCGTGGAGAGCCTCTATACTACACGTAGCATGCTATTATATTCCATGCTAGAATTTTCATCATTTAAATGTATATGTTCATTTTTTATAGTACATCTATTTGATATTTTGAAGAATATTATTTTATAGTACATCTATTTTTAAGTTAAAAATTAAAATTATGCACGTGTTCTCAATTAAACAAATAGGGCGTGTTATTAAATTGAGTCGATTTTGAATTTGATTGCTCCATCGTTTCTCACAAAATAATTATTTAATGGAATACTAAATATATTTAAAATCAATCAAAATTAGACACACCTGTTATTTAAAAAATGAAAAACATATTTATATTTTTGATTTACAAATATCAGATAGAGATATTTAAAAGTTAGATGCACACTTGCTCTTATGTAATTATCGTTTATTTGTTTACTATTTTCTCTGTGCTAAAAACTACTGGCGATTTTAGTGAAGTAATTAATTAAGCAAAATTTAGTGAACTTTAACTAAAACATAATGTAAGGACTTTACTATTTACACTTGTAAGAGGAGAAGTAAATTCTTTACTTCATACTTCAGCTATCAAATAAGAAATAAAATAATAATAAAGTAAAATAAAATATGAGTTAATTTATAATCTGTTACATCATCTCTCAAGACGGATTAACTTACTTTACATATATTTCGTATGTAGAACCCTTTGTCACAGAGAGAGATTCATTTATCAACATCTTATTTCTCCAAACATATTAATTTAAATCATAACTTAAGTTATCAAATACGGTGCAAAATACAAAGAATAAAGTAGAGTAAGCAAATTAACTTAAAACTTTTTTAAATTTAAGTAACAATCAGACATGGAATAGGGCAATTCAATTATCCAAGGGGCATCTCCCAGGCGACTCCTAGGCGAAAAAAAAAAATGGAGTCCAAACCCTAGATCTACCCAGCCGCTTCTTCCTTCCACCTCTCCCCTCTCTATCGTCTCTACTTTTTCGAATGAAGAAGAGAATGAGTAAGAAGGGAGGGAGCCAAGACAACCGGAGCTCGAAGGCAACAGGTGACAAAGCTCTAACAGCAGAGCTCGGAGGCGGCCGAGGTGAAACCTCATTGCTAGTGGGGTTGCTAGTGAGGTTTACTTGTGAGAGGGACAGAGACGTGTTGAGGCACCGAAAGCCTAGCAGCTAAGGGCAGAGGCAGGTTGAAGGGTTGCTTGCAAGATGGGCGGAGGCGGTTGAGACGCTGAAATCCTACCAGCGAGGCGAAACCCTTGGGCCGGAGCTCAGAGCCAGCTGAGGCGAAATCCTAGCAGAAAAAGGGGCGAGGTGGCTGAGGGGACAGTGAGGGTTGCTTGTGAGAGGGGTGGAGGCGGGGGAGGCAACAAGAGTTGCTTGTGAGAGAGGTGCTGTGGGCTCCTCTGTTCTCTTTGACACATGTCGAGAGTTAATGCGTGCAGCGAGAGTTAGAGCAAAATCATAGATTAAAGACATTGCTGAGATAAGGCGAGTAGGTGAGCATGGATGACATCTGCTAATTTGAGATTTAGTTTATATTAGATTGTAATTAAATTACTATTCCAATCTATACGAGGAGCTAAGAAGTAACGTAAATAATTTTGTAAATATTTTTTTATCAATGAAAAATGTGAGATGGCACTTGCCAACTCACCCTCAAAAAAAAAAAAACAATCAGACATGACTTACTAAGGAGTAGAACTAGAGTATTTCTAAGTTTACCTAGTTTTTTTTTTAACTCAATTCTAAAACTTATCAGATTAGTCAAATAACGAATCCAAACGGTTGAAGTTCTTTTAACTTATGAATGATGCATCTACATGTGAATTTTTTTTATTTTTAAATTAATTTTGTATAGAGTCAAGTGGTCAAAAGGCATTTAAAAAATGAATGCATTAAAATTAATTTATAAATCTTCTAATTTTAACCATTTGACTTTATACTAATTTAATTCGAAACTTTAAAATTTTCATATTTAGACTCGTCACTAATAAGCTAGAAGAATTTTAACAGTTTGGACTCATCGTTTGAAACCAATTCGATAAGTTTTAGAGTTAGAGTTCACGAAGAAATTTCGTGAATTTAGGAACAACTTAGTTCTACTCCTTAATAAGTATTGGTATAAGAGTGAATCTATGGTACTATGCATATCACGGGTTGGTCCGTAATAGGCTCAATATTCGACTTTTTAAAATCCTAACGATCAATCTAAACCGTTCATCTTGTTCTCCATATTAATATGTGTTTGGAGACCAAATTTTACATTTTTTGAAAATTTTTTACTATTTTTTTAGATATTTAGAAAATCACTGTTTTTGGATGGTCCAGAATTTTCAGATCAAGTGATTTTCTAAATATCTAAAAAAATAGTAAAAAAATTTCAAAAAATGTAAAATTTGGTCTCCAAACACATATTAATATGGAGAACAAGATAAACGGTTCGGATCAACCGTTAGAATTTTGAAAAGTTAAATGTTGAGCTGTATTATGAGCCAAATCGCAATATGCATAGTACCATAGACTCTTGGTATAAGATGAAAATTCTCAATCAAGACATGCATTTCTTAGTGAAAGGAAAAAAAAAGTGGGGTTTTTGTCCGAACAACTTTGGACAAAGTCTTATCTAAAGTCTGACCTAAACCGTCTAATTTGCATCAAAATTCGAATAAATATTTAGATTCAATGAGTCATTTAAATTTATTAAGTTTCAAATATGTTTGTACAAATCTCAATCCAAATTTAAATTTGACTTTGGATAAAACTTTATCCATTGTCAAAAGCCCTATGAACACAACCCAATCCCAAAAAAACAAAGCTATAATAATAATTGCTTGTTTTGCTTTGCTTTGCTTGGCTTAGTGTTGCATTGACGTTGAGGCTGAGGGAGAGAGATATTTACGCATGTGATCATTAATCATTTGACCAATTGGTATAACTATGTAAATGAGATAAAACTGATATATATATATATATATATTACGCCAATCTGACTTCCTAGTGATGATTTATTTAACCCCACACGGCTCATATATAAAAATAAATTGTCAACACATCAACTGTATATTTTTTGTTACCCATCTGATATTTCAATCTAAACCTCAATTTTATTCACATTACATTATGTCCACATCTATAAAAAATAATGGGAACATGATCTCCGAAATAACATGTTAAACACGCCATGTTTCATATTTCATATTTCATCAATGTGTCTATTTTAAGAGAGACATCAATTACAAGTTAATTACGTAAACATTCTTTGACAGCAAACAAATGTATATTATATATATACCGAGTGTGAAACTAATCCATTTGTTGGGGCTTAAATTGTTGAAATATTTTAATTACTTCAGCATTATTCTAACATTATATACTAGCAATTTTATAGAAATTAATAAATTAAATTGTCAAAAAATATATTGATATTTTTTTTTCTCAAAAAATTGCGAGTGAATTATTGAGGCGATTCTACCTCGGTACCTATACTGCCGGTGCCATCACTGACGCCCCAATAACAGTTGGTATAGAAGTTTTTTTTAACAATTAGTAAAAGAGTTTTTTGTACTAGTGCATGTAATTCGGTCCATCATTGTTCACATCTCTGTATGACCAGTTACACAAATTATGTCCTCACTTTGTACCAAACCATGAATTCGGTCCAACCATCTCATAGACCACAAATCAATGATTTGGTCACCTCCTTTCAGGTTTTTTGTCGTTAATTAGTCATGTAAATATATGACAAAGGGTGAACCGAACTATTAAATTGGCCTAGATTGGGTGACTGAACCATTGGTTCCTTACTGATTTAAAAAAAAAAAAATCATCAATTTATTTCCTTACAAATTAATTTCTTAATTTCTAAAAAAAATTTATATCTAGCGTACAATGTCTAGCAAAAGATGACATAACAACAGATCTCGCATTGTTGATTCACACAACAACAACAATAACAAAAGAGAAAAAAAAAACAACAGATCTCACATCGGGTCTTTTATTTTGAGAAAAAGAACGAAAGCAACCTCAATTTAGCGACTAAATTTGGAAAAATTATATAAAAATCATAGGCCTGCATGTGACGTGTGCTTAGAAAGCTTACTATACTGGAAACAATTCCCAAACATGTATATATTCCAATTAAAAAACTAATCTTAGCTTATCAATATAAGCAACTAGCTAATTTATTGTTATTACCTAAAACCTGCACCAGTTGTTAGGGTGACGATATTAGCACTACTGCTTTTTTTACTAACACAACATTCTTAGATATTTTAATTGTGTGGAGAGTTTTACCCTTCACTAATTTTTTTATTTAAAGTTAAATCTTTTTCTTTATTAGTATGGATCATCATTGCTTTATATATATATGTCATTCTTCTTTTAGTTAAAGATTGCTAATTTACCATACATGACCGATGATCTTATATGTCTTTAGGTGTAATGGACATGAATCATATTTCAAACCTTTTACGACCGATAAATGTTCCACCATATAATTAGTAATTTATCAAAATTGAAGCAGAAATAATTTTATAACTCAAACCCCACTAAGGGTTTATGTATTCTTATTTATTTTCTAATGCATCTTAAAAGTTGATTACGTTAATAAGAAAAAAAAAACTTGTATTATAGTGTAAAATCACAAAATGACCTGATTAAGAGTTACGAATATTCATTACATTATTCCGACAGAAAATTTAATGACTACAACAAATAACTCATTCAATTTTTGGACGTTGAATAAAGACATAGATTTTTTTCATTCTACTCATTCAACACTTGATTTTGTGAATTTTCACTAAGATAATTTTTTCATCTGTTCAATTAATAAATAATTACAAAACATAAATATATTATATATTTTTATTTAAGAAGATGGATCCACTTGACAATGGTTATATTATAAGCATAATCTATTTTATCCATATATGAAATATGATGTATGTTTTATCGTAAATCAAGTGACTTCAAAAATTTAATACATATATTGTTTATAAATAATATAACTGAAAGTAACAAAAATAATTTAGAAAAGTCATATTTTTCTCCATTTAATATATAAATAAATGTATCTTGTTGTCCAAATTGTACTAGATTTTAATTATTAAATTTATTAAAAAAATGCAGAAGTAGAAACATTGTATTTTTAGTCAGACAATCTCCTACAAGATTATTTTTTCTCATATTTGAAAAAAATGAAGATTTAGAGAATATAAGATCTAATAATTATGGAAATGAAGTAAAAGATGGTCATTTTTAGAGCGAAATTTAGAGAGAGCAAATTTGTCCACACAATTAAGATATTTAGAGATGTTGTGTTAATAGAAAAAAATATTAGTGTTAATATCAGTCCCCCAGTTGTTACCATGCACCTTTTATTATGGAAAGACTATTATTTTGTTACAATAAGGCAATAAGCGCATTATTTAATTAGAGTAAATAAAGGGTTTGCTGACAATAATTTTGTCTCTGACTCGTTCAATGGTACATTATAAAAATAAATAAATATGGTTGTATGAATCATATGCCAATTGTCTTGTTGGGATGTGAATTCTGTAAATTTATATATGATTTACATTGGAGTGAGACATAATAATATGCAATTATGCATATCACAAATTGAACTATGTTATGGATCTATGTTTCTATTTTCAAGATTCAACTATTCATCCTTTTATTTTTATAAGATCTGAGGAAAATTTTTTTTCATTCAATCTTATTCTTTTGTCTTTACAAATATTGTTGTACTTTGAAACGATGCCCTTGTACCTTTCAGCACAAAAGTCAGCGACTGTCCGGATAGAAATATCAGTATTTTTTTTCAATGACAATTTTATCGTTGTGTGTATTTTTTATCTCCCTGTTTTTTAAAATGTGCCAGTGGTGAATTGTATCTTTCATCTTATCCTTGCTGTCACCCCTCAGACAATTCATGTCTTTCTTCCGACTAATTTACAAAAGAAACAACACAAATTAAACAACAATAATTTAATAACAATAATTTAATAATGAAATTAAAATTAAATATAAATTAACAAACATACATCAGACATCACAAAAAAAGAGCTATCGGCCTCTTCAAACCTTAATGTGTCATGAAATTGTTCAAACGGGTGTCTTTTCCCACAACCTGATATAGGCCACTTCCACCTACCAAGCACAGGAATACCAGTGATGAGTTTCCATTATCATCTCAATTAGCCTCTGCCTCCCTTTCTTCAGGATCCTCGTCCGAATTATCAACATAATAAAATTGTTCAGGGGTTTTAGATAGGTCCCTTTCAAATTGGGCTCAGCTAGAGGACGAGGATGGAATCCGGGATCGACCTCTGTCATATTGGACCCTACTAGGACCCGCTACCGATGGGGCTCAGCTAGGACCCGTTACTGATTGCTCGAGGCCCAAACCCTGAGTCAACTGCAATAATTGTTTGGTATTCTATCTGGAGTTCTGTTTAGGGTTTTGTCTAGAGTTGGCTACCGCATATAACTCTAGGAACTTGAAAGTGGTCATATTCATTGTCATTTGGACATATAGCCCCCAACTGCTATCGTCTTGTACCGGAAGCTATTGGAACCAGGTTTGGTTGCCTTGGCAAATATTGATCATTGTGGTAATTATCAATTCATAATTACGGTGGTCAATATCGAGTTGTTGGTACACTTTCCTATTTATACCTCTAAAATCTACACCTAAGCTTATATTGAACATTTTTGGCATTTGCTAGTTGTAATAAGCGTCACTTGGTCATTGTAATACTTTACCACCAAAATAACAAGTAATTCCCATCATAGTTGGTTGAAATATCGAATGGACAAACCTAATAATTAAAAAAATTACACTAAATTAAAAATACTACAAAATATAAATTTTTGAAAAAAAAGGATGAAATTGTAAAAATACTTACTTCAGTTGTTGCTGCCTTTTGAATGAATAAGGGATGAAATAGCAGTCCCCAATCTGAACTCGCATTGGGTATGCGGACCGATCTGAACTCGGACCCAGTATGCGCACGGATCCGTGCACATACTAGATCCAAGTTCGAATCGGTCTGCAACCCAGTGTGAGCTCGGATTGGAGATCCGTGCGCAGACTAAGTCTGAATTTGGAATTATTAGATAGTATTCATTTAATTCTGATTTGTTTGGGTGGTAAGAAAAAAATTTCGGGTCCACCCTTGTTCACATCTCTATATGTCCACCCTTGTTCATCTCTATATGACCGGCTACACAGATTATGTGCTCACTCTATACCGAATCATGAATTCAGTCCAACCATCTCATAGACCACAAATTAATGGTTGGGTCACCTCTTTCAGGTTTTTTATCGCTAGTCATGTAAACATATGACAAAGGGTGAACCGAACTATCAAGTCGGCCTAAGTTGGGTGACTGAACTATTGATTCCTTACTGATTTTAGAGAAACAAAAATCATCAATTATTTCCTTACAAGTTAATTTCTTAATTTTTTTGAAAAAAAAAAAAGTCATATAGCGTGCAATGTCAAGATGACATAACAACAGACCTCACATTGGGTCTTTTATTTTGAGAAGAAAGAACGAAAAAGAAACCTCAATTTAGCGACTAAATTTGGAAAAAATATATACAAATCATAGGCCTGCATGTGACGTGTGCTTAGCAAGCTTACTATACTGGAAATAATTCCCAAAATGTATATAGTTCAATCAAAGAACTAATCTTAGCTTATCCATACAAGCAATTAGCTAATTAATTGTTATTACCTAAAACCTGCACCAGTTGTTTTTTTTTCAAAACTTGGTAGTAACTACCAAGATTCGTGAGAGGAAATCAAACTCTCGACTTTTGGGTATAACAACTCGAGGACATTTTTTTAGCCAATTGTGCTATCTCTCCTTTCAACCTGCACTGCACCAGTTGTTACCTACCATGCAGCTTTTATTATGGAAAGACTATTATTTCGGCACGAAAACAATAAGGCAATAAGCGCATTATTTAATTAGAGTAAATAAAGGGTTTGCTGACAACCGTTCAAACAGTTAATGCTATATTTTATCTTGACCGCTTGATCGTTGGTGTACGGTTGAGATCAATTGTTCTCAACACATCCAAACAGTTAAACATGATTATACTTGTATATTGTAAAACATCATCGCTTTAGGCTAGAGAGATATCGATCCATATTCCCAGTTTCCCAAATTATTGTCCAATTAGGTTAGAGAGATCCACAAATATTGTCAATGACCAGCACAATTAATTATATTCACATGTCTCAATTTATTAATTAATTACTGTTGACTTTTAGCCACGTAATTTCTAATTGGCTTTCTTTTAGTAATATTTCTCTGTATTATTTTGTTCGTAGAAAACAAATTAGGAAAGATGATCTTCTCATGATTAATAAGTCACCATTCGCCAACTCGATTCAAATTTTCATGCTTTCATTTTTCGGATAGTTTTTTGTTTATTTAAAATTCCAGTAACATTTAAAAAAATATATATGTTTACATGATACTATGTGTATGTTCACAGAAAGTGATCCCTAACAGTTGTCACGCGTTTTCAACATATGTCATGTATTTTTAATAGCTTTCACGCATTTTTAACAGCTATCATGTGTTTTTAACAGCTTTCACGCATTTTTATGTTAACGGTATTTATTGAGTTAGTTTACATAATTTAGTATTGATATTTACAGAATTAGTTAAAAATATCCGGAAATTTTTGAAAAACTGTTAGTTGCTTCCATTTCTTATATAAAAAATTTATCATCAACATTCACAAATATTTTCAAAAATTAACGAGTTATACAAGTATTTCTTAAATATAACACTTCTAACCGAGTTTCAAATATTTTTTAACATATAGAAATCAGCTTTAAAATTCGTACAAATTTTAATTAAACGATTCGAATTTAAACTGAAACTATCAATTTTATTTCTTGTCGTTTCCCGTAGCTGGCTCCATATCCTGCTATTGCCAGAAAATTAATTAGATAACTGATAGGAAAATTAATGATCACCTTTTCCAAGATATCATGGCTGGATTTATTGAGAATGCTCCAATAATTCCAATAAAAAAATATAACGGTGCAATGAAGAAATAAATATTAATAATGCCTTCTTTACCAACACCACTTGGAAGTTTCGAATATATAACTTCGTCTCAATTAATATAGGCCTAAATATAATTTTACAGTTTTTTTTTTTAATTAGGAGGTTAAATGAAGTACAGTTTTTTTATGAGTCAAAATATTTATTTGAGCGGAGCAAAATCTTAGAATAAATATAATTTTATAAAGAGGAGGGTTCAAATGCCTTTATTTTTTGTACCTTCACTATACCTTCATTTTTTTAAACTTTAATAATTTAAAATTTAAAACTTAAAAGTCAAAATAAAACCTTTGGATATGATCTACATCATTTTATTTATGCATGTATAAAAAATTATGACATTTCAATTTTGTTTTTATGTGAATCAATAAGTTTAAAAATCAACGTCTAGAAATCATCCACAGTGCATTTTTTACAAGCTCGTGATGACAATCAAAATAAAATTAAAATGTCATAATTTTTTACATGTGCATAAATAAAATGATGTAGATCATAGTCAACGGTTTTATTTTGACTTTTAAGTTTTAAAAAATGGAGGCATTTGAACCCTTCTCATAAACAAATAGTACAAAAGTTTCAAAAATATAAAATTTGGTCTCTAAAAACATTTTAATATGAAGATCATATTGAGTGTTTAGATTAAATATTTGAAAAAAATAAAGAAAAAATGTAAAATATGATTGGAGCAAAAAAAATCATCTATAAAGCAGAGTCTTGAAGTGTTCATATCAATAACGCGTTCATATCAATAATCGTGCGCATTAAATTATTTGAATAAGTCCATTAAATTCAAAAATATATCTCAAGACCATTGGACCTCACCTTTCTCGTTAATAAAGCAGGGTCTTAAACAAATCAGAACTGTTGGAATCAAAATCAATTTATTTTTTAGCGGAGAGTCAAAGTCAATCTCCATGTAGTTTGAATTAAAATGAAAAATAAAATTATCAAGAAGACCTGGCTGCGCCTTTCAAGTTTGTTTGAAACTCCAGCTAAACAAAAATAAGATATGATTTCTAAGACAAATACATTAACTTATACTAAACAAAAATATCTGAATATTTTTGTAGTGGTAGTTATAAGAGACATTTTGAAGTTTAGAAATAACAACCTTTGAGCAATATAATTTTTTGTTTTATTTTTGTTTAGTGTAAGTATTGCTACTCTTGATATACTTTGACTTGCGATCTTATTTAACAAAACCAATAATAGTGTTATTAGTATTGTGTCTGTGCATTGTAACAGAAACATGTTATAAGAGAAAACAATTATACAAAATGATATATTTTATAAATAAATTAGACTAAATGACAAATAACATTAATCCTTAAATGACATATTAAATGGCATCTACATGTAAATAACATTTTTTTAAATCACATATTAAATAATATATTAAATGTTATATATATATATTTTTATTTTTTTTGACATGTTTTAAAAAAAGCTCTGACAAATAACATTATTTGAATGATATAATAAAATAGAAAGAAATGAAGACATAACTAATCAATTATAAACCAATTCAAAATTCCTTAAATGACAGTTAAAAAATAAAAATAAATCATGACCATTCAAAAATATGATCCATTTTGCATGTGGAGAAGTGCGTGTGGCAAGTACGTGTCTAAATAAATTTAGAATTCCACACGTAAAAAATATAAATTAGATGCATAGAATCAGAATATTTGATCTAAGGGTTAATATTTAATTTGAAATTTTATCTTTAAATTAAAATCATTAGCGGATCAGAACATCAATGTACTTAATATAAGAATAGAGATTTGTGGTATGGTGAGAGCGATGCAAGCCAAAAATTTTAAAAATACCATTTTTGAAAAAAAAAAAACTAAAAAACCATCATTTTTGAGAAATTTCAAATCTTCTAGGGGCCTCAACTAGGGAATGCAACCCCCCTTTTTTTTCATATGAGGTTTTATTTATTTTTTTGGGTTTTTGTTATTTGTTATGTTTAAATTGTTTTGATTTTTATTATGTTTCATTTGTTTTGGTTTCTGCAAATAACAACAAAGTGTGGTTTATTTTTGTTTTAAATGTTGTTTTGTTGGGAAAAAAAATGAAAAAGTCATAAATAGAACAATATCATGCTAATGTTATCATGATTACAATAAAAGTACATCAAACAAACATGAAATAAACAATATTCTTGAAAATACCTCGTGAAAAAAAAATCTAAAACAACTAAAAATGTAATTGATTAAATCCCAGTCAAAATACATCATCAAATAATAAAAACCCAAATAAATAAATAAAAATCTCATCTGAAAAAATAAAAGAGAAGTCGCATCTCCTAGACGAGACTCTCTTCTGGGTTAACTCCCCAAGTAAAAGGGGTCACATCTCCTAGTTGAGGCCAGGGTAGATTTGGAATTTCTCATAAACGATAATTTTTTGGTTTTTTTTTTTTTTTGAAAAATAGTATATTTAAAATATTTTGCGATGCAAGAGAATGTTCTAACAAGAAGAGAATTTGCTACAACAATTACAGATTACAGATTACAGATTGGATATGTAACTGAATTTAAAAGAGTGTCCATTATAAATAATTTGTCTTTCCTTTTCCTTTTTCCTTCTTGTAAATTTTTAATTTGCAACTTTTTTTGAACGCTTCTAGTGTTACAAATATGAAATCTAAGAGTTTTGACTCCCAAATTTTTCATCAAAAGAAGAATGGAGATAATATTGGCAGTTGAAAGGGTATGATGAAAGAGCGGTACAGAGAAAATAGTAAAAAAAAGTATTTTATTGCAAATAGTTGTTTGTTCAAACTATAGATGGTTGACTACTAAAAAAATTACTACTTTTATCTTTTTATTTTTATTTTACTTTTTCACTATTTTTTTATTTGTTGAATAGCGACAGTGGTCTTTTCTTCTAAAATTCTTCCAAATAATATTCTTTGGTTTAATTTTTGCTTTTTACTCTTCTTCACTTTGAATGAAATGAAGCCGTGTAATAAATTTCTCAATCAAGTTTATTTAATTTCTTAAAATTAATTAAATAAAGAGAATCACTGTTTTTTTTAATGAAGAGAAAACAGGCAAGTGCTTTAGTGACTAATGTGTTTTCAGCATATTATTTTCTCCTGTCTCATTTCCTTCTCTTATATGAATCTCTTTGAGGGACTGTTCGGCGTTCCTATTGGGAATAGGAATAGAAATAGGAACTGAAAATTACTGTTCATGTGGAAAAAAAAAATTCAATCTAAGTGAATTTTTTTCTCTCATGTAAACAGTAACACGCTGAACATGACCTGAATTTTATATAGGATGAAGAATAACCTTAAACTTAAATATACTAGTTTGTCCGAAAATTTTATTAATATCCAAAAAGAAATACAAAATTCCCAAATCTACACTCCATTTGTAAAAATTTCAGAATCGGCTCAAACCGCAAAATTTGTTTTGGAATTCCTATTTCCGCAAAATTATTCTGCAGAAATATGATTTTCTGATTTTTTTTTTATTTTAATTAAATATAAAATGTTATAATTTTTTATTTTTAGTATTGAAATAGTAGAAATAGTTTTATATTTTTTTAAAAATAGATGAAATACTATATAATTGAATTTATTAGAAAAATTGCAACAAATAACCTAGATGAACATTTTTCATGCCGATTTTTTTTTGTGGTTGTAAGAAAAATTAAAATATTTCTTTGTGTGTTATTGAAAAAAAATAAAATGTTCTAGATCTGAGTTATTGATCTTGGTTCAAAAATCACTTCTGAATAAATAAAGAAATTATCATGGTCATTCTAGTACATTTAAAGTTTAATTTACTCCATCTATTTTGAAAAAACATGATTTGTAATCATTACGAATGTCAAATCAATTTTTTCTTCAAAAATAGATGGAGTATCTTATAATTTAAATGTTCTGGAAGAATCATGATAATTCTTTATTTATCCATAAGTAACTTTTAAACTGAGATCAATAACTCAGATTCAAAAAAAAAAGAAAACATTCAGTAACACACAAAGAAATATTAAAATTTTTCTTATAACTGCAAAAAATCCGGCTTGAAAAATATTGTTCTGGATTATTTGTTGCAATCTTTCTAATAAATTAATTATATAGTATTTCATCTATTTTTTAAAAATATAAAAATATTTATAATATTTCGATACAAAAAATAAAAAATCATAACAATTTCTATATAATTAGAAAAAAATCTGAAAAATTATATTTCCGCAAAATTATTTTGCCAAAATAGAAATTCTAAAACTGCAAGATAATTTTGCAGTTAAAATTTTAAATCTCAAGTGTAGAATGTGATATTTGATTTTTTTTTTTTGGATATTAATAAAAATTTCAGCTAGTTTGTTATGCGAGCAAAACTAGGATGTGATATACTCACCACGAGGGGGTTTGTGAGTACGCCTCCAAAACAATATTTGATTGACTTCGAACTATAAATCAAAATTGTTGAAATCCAAATATTTTGTGAGTGATGCATGTACATGTAAAAAATTTAAAGTTTCGAATTCATTTAGTATATAGTCAAGCAGTCAAAACAATGGACATTTCATAAGTTATTTTTTTAATTGTTGTATGTATTAATTTTTCATTATTTTTTTGACCGCTTCACCATGTACTAAATGAATTCGAAACTTTAAAAATTTTGCATGTACATGTACCACTCACGAAGTACTTGGATTTCAACAATTTGATTTAGTAGTTTAAAATCAATCTAATAATATTTTAAAGATGCACTCACCAACCTCTCTTGATGAACATATCACACTCTAGTTTTACTCTTGTTATGCAACGTAATATAAAAATTGGTCACAAGTCAATATTTGCGGCTTTGATTTAATGACTGATAATCTAGCAACAGTAAAATATTACATGAGTTTATTTACTCAACAATGACGTGCATAATACATATTACAACAACAACATTTTACGTTATAATTACTTATTATTCACACACGTGACATGACATGTCGTGATCAAATATTACAACAAATATGTATGACTTACAAAATTGTTGACTCATAGGATCAATCCATTCTATTTAACCAACAAATTAATCAAATGACATGTAGCTAATTAAAAAAAAATCACCACAAAATTTTCAAAGATAATAAAAACAATTTATTGCAGAAATAACGATGCTCAAAACACAAAATTCAGATATTCCCTGCAAAAAATTCGGCTTTAACTTTGACCGTTTACCCTACAAAAAGCATATTGCACCAAATATTGCCTTTTTTGCTTTTGCTGAAATTTCTTTTTCAATTTTGAATTTTTGATTCGCCAATGTAAATGGGTTTTATAGTACATATTTTTTTTATAGTCAGAGAGGTCAAATCGAAAAGCGCGTATTAAAAAAATTCAATATTAACTTTTAGGAATCTGAAAAGGGCCTTTGGTTTAATTAAACTTTTTCTTTAAAGAAAAGAGAGAGAAATCAAATTTCATTTTCAGAACCTACGTCAGATCTGCTTATTTATACAAACTGTTGGGCCCACCAGATTATAATAAATTATAAAAAAATCTAATTATTTTTGGCGTCTCTTTCATTTCTCAAAAGATCTATCACAGACTACAATAATCGATTCAGCTAAATCTTCAAGTCAAATATTTATTTTTCAAAATAAAAGTGACGGATCAAGTCACCAAACAAACAACTATGTATAAGAATAATTATTTGAGGATGTTCACTTTAGTATTTCCAAAGTCTCCACATCTTATTTAAAGAAATTATATGTTATTATCCCTACTAATTATACGAAAATAGTAGTTTATATATGAGATGGACTTGGGTGAGACGCGGAGTATACGCGTTTGGTGCTCTATAGTACATTTTAGCCATTTTTAAAATCCAATCAACCGATCCGAATCACTCAACACGATCTCCATACTGAAATGTGCTTGGAGACCAAATTTTACATTTTTTTGAAATTTTTTTACTATTTATTAAGCCATTTTGAAAATTACTGATCCGGTGGTCCAGAAATTTTTACTGTTCACCCGGATTTTTAGATTTTCAAAGTGGCTTAATAAATAGTAAAAAAAATTAAAAAAAATATAAAATTTGGTCTCCAAGCACATTTCAATATGGAGATCACATCTAACGATTTGGATCGGTTGTTTGGACTTTCAAAATAAAAATATAGCGTGAAGTACAAACGCGTGGTGCTCCGCGTCTCACCCAAGTCCATCTCTATATATATTCATACAAATGTATATTACTTGATAGTTTATGTATTAACATTAATATAATATTTACTAATATTTTAATTATTTATTCTACTCGATTTTTTTATTTTTATTTCTAATACTGAATCCCAAAATAATTTTTTTTTTTCAAATTTTCTATAACTCTATTTGCAGGGGGCGGAACATAATATATGAGAAGGGTGCTAAGCACCTCCCACAAATTAAAATTTTGTAATTTTATTCTTTTAAGTATTTAATTTTTGAAAATTTTATTACTTGTAGCCCCTAACATAATACTTATTCATTTAGCCTCTCAATCTTATTGTGCATTTTCTAACCATGCGGGTAAAAACGTATATTTTCAAAATTCTACGAGTATCACAGATAAATAAATGAGAAGCAGCTAACAGTTCTCGTCCCTCAGTCCCTCGAAAATCCCTGTACTTTTTACACTAATTATATAAACAAGTTTATTAGATCCTGTAATACTATGACAACAATCCTATAAACAAGTTTAATAGATGTTCTGCAGATGAAACCGCGCAGTCCTAGATGAAAACACGTGAAAGCCGTTAAAAATGCGTGACAGCTGTTGGGGACCACATTCTGTGAACATACACATAGTATCTTGTAAACATACAAATATTATTCTGTGAACATACACATAGTATCTAGTAAACATACACATATTATTCTGTGAACATACACATATTATCCTGTAAACATACATGTTGTACTTTGAAATTATGGCAGTTGAAAGTGCATAGTTGTGGCAGTTGAAAGTGCATCAGAACTAAGCTAAAAAGAAAAAACCTTTATACACGGAGATTTTCAGAAAATTGTAGCCTGAAAACGTTACCTTTTCTCAAATAAATGCATGACAAAGAAAATTTATGCTAGGATTTCCACAGTCAAAGAGTCTCAGGACTGGAATATATTGACATTTGCGTTCTATCATGTCCTACCTGAAAATGAAACCAATTAAAACTACAACTGGTTCGACAAAAGAATCCAATTTAATGATACAAAATTAGGTCCAGGTGTGCAGCACGACATTTATTTGGAGGGAGCGACTACAGTGATCGTTATCGTTATCGTTATCGTTTGTGGTCAGGTCTATGCCCTCAATTTCAATTCAATCATTTTCCATCGATGGATTCACGCTGAACTTGATAAATTAAATTATCTTCCTTCTTCGTCATTGATAACCTTTTTCTCAATTGTGAAAATAAAAATAATTTACAGTACAATCTAGCTTTCATTTTTCTCTCAATTTTCTCTTCGTTGTCAACCTGGCTCTCTAATTCAACCCTCTTCCTTCTTTCTCTTGAATTACTCTTTGGGTGTTGCGTAATTGTAGGCTTGTTCTTTAAGCCTCTTTAAATTTTGACTTCCTCCTTCGAATATTGTAAGTAATCTTTGTAATTTAGTAAAATAAATTTTGTAAAACATTTGCGTCTAAGATTTTGAGTTTATTTGATAGAATAGATTATTAGTATTATTCGTTATATTCATCCGTTATCGTTTCGTTACCTACTAATTTTAATAGATATAAGTAGAATTAGTGTTGTAAATAACAGTATGCACTCGTCGGACAGACATGGTATACCGCCAAGCGATTATTCGGAAATAATCAGCTAATTTTTCGAGAAAATCCGCAACGGTTTGATCATTGCCAACAACTAATCGGATGATTAACTGGTCTAAACGAACATTTTTTACAACACTGAGTAGAATAGAGTAGAATAAGATTAATTTTGAATGAGTACGGATATGATATGAGTAAGATCAATCCTTAGCATGTATAGATATAAAAATGCTTTCAAATTACCGTATTGTACCAATTGATACCCCTAATTTTCGCTATGATATATAATTGTATCTTGTTTTTCTTTACCTCCATTGCTATTATTATCCCTACTATTAAACCGGACGGATTTGTGATAAATTCAGAAAAACTTAATGATGAAGTTTATTAATTATATAATAAAATATTAATTAATACTAATTAAATTAAATAAGAAAGTACAAATCTTAATTAGTTGGAATTAGTGTATATCCTTTAACAAGCTAATTCATAAGTAATAAAATGTATAAACAAAATCTATTCAATTTTATTAAAAAAATTGAAATTAAATATCGAAATTTGTAAAACTAAATGCTAAAAAATAACAACAATGAGGAGGGTTAAAATGCACCCTCTTTTTGTGCTCGTAACGTACATCCTCCTCTCATATCTTCATTTTCAAAGTTCAAATAGTCAATTCGAACCTTCCAACGTGTTCTTCATATTAAAATGTGCTTGGAGACCAAATTTTACATTTTTTTGGAAATTTTTTACTATTTTTTCAGAATTTTTAAAAATCATCACTTTGTTGAATTTTTTTATTATTATTTTGTTTAATCAAAAATTCTGAAAATATAGTAAAAAATTTTCAAAAAATGTAAAATTTGGTCTCCAAGCACATTTTAATATGAAGAACACGTTGAAAGGTTCGAATTGACTATTTGAACTTTGAAAATGAAGATATGAGAGACGAGTGCACGTTAGGAGCAGAAAAGGAAAAGTGCATTTTAACCCTCCTCAACAACAATAATGATAATATTGACAACAACACAATTAAATCCCAATACAAATTAACAAACAATTTTCTGAAGTTTTTATTAATATTAAAAAAAACTAATAAATTTCAAATTCTACCAACTTATGTGCAGGAATTTGAAAATTGCTCAAACAGGTCAAAATCTCATCGGGTTTTCAAATTGGGACGGTGAGATTTTGACCGATTTCAAGAAAAGAAACCGTTGAGATTCTCATCGTTTTTTTTACAAAGCAATTTATTTTTATTTATTTATTTTTTGTATTGAAATATTATAAATGTTTAATATATTTCTTTGAAAATAGATGGAATACAATATAATTTGATTTATTAGAAAGATTGCAACAAATAACCCGGATCAACATTTTTCAGACTGGATTTTTTGTGACTGTAAGAAAAATTAATATATTTCTTTATGTGTTATTGAAAAAAAAAATATGCTTTGAATTTGAGTTATTGATCGCGGTTTAAAAGTCACTTATAGGTAATACATAAAATATTGTGATCTTTCTAGTACATTTAATTTCTAAAAAGTTGTATCTATTTTGAAAATTCTTTTTGAATAACAATCATTAAATAATTTTTTTTTCAAAAATAAATATATCATTTTAGAAATTAAATATACTAGAAGGATGACAATATTTTATGTATTTTATTTAGAAGTGACTTTTGAACTGGATCAATAACTCAAAATCCAAGAACTTTTATTTTTTTCAATAACACATAAAGAAATATATAATTTTTCTTACAGCCCCGAAAAATGTTGATCCAAGTTATTTGTCATAGTTTTTCTAATAAATCTAACTATATTGTATTTCATCTATTTTTAAAGAAATATATTAAACATTTCTAATATTTCAATAAAAAAAAATCAATGTTTTTAAAAAAAAAAACCTATGAGAATTTCACCGGTTTCTTTTTTTGAAACTGGTCAAAATATCACCGGTCTCAACTCTTGAACAAGTGAGAAAATAACTGAAAAAAAAGTTTGAAAACCGGTGAGATTTTGATCGATTTGGACAATTTTCGAAATTCGGCACAAAAATGAGTATAATCTGAAATTTATTATTATTTATGAGTATGAATAAAAGTTTCGGCACAATTTTGCCTCCAAGCTATCAGACCCGATAAAAAATACGACACAAACTTATGAGTCCGAATCTGCTGTAATTCCGGGAGGAATTACATGGCCTTGAAATTTCAATATCAACTATTCAAATTTTTTCTGCATAAATTTCGAAAAAAGTAAATTTTCATGTACAAATCTCAAGAAAGACCAACGGTTCCCATTTGGATTAAAGGGTCCTGTAATTCCCAAAAAATTACAGCAGATTTATTTTCCAAACTTATTGGTGGCTGCGAATCAATGACAGTCAAATGTCTAAGTCGCATATAATATTTGTTGACTAGTATTTGCTTCATCAAAAGTTGTATACGCGTGGTAGAATTTGTCAGTACCCATACAAGGAAACGGTTTCCTACGAGTGACCTCACCACCTAACCAATTGCGGCAGGTGCGCGACAATAGACTACGTCCACACTTTGTGTAGCTAATTATGCTGCTCAGAATCTCAGATAATTGTTTATCAACCAAGTCGCAACACACTGAGATACACAGTAAAGAGTATTAGGAAATCAGAACAAGTCAAAGGACGTCAAAGTTGGGACCATTTAAATACATTATTTTTTTTTTTGTTTAATTTGCTTGTAGGCTAAATCTCGCCGTGTGATTCTTTCTTTTCAGATCGTCAAAAACCACGCCTCCTTCCCTCCCTTTGGCTGCTGTCCCTTTCTTCTCTGTGTTGACTCTTCCATTCCTGGTCAACATCCATCTTCCCGTTCACATTTCCTTACTATAATTGTTTCTTTCCTTTATAGTTTCTGGCTAAATAGATAATTATATTATTTTTTAAAGATTTTTTTAGGAGATGGGTTACGGTGAGTTACAAAGTAAAATGTATTTTTACTTCATGTCGTATTTTTATTTTGAAAGTCAAAACAACCGATCTGAACCGTTAGATGTTTAATCCATATTGAAATGTGCTTGGAGACCAAATTTTACATTTTTTGGAATTTTTTTTACTATTTATTAAGCATTTTTTAAAATTGATATTTTACTGTGAACAATAAAAAATAGTAAAATTTTCTAGACCATCAGATCAGCGACTTTCAAAATTACTTAATAAATAGTAAAAAAATTTCCAAAAATATGTAAAATTTGGTCTCCAAGCACATTTCAATATGGAGAACAAGATGAACGGTTTGGATCAACGTTTTGAACTTTAAAATCACAAAATATGAGCGTGAAGTAAAATAGTCGCTTTACTTCGCAACTCACCGTAGCCCATCTCTTTTTTTAGTAAGGACTGAATTTTCAAAAATATAATTTTATATAGAATAATTATATTCAACTTTACACTCCTATCCTCTCTATCTCCACAGCTACAATTTAAAAATGTTGTTCTATGGTCTCTACTAATTATTCAAACACTTTTAAAATTAAAGAGTCCATGTTAAATAAGGAATATGATAATTATTTAGAGGTTGAACTATGGTCTCCATTAATTATTTAAACACTTCTAAAATTAGAGGGTCCACTTTTAAAATTAGAGGGTTCACTTTTAAAATTAGAGGTTGAACTATAGTCCCCACTAATTATTTATTCATTAAAAAAATTATCACGATAAATGTATACGAGTTGATTATTCAAGTACTTTTTACATAGGTATAAATATTCTAGTCTATAAGTATAAATACTTGTAATACTTAATATTAATACTTTCATATGTCAGTCAGTGTCAAATGTAAAAAATACTTGCAAGTATAGGTATAAATACTTGCATGACGAGGTATAAATACTTGTGTAACGACGAGCCCAAAAGTACGTCATCATGGATCTCATTTGAAAGAGAAAATTGCGTAGAAAACGTTCATGATTTTAGATTCGTAAAATTCCTCATAGATCGTTAGAAATGTGGACGAGATTGAAATGAAATAAAATAAAAACTCACATCTAAAAACGTGCATGGTCCCTCATGTAGTTTGAGATTTGATTGGAGAGACAATTATTGAGTGAGTCTATGGTACTATGCATATCATGGGTTATTACCGTGCTACGGCTCTATATTCGAGTTTTCAAATCCTAACGGTTGATCCGAACCGTTCATCTTGTTCTCCATATTAATATGTGTTTGGAGACCAAATTTTACATTGTTTGAAATTTTTTTACTATTTGTTTAGATATTTAGAAAATCACTTGATCTGAAAATTCTGGACTATCCAAAAACAGTGATTTTCAATAAATTTAAAAAAATAGTAAAAAAATTTCAAAAAATGTAAAATTTAGTCTCCCAACACATATTAATATGGAGAACAAGATAAATGGTTTGGATCGACTGTTAGAATTTGAAAACTCGAACATAGAGCTGTAGTACGGTGCCAAATCGTAATATGCATAGTACCATAGACTCACTCGACAATTATTTATATAAAAATTGTTTATCTTATATGTATAAATACTTCCGTACGTAAATATTAATACTTTAGAAAACAAAAATCAGTGCTAAAGTTTTTATGGTTTTCACATGGTAGTTATGAAAATTAATGAGGGAAATAAACGCGGAGATGTAAGTGCAAGGATAATTATCAGGATCCAAAAAATATTGTCTTAGTAAAAATATTATATTTGATCTCTATTAACTTAGAAAATTATTTGATCTAGAAGCAGCCATTTTTTTTGTGTACTACTATTAAAACCTCAAGCAGGTAGTTGCCACCTATATTGTTTACATTTTTTTTTTTTTACAATAATCAAAAGTTTAAATAATATAATGGTTGTTGGGAACAAATCTAATTAAGAAATTGGATGGTAAGCGCGCGTTTACTTTTTAATTATCCACAATAAAAATAGAATAATCATATAACTTGAGTCCAGCAGCTACATATATTTCATATTTTCGTTCTTTGAAACTTGATAAGGAAATTTCAACCGTTGAATTATATGAAAATCAGCAACTAATTTTTGTATGTCAAAACAGGCGTCATTTCAGAAAAAGGAAAGCGGTTTTGCACAATTTTGCAATTATAGTTCCAAATTGAAAACAATCATCATTAAGAGTAACACATTCAAGATTTGAAGTCACAATTTTGAATAATTCATATTAATATTACTTTTTTTTATGAAGAAATAGAAGTATAGTCTTTATTATTCACGGTGTATATTTGTCCGAATTTATAACTCTTTTTTCAAAGTTCAAACAATTTAAAATTTTTAAATAAGATGATTTTTCTGTATATATAAAAAATAATAAAAAGTATAAAAAGAAAATATGAAAATTGGTCTTCCAGTATATTTTCATATAGAGTTCGTTTGGATGAAACAAGAAATAGAGCAAGAATAGAGCTAATTTTAAGTTTGAAAATAGAGCTAACTGATAAGCATAAATTATATACACAATCGATCTAGATTTTATCGTAAAATAACCTTAAATATCTTGTATTTTTAATATAAAGTGATTTAAATACACCTAGAATCAAGTTACTTCGGTTGTTTGGCTTTTCATTGCAGGAAATGATGAAAAATGGCGAAAATATCCCTCAGTGTGGATAAATCTATCCGCAGTGCGGATTAGTCAAGCTGCACTGAGTACTTGGCCGCATTTCTAACATCCAAGCATTGCACAGGAAAAAGTCCGAGCATAGCGCGGATTGATACCAACCCGCAGTGCGGATTAGTCAAGCCGCACTCAACACTTAGCCGATTTCAGAGACTTCAGAGAAGCAGTTTTAACCCGCAGTGCGGGTCAGCAATCCACACTGCAATCCGCATTCAACTAATTCACAGGAGCTAAATAAGAAAACTTGGAGCTAGTGCGGATTAAACAACCCGCACTGCGGATTGGGTAAGCCGCACTGGACCCGCAGAAAGCCAAAAATTGCACGGTTTTGACAGTTTTTCTATTTTTGGCACCTCATGGACGTGTATTGTAGTTAAATGTGGACAGGGAATCCTGAAAAACAATCCAAATATAGTGCCCACTAACTCCACTTTCTAAGCTCTGAATTGGACATGATCTTTGGCTATAAAAGAGGGGGTTCACTCTTCATTCAAAGGGGCCTCATTCTTTCATTCTCTCTCTACACACACACACAATTCTTAGCGATAAATTCTGGAGAAAAGGAAAGCTTTCAAGCAAGGAGAAGAAGGGTTTCCTGAGCAAGAAGTCGGCAAGATAGAGGTTTTTGATTTGTTAAAGGGTGTAATTACTTTCTTTATTTCATTTCTTCTTACTTTGCCAATTTTTGTAATGAATCTCTCAATGAGGGAGTAGTTCTCTCTCTAGGGATTTAGGTCAATGCATGAACTTGTTTAATTCTATTTTATTCGGTTATTTGTTTTTATTATGATTGCTTTATGGGATTTGATTGTTAATTTCTGTGATTTAATAATTTGTGTTAATTACATAGTTAGTACTTGAATTGTAGTATTCCGTTTTGGATTCAAAAGAATCAAAATTGACTGTGATCAATAGGATAGTACCAAATTATGAATGCAAATACCCTAGGTTTAGGTTAAGATTGTAACCAATTTAATCTAAGCCGAAACTATAGAAATTAAGGTTAGGAACTTGGTGAGGAACCTAATCGAGAAGCCAAACCCTAATTATGACATCTCACTTTGAATCGGGTATTGGTATGATGGACTTAATTGCGAAGTACCAATATTTGAGGAGAAGAGAGACTACAAGCGCTCAGTGGGTCTAGGTAGCTAGGGTGAAGAACCTAATCGAGAAGTCCGAATTACCTAGGCACGTTGTTAATTTACGAAAGTAACCCTTAATAACATATTAGGTTAGAAACCTCGTCAAATCATACATGAATTCAAACAAATACCGAATTAATAGAGTTAGCAAGGAATTGTAGACCGAATATCCCTGGATCTTTTTATCATAAAAGCAAACCAATTCCTTTCTTTTATTTTTATTTACTTTTATTGTTTTAAACTCTCTATTCGGGTATTGAACCCAAATCTAGGAATTGTTAGAACAAAACCCCAATTTACTTTTATTGCACTTTACTTTATTTTATTTTCTGAAATTTATTACTAAAGTTTGAACTAAGTTTTTATCGTACTCCATGTGGATCGATACCTAAAATACTATTTTGATAGAATTGTGCACTTGCAATTTAACTCAAACGCGTGTTAAAGGTTTAAAATGTACATCTTATTGTACTGAAACTTTGTGCATATGCTTTTGCGCGCATCACTAACCCAACTTTTAATTGAGTTAGTAGAATAGTGAGCTAATTAATATAAGATAAATAAAGAATAGTGAGTTAGTGCTATTTTTGCTCAATCCAAATATCAAATAGCTCAAAAAAATAGTGCTATTTTCGGATTAATGCTATTCTTGTTCCATTCACACACATTCATAGATATCATATTGAATAGTCCAGATTAAATTTTTTTTTAAAAAAAAAAAGTTTTCTAGATCCGTTTTATTTCGAAACTAATAAAATTACACAAAAAGTAAAAGTTTCTGTCAGGCTCTTTTGTAGTCCTTATGATTAGGACTTTGTATGGATTTTGTTATATTACTGCTTTCTACTCTGTTGTTGCTAGGAGAACATTAATCTCAGGCTAGTTGTAATGTTAAAATAAAACACAGCAAAGTTTTATGAAATTAAACAAGACACACTACAATCTTCTTCAAGTTTTAAATAAGATTTTACTTTCTAAACATTTACCACTGTCATGTAAATAATTATCTTTCTCTTTCATTTTCGTTATTTAACGTCATTTTCTTTTCTATAATTTTTTTTTTTTTTTTTTGTAAAATTGACACCCTTTGTGTCTGATACATAGACAGACACATGGAATCTGAAAGGTTGATTCCTACATTTTTCGTCAAAAAAAAAAAAAAACTTTGAAACAAAATATTGATGCATAGTCCTAACCTATATATGTATAACACGGTAGCCTCTAACTTTAATTTTTTTTTTTTTTTTAAAAGTATCAATAGTTGTGACTTGTGAAGGTGAAAGTCTATACAGGACTATTGTCAAAAATTGAGATTAGTGCGTGCTTCAAAATTAGACCAACTTATCCTGTCCGTAAAAGATGCGTTGTTGCCGAACTCGGTTCTAAGCTGGAAAGTGAGCTCACTAATTTACCCAATGCAAAAATTCAAAACGAGCGCTTTGACTCGCAACCACACCAACCTCACCTCTTTTTTCTCCGCTACTTCTTTATGTCAGCAAATCCAAATTTTAACAAAAGAAAAGAGAAAACAAACAAATTTAATTATTCAAATAATTCAACCCCCTCCACGCGCTCCCCTATTATCTCATTATCTCCTCTCTTATATATAGCTTCACACTTCAAACTGCCCCTTCCATACCATACACTTCCAAAATACAAAAAAATTGACCATACGATTAGAGACGATATTATTATTTCCAAAATTGACCAGTCGATTGAAATTATCACAACACAATGCAAATTTCAGAAATATCTGAGGCAGATTCTGGCTCTGTGCCTCACAGCGGCCCGTTGAGCAAGCGAGGGAGCAGTCGAAAGAGCGCCCGTTTCAGCTTCTCAAAACCGAGCAGCAGAGATGACACCGATGACGAAACCTATGTTGAGATCACGCTCGACGTGCGTGACGACTCGGTCGCCGTTCATAGTGTCAAACCCACGAATGAAAATGAAGATCCTGAGGTGACGCTGCTCGCACAGAGGCTCGAGAAGCAAACGTCAGCCAGGGCATCTGCGGCTGCGGCCATGATAAGAAGCGCCTCATCGCGGTTTCGTCAGGTGTCTCAGGAACTGAGGAAACTTGCATCATCGACAAGAAAACCGGTGGATCGGTCCAAATCGGCAACCGCACATGCTTTGAAGGGGCTGAAGTTTATTAGTAGAACAGATGGGTCTGCCGGGTGGGCCGCAGTGGAGAAGCGGTTTGGAGAATTGGCTACTGCCAGTGGATTGCTTCATCGATCTCGCTTCGGCCAGTGTATAGGTACAGACAGTGTCTGATAGAACACAATTGATATAGCATATTAATTTTACAATATTATCTGTTCATTTCTCTTTTGAGTTTTCTAGATAACAGTTACTTATTTTAATATAGAAATTTATGTTTGACATGGGAATTGTGGTGCAGGTATGAAGGAATCAAAGGAGTTTGCTGGAGAGTTGTTTGATGCTCTTGCAAGGAGGAGAAACATAACCGCTGAACTAATTACAAAAGCAGAGCTGAGGGATTTTTGGGATCAGATCTCAGACCAGAGCTTTGATGCCAGGCTTCAAACCTTCTTTGACATGTACATCACATTTTTCTCTTTATTTCCATTTCCTGTGAATATATAACTTATTTAATATTAGAGTCCGTTATAATATAATTAATAGGATATTTTAATTAAATATTGGTCAATAAATGTAGGGTTGACAAGGACACCGATGGGAGGATAACTGAAGAAGAAGTCAAGGAGGTAATAACTACTATCACCTTATTTGAGTACAGAATTATCTCACCTTACTAAGAGTTTCTTTTAGACTTTTAAGTAACAATTAATGACCGTTTTAGGCTTAGTACTGACTAGTGACTAGTGACTAGATCTACATAGTCCACAAGAATAATAAGTGGAAAAAGAATTGACAAGTTCCATTTTACATTTTTTCAGAATATGAATAAGAATATCCTTCAGAATAGAGTATTGAGTGGGAATAGATAATCATCTTTTAATTGTTTAAACTTTAAACAGATTATATCACTAAGTGCCTCAGCAAATAAGCTCTCCAAGCTCCAGGATCAAGCTGAAGAGTATGCACGCCTTATCATGGAAGAACTGGATCCTAACAACCTTGGATACATTGAGGCAATTATCTAATTCTAAAATTCTATTTTCTTTTATAATATAAAAATATTATGCAAGATAATGTAATGTTATTTTAGTAATAAGACACACAATTTCATTATATTTCTCAACAGATATACAACTTGGAGATGCTCTTGTTGCAAGCACCCAGCCAGTCAGTGCAAATTGGTAATACCAATAGCAGGAATCTGTCTCAGCTGTTGAGCCAGAGTCTGAAGCCGACAAAAGACCCGAACCCTGTAAGGCAGTGGTACGGCCAAACCAAGTACTTCTTAGAGGACAACTGGAAGAGAGTATGGATCATGGCATTATGGCTTAGCATCTGTATTGGCCTGTTCGTGTTCAAGTTTATTCAGTATCGCAACCGTGCAGCGTACCATGTTATGGGCTATTGTGTCTGTACCGCAAAGGGTGCCGCGGAGACACTTAAGTTTAACATGGCACTTATCCTCTTGCCGGTGTGTCGAAACACTATCACTTGGATCCGTAACAAAACCAGGCTCGGGAGACTTATTCCTTTTGACGACAATCTCAACTTTCACAAGGTAATTGCAATCGGCATCACGGTTGGAATCGTGCTGCATGCAGTCTCACACTTGACATGTGATTTTCCTAAACTCCTACACGCGAGCGACGCGGCTTACGCCCCTATGAAGCAATATTTTGGTGAAACTAAGCCAAATAATTATTGGTGGTTCGTCAAAGGGATAGAGGGCTGGAGCGGTATTATAATGGTGGTTCTCATGGCCATTGCATTCACATTAGCCTCACCTTGGTTTAGACGAGGACGGATCAATCTGCCGAAACCCTTTAACCGGATCACCGGTTTTAATGCATTTTGGTATTCTCACCATCTATTCATCATTGTATACGGACTCCTCATTGTTCACGGTTACAAGCTCTACCTCACCCATGAATGGTACAAGAAAACGGTATGCATGCACTTAATGAAAAAACTCACCTTTATCACATTGTCTATCATATTACAATTCATCAAATGATAATTATCTTTGCTCTTGTCTTTGAACAGACATGGATGTATCTTGCTGTTCCCATGTTAATTTACGCAATTGAACGATTGATAAGGGCTTTCCGATCAAGAGTGAGTCCGGTTAAGATATTGAAGGTGGCCGTATATCCAGGAAACGTACTTGCATTACAGGTATCAAAACCTCAAGGTTTCAGATACAGGAGCGGGCAATACATGTTCATCAACTGCGCTGCGGTTTCTCCTTTTGAATGGTAATTATATAATCACTATATATATTTTATATAATATTTTGTTGATCTTTTAATGGTAACAAATAAATTAACTTAAAATCAATAATTCTATGAAACAGGCATCCATTTTCAATTACATCTGCTCCGCAAGATGATTACCTCGGTGTACACATACGGACCCTCGGTGACTGGACCCGGCAGCTCAGAACAGTTTTCTCTGAGGTAAGAATATATAGATTGGTGGCTGAGTTATTTGCATAAAGGAAAATTGTTTCCTGTTTTCTGAAAGAATCATTGTTGGTTGTGAATAGGTGTGTCATCGACCAGCAGCAGGGAAAAGCGGCCTCCTACGGGCTGACTATGACGACAATGATGGAAGCAGTGTTGTTCCAAAGTATGTATTTCTCAGAATCTTATTAAAAAAATATATAAGTTCATCAAAAAGGAAAAAGAAAAACTTCTGAACTGATTGAAGGTATTATAAAATATGAACATTGTTCCATTAGAATAAAGGTATTGAATATAAATAAACTAGTAACAATATAGGAGCTAGACTCCTAAATTTCTTCTCAAAAAAAAAATTAATAAACTAGTAACCAGATCATTATCATCAGAAAATCATATATGCTATTCTTTCACCCTTGATCAACTTAAATATGGTGTGAATCTACAGGCTTTCAACTTGACTTTAATTAATTGTTAATCAGAAAACGAGGGCCATGACCAAAATTACTAGCATCCAGACTAACAAATTATTAAATCAATGAGTATCAATAATATATGATAACGATGTGAAGAGTCTAGAAGCAGTAATCAAATTATAATACATATTAGTCTGTCTTTTTGTTAAGAATAAAGAGCATAATAATTTAAGCCAGGCAAATTTGACTTACAGTGTATATCTATCATATGACTTAATCAATTAAGTGAACTAACAAGAATTTATTATTTTAACGCGCCATGTACAGTTTTCCACGGGTGCTGATTGACGGGCCCTATGGTGCACCGGCGCAAGACTACAAGCAGTACGAGGTTGTGCTGCTGGTTGGGCTCGGCATTGGTGCCACACCGTTCATCTCCATTATCAAAGACATAATCAACAACATTAAGCAAGTTGACGAAGATCTTGAGTCCGGCGAACTCAACAAAAACCAGAACCAGCAGCCTAACACATTCAGGACAAGACGGGCGTACTTCTACTGGGTCACAAGAGAGGAGGGTTCATTCGACTGGTTCAGAGGCGTGATGAACGACATAGCCGAAACCGACAAAAAGGGTGTGATTGATCTTCACAACTATTGTACAAGCGTGTACGAGGAAGGGGACGCACGGTCAGCACTCATTGCTATGTTGCAGCAACTCAACCATGCCAAGAATGGTGTTGATGTGGTTTCGGGTACGCGGGTCAAGACCCATTTCGCCCGTCCCAACTGGCGCAATGTGTACAAGCGCCTGGCTCTTAACCACCGCGGTCAAAGGATAGGTAATAATTACAAATTTCTTAAACAGAAATCATTTTCATGTACAGAATGTAGTAGGCAATGGGTCACCACCAAGGGCGTAATTTTTTCTTATAAGCCTAATTAAGTTATTCAATTATGATATGTTTTAATATTGTTTGGATTTGTGTTTCAACAGGTGTGTTCTACTGTGGGGCCCCTGCACTGACAAAAGAGCTGCGTCAACACGCAAATGATTTCTCCCGGGCTTCTACCACCAAGTTTGAGTTCCACAAGGAAAACTTTTAAATTTGGAAGCACAAGTCTCTCTCAGCATCTTTAGACTTAGACAATATAAATTAATCAAATATAGAGTCATTTTGTACAGTTCAGGTTAGACTATTTCAACAAGCTTCTAGATCAAAGCCACAAATTTGAAAACTAGGGAGATACATTGGCCAAACTCTATGACTAAAGAAAATATTTGGTCAAATATAATAATTTTAAAACACGGGGGTTAGGTGTGAACTATTTAAAGTGCCGCACAACCAAAATTGATTGGTTATTGAATTTGATTTTTTTTTTTTTTTATATTTTGTTTTGTGAAGAGAAGCATATGTAATGCATAGATTAAAGTAAATAGTGTGTATATAACTATAGATCGAATTATTGATTGATCGTGTGTGTTATTTTAGTTATTTTGATAACCATTAATGGAGTAAAGCTTAGGTGTTATAGATAGCATAAGTCTAATACAAAAAAAATATTGTATAAATTATAAATTACAAATTCAAATCGTAAAAACTGATGTACTTTGTTATTGATACGATTACATAACAAATTTATAAATTTTTCCTTTTCATCAAAAAATGATACATTATAAGTTAATTTTAATACATTCATTTTCATCCATTTTTGATCGCTTGACTTTATACCAAATGAACTCAAAAATGTATAAATCTAACATGTAATCGCATCAATAACAAAGTGCATCATTTGAAATTTACACAATAGATTTTTAAAACAATAGCACAGAAGGCATTATATGTTTTATATGACTTTGGCAGTTCGCACTGCGTTTTATATCCTTTTTTGTCCCCTGGAATTGTTTCTTTTTTTAACTTAAAAAATGTATAAATTTGACATGTGATCTCATCAATAACGAAGTGCATCGGTTTTAACAGTTTGAATTTATCGTTTGGAATTTACACAATAAATTTGTAAAACAAGTTTATGTTTTATACGACTTTAGCAGTTCGCACTGCGTTTTATATTTCTTTTTGTCCCCTGGAATTGTTTATCTTTTTTAACTTAATACTTTGGCAGCTCACACTGTGCTTTATATGACTTTGCTAGACCGTGTTGATATAGAACATGTATGCAAATGCTAAACATGAGGTCATTAATTTTGATTATAGCTTACTTAACATTCATCCAGTCAATTCTCTGTTTTTTACTCAATATAGGACGGCGATGTGATGTTGGATCTGCATCATTTATTTTATGGAGAGTGCTATTCTAAGCGCACTGCTTCAATTTATGAGCGCTGAGAAAAAATTTTCTTTTTAAATTTTTATTTTGCCCCACTCTCTATTTCTGACTTAATTAAGAAAAAAAATTATTGAAGGAAGTGGGTCATTCGCGAGAGAAAATCTGCTATTATATTAACTACAATTTTTTTCGGTGAATATAAAATATAAAATATAAAATTCCTATTCTGACAAATAACCAGTCAGCACTTGATAACAGACTATAGAATTCACAATACTCTTGCAGTGAACCAACCTAAATTCTTTATTCTATAGTTCAGGTCAATCACAGCACTATATCAGTCCAAACTAAATAAAAATTAAAGTAATATTCTTTTGTAAATATCTTTTCCACAAAAATTAAATGTTTTGTCTAGAGAATTCATTATTATTTTTATTTATACTTTAATTAAATAAAAATGAATATGATAATAAGTTAATAACTCAATATGGGTTGAGATGCTAGATCTGTTGAAGTACTGAAACCGATCAGCTATGATACCAATATGTACTGTGGTACCAACACAAGCTATGCAATTCAACTGTCCACTAATTCTTGGTAGCAAGAATAAAGCTAATCTCAAGTTTAAGAATAGTAGCTAATTCAACTTTTTGTTGGGTTAGTAGAATAGTGAGCCAACTCATATAAGACAAATAAAGGATAGTAAATTAGTGTTATTTTTGTTCTATTTAAATATTGAATAACTCAAAAGAATAGTATTATTCTAGGATTAGTGTTATTCTTGTTTCATCCAAACGCATCCTAATTGTAATGTCATCATGGTCATCAATGTGATGGTACTCACAAATATTAGGTTTGAAGACGACATCAAATTATTTAAGAAGTTCACTTATGTTTTCATGAGCCATGTCTTTTTAAAAACTGGCCATTCATGATACCAAGTGCGAAGTTCTTCAAGTTTGACACTAAAGCCGTCATCATGGTCATCATTGTGTAGCCGCATAAGCACTCAACGACCTACCATCAATCCGTCATTGTAAGTGTATCAAGTTAAGAATCAATGACTAATTTCTTCAATTACTCATTTTATGAGCACATGGAGGATCCATAGTTTGTACCAGTAATCAAGTCTGATATGAACCATGACTTCACATTAAAAGATTTAGAAATTATTCCTATATAATAAAAAAGTAGATAAAATAGTGCTTAGCTTTTGTTTCAAGTATTTCATCAAACACCTTAATGGCATTCAACTATTGTTAGCTATGGATAATACATATTTCAAATACGAGGAATCAACATACAATCCAATCATCTTATTTAGGAATTTTAAAGATTAGAGACAAAAAGATCATTTATGAGCTGAATTCAACAATAAGTTTGACAGCTTCATAGTAGATGAAAATATGAATTTTGATTTCCTCCGGGAATGTACTTGGATCTCAAATCAGGTACTCAATTAATCCCCAGTCGACTACTGACTTTCTCTTGACCCTAAAAGGATTTGATTTTCTGCTACCGATGAAGAAATGGCTTAGAATCAAAACACGTCCAACAAAAATGAAGAGCACACTTGGCAGTCACTGCCAAGATTTAAAAAAAAAAAAAAAAAAAAATGAAGAGCGATTTGATTTGAAGAAAAGACTCAGCATTTGATTTGATTTTCTCTTCTGAGTTCCTCACCGATTTGGAATCAAACATTTTTGTTTTTGCGTACAGGACGAAGGGCGATCTAAAATTGATTTATATCCATTTTTTCCTCTTTTAATAGCTTCCCTTCTTAATTAAGTCAGAAAGAGAAAATAAGGGCAAAATAGGAATTTAAAAAAAAAAATTGACTCTCAGAACTCAATTTTTCTTTTTTTTATTAGAAGCCCGTAGGCACTTTCATTATCTCCAATTTGTTCTTACAGACAGCTTGTTCAGCAGGGTTACAAAACATAACAAGAAAACCAATCTAATTAAACAAACCTAATAAGATCCAATAAAAACCAGAAAAGAGAAGCATCTAGCCAAACAAACCTAAAACAAACCAACAAAAACCAGAAAAACAGAAGCATAACCCTGCTTGGCAGCTGTCCAATCAAAGTGCTGCTATATGTCTGAGAAGATTGGAAATGTACAGCCATAGTATTCAAACTGTTCCAATCTCACCCGATTAGCTAAAAGGTGGGCCTTTGTGCTATCTTCTCTTGGTATAAGGGCCTGTTCGGTAGCATAGAAATTTTGTGAGAATGAGAATTTTTAATATGGGAATAGGAATGAAAATTTCAATTTATCAAAACCAAAGTTATTTAGTCCATAAGAAATTTGTAAATGTAGGTGTTCGGAAAAAGCATGAGAAATTTGTTAGGATGTTGATTTGTTTTTATTTTTATAGAAGAAGTAATAATAATATTAAACTATATTAAGTGTATTAATACTAATCACTGATTATGTTAGACGTCTAAATAGGAACTTAATCTAAAATTAGCTTAATCTATTAAAATTAAGTGTTGCTAGTTTAATTATGCTTGTAATAATTTCTTATATTATTAAATTGTGCTTGTTTAATTAATTTTAGCCTTTCTATTATATTTTTAAATTATGTTTTGTTTAATTATTTTTAGTTTTATTTACTTAAATTAACTCTTAGCTTCATATTACCCACATGGTTTTAATTATTTAAGTATTGTTTGTCCTATATAATTGGAGCATTATTAGAAGCAAGAATTTTTGAGCTTGAACAACTTCAAATTAATTAAGCTAGAGAGAGCCATACAAGTTGGGAAAAAAATCGGAGCTAAGACTCAATTTTTTTTTCCTTCATAAAAGTTGAAGGCTGCTAGGAGCTAAACCCTTATGGGGAAATGAAATAGGAATTGCAAAGGTGTTGCCGAACAGTTGAAGGAAAAAAAAAATTAATTTAGTCATTTTTTCTAAGAAAACCATGGGATGAGCCCTTAAAACCTACAGCAATAGTGTGGGTTAGATCGCAAGATATTAGCTATCTGCATCAGCTCTACATATTAACGCCAGTCAGCTGCAGCTGCAATTTTACTTGGGGTCAAAAGTCTCTACCAGTAACCATGAATCCGTCAAGAATATGCACTCCTTGATCTGCATTGCAACAGCTTGCTTGACTGCCAGCAGCATGGCTGTTACCTCCATATGAAAAGGAGATGTGGTATCTTGAAACCTTGTAATCCATACCTGAGCAACTGACCATTGAACATGATTAAAAAGGCCACCCCTCCTCCCTCAACAGGTCCGAAAGAGCCGTCAGACCAAGCACAACAGCCCTGAAGCCCCATCATTTCTGGATGCAATGATTGAATTGCTCCTTTTGCATCAGCAGAAAGTAGGCCATGAGAAAAGATTAAGGAGTTGTTCACTGTTTTATCTGGCATGCATTTAGAATAGCACTAAAAAGTTTAATTAGTGCACTTGGAATTACACGTCCCTTATTTTATTCATGAAATGAAATGAATACATCCAGTGTAGGAGCCCATAAGCAGTAATCCACTTCCTTAATTATTTGACTCAAATTATGCTGATCTTAAGTATCTCGTCTAAAATACTACAGCCGAATCTGACACGCTTGATTCGAACATGACGATTCAAATGAAGTGCTACAGTGATGCCAAATTATTGCCAGTTGTTCTCTTAAATGTCAATTTGGAAAGCGTTCTACTAATTGACTTCATGCTTCCAGCAAAATTAATCAAAGTATACTTAATCAAAGATATACTTAGAAAGAATATAAATCCCCTTGATAGACAATAGACATAATGCTGCTCATCTAACTTCAAAAACAAGTTTGCTCTACACAAGTTTCTTGTTGACTATCTCTCTACATTCAATAAAAATTGAATAGACCATATAACCATAATCTTAGTAGATTTCATATAAATCTTTCTACTCAGATGATGGTTTAGGCAACAATCAATCAGTATAAGCCGAAACAGAAATGAAGCAAAAAGAGAAATAGCTTGAGATTGTCCGCATCCAGGTACCAACATAGGTATACCATTCTGTCAGAAACACCATTACGGTACAGTGCTGTACGCATGTACCAGTAAGTTTTAAACATCAGTACAGTGACCTGGTTATGTGGTATTCTTCAAGTCCAAACATACAAAATGCAAGCATGTTCAATACTCAAAACTAGAATTATCCCACTGCTTGGTACCTGGTATGTGTGTATTGTCACATAGAAATACCAGGTGGACCTGAACAACACAGTACCTAATACCTATTATCAAGTGCCTTTTGAGCTGAGGTGCATGTTTTGGTGCTCCTGGGGGCTTTTCAGAGGTAGGTTGTTCTTATAATTTTACTTCTAGCTGTAGGATGTACTGCTCAGGCTAATGAGTAATGAATTGGGCAATCAGCCTTTTTTTAAAAAAAAAAAAAAATCAAGTACCTTCGGCTGAACACATGTTTAACATCAAATTAAGCCACAAGTATGGCACATGCGTCTACTATAAATTAGATGCAAGCCCTAGCAAAAAATATATATATATATATAATCAAAAAGCAAAATAAAACGTTATTGGGCAGCATGTCACTAGCCCAACTGTGTTGGGCTAGTTTTTTATAATTATTCAGGCAGAGTCACAAGACTAACAAAATTATAATAATTTTTGTAAAGCTATCTGAAATAAAAAATAGTGACTCATACTTTGACCCTGCTTCGGAGTCCAACATTATGTATACTTTGACAGACTTCTTCCTTTTTATTAACTTGAAAAAATATGAGTATGGGTGAAGCGCCTGATCAGGGAAAAAAGGCCCCGAAATGCTAGAATACAACCCAGAATGATGTCGATTTCAGTAATTAAATCTCTTGAAACTCTTAAGGCACAAGAGCACACATTAGCTACTATAACACCAAAAGTTGTCTAAGCACTGCATAAATTGCCTCCTTTGCATTAGATCAGCTGACCTCTTGATAATGAGCTCATGCCATCCCATTGTTAGCAGGCCCCACCTCTGCTTCAGAGTCAGTGAGGATCTCAGACACGAACTTGATCAGAGAACAGAGCCCACCTAGAAAGTTATGGTCGATGATTCCTTCCCCTTCTATGGCATGCGCAAAATCGACCAGCTTCACTCGTGCCGCCGTCCCACCATTGTCATATGAAATCAGAACCGAAGTTGAGTAAAAGTGGAACAATGTCTGGTCCTCAAACCATGACTTCAGCTCCAGCAGCTGTGCCAGGATGCCATTTGACCCACCATAGATTGACGATGCCAATGCACAGTCGGGATGGGTTTCATCGGGATTTTTCGAGACAAATTGTCTTAGCACTTGCCTTACATCAGTCACTGTGTACTTCCTCACTTTGTTACGGTCTGGCTTCCAGCGCCCCGATTCGTGATGCACCTGGTATTGTAATTCGAGAGTTTATTATATCAAAGAGAAAGAACCATATTTTTGCCATATACCAGTTTAAGTGTCAAACAAATGTGTTGTTCTGATAGTATAATTAAAAGGTTATCGGTGGGTCTGACTCACCAGTGGAAGCACACTCGTAGGCTACCTAATTTTAGTGAAGTCTGGACACTAGATTTGTGAGACTTGGATCCTTGATACAAGTTCTAATACGTTCTTTTTATTTGTAACTCTTTGTTCTAATTTTGCTAAGGTCTTCCCCTTTCCCATATAGACAGCTAATATTGCCTGATTCGAGGGTTGTTTAATAATAAAAGCCAAGTGAAGAACCTATAAATCCGCTTATAGTAGTCCAAAATCCAAATTTAATATATTAATTCAAGTTAGTTGCTAACAATCCACAATCCATTGATTAGAATTAATTATTGGTCCTATTACTTTACCAGATTTGCTTACATAAAGGCGAATTCACCATCTCCACACTAACTTCTATAAAGGTACCATATGCCTGTTGAAGCAAATTATTTAAAATATCTAAATGTGACAAGATTTGTGAATAATCATGCAAAACTAGCTATAAAGCTAATATTTACCAGGGCACTTCCATTATAGCACCATGCATGTTGGTGTTTTCACAAATAGAAAATGCATGAGAAAAAGGAAACCTGAAGTCCAGAAATCCTAAACCCGAGAGGCACGGTAGTGCTCTCCCGGTCCTTCTTCAAGCATTTGGCGAAGTAGGACTCTGGCGCACGTGGGTACCACGTGCGTGCTCCGATCTTGACATCCATGACGCAGGGGCCGGAGTACCCATGCAACAGATCCTCCAGTATGAGGTGGGGCAACAGAACATCCGATGAATCAGAGGCGCGGAGCAGCTGGGTCCCACCAAAGGTGGGGAAGAAGGTGCGAATGGAGGATGGGACCCGCGGATCGGAAGAAAAGGAGGTATAAAAGGCCACCTCGTGGGCCCCACGTTCGTCGCCCGGCGGGAGGGGTTTGTAGAAGTGTCCCGAGCCATCGACCAGTGGGCCCACTTTGCCAGCGCCCGCCTCATGCCCTGCCACCTGGTGCTCTGGCGGTTTCAGCATTGCTTCCTTCGCCTTCTTCAATTTTTCGCTTTCCTCCTCTTTATTCGTATTATATTATTTTCTGGAGGAACTTTATCGGTTCTCTAATTCTCTCTATCGGCAGGTGGAATCCGAATCTGTTGCCACGTAAGCGCCAATTAGACCTTCTTCGTCGGAATTAGACTAGTTTTCTCAGTTTTGAGTCCGAATCTAATAAATTAGGTTACTGGGGAATATTTCGGGGAGACGAAGCAGGAATGGGTGCAAACAGAATTGGGCAAGAATCAGGAAATTAACTTTTAATGGCAAACCGAGTTCGAGATATTCATGAAAGAGCTCGGATTGCAAAATAGGATGGACCAGATCTTGTTCGAGATGGAGGTATGACTGCTGGTACGAGATCCGAGGTTGAGGAGGCGACATCAGAGCAAAATCCGGAGTTACTGGAAAGAAAGAATTACTGGTACCCACGTGCGCTAGGGGTCCGGAACTCCTAAAGTAACCCAGTACAATTAGTTTGTTGTGAACTGGTATGAACTTATGTGTACAATTAGTTTGTTGATACATGTACTCTTATGTACTGGTATGAACTTATATGTATCAAACTGTACATTATTTTGTCCAGATCTCTGAAAATTGAGGTTGGTTGAAATCCGGGAATAGAAAACCCATCCAGCTCGTAAAAATCTAAATTTTTGTCACATGTAACTATTAACATTAATTTTTACATTTTTTTAAATTCCGTCACAAATGCAATATATAATTATGTCATGCGCATGTTGAGATCTTGACATAGAACACACCTAGTAATTTTATTTTATTATTTGAGTTTTACAAAAAAAAAAAATTAAGTAGCAGGTATATACCTGTCGCACTAATCGCGAAGGGATCATTCCTTTAAGCGACTGTGAAACTCAATTGGCTGAACGCAACTAACTAAAGATTTCCATGCATTCACCAGTTTTGTTCTATAAAAAAAAAAAATTCTGAACGCAAAAAAAAAAAATCTTTAACTGCCATTATTTCTCCTCACCCTCCCCTTCCATTGGTGTTGATTTAACTGCCTCCACCTCTGGTGAACTCTACGTAAAACCCACGTTAAATGAAGGTTGACTTGGTGTCAATCCTATCCTGGTCTATCGAGAAGCAACAAGTTTTGTTTGATAGGATATGGAAATATCATACCACATTCTTGATTTTGCTTGCTTCATTGAATAATTGACATCGAAAGGAGATTACCATGTATCAAATTGTGTGCTGTGCGTGGACAAGATGAATGTTTTGTTTTAATGGAAGAAAACAGGCGAACGCGGTGCAATCTGAGTAACATGCGCTCAGGTTATTTACAGTTTTCATGGAAATAAACAGGTCAACGCCGTACATATTGAGAATTGTACATTCTGAACATATATTTTTGATGGAAGAAAATGGTGAACGCAAAGCAAATTGCGTGTTGTGCGTGGACAAGATGAATATGTTGTTTTAATGGAAGAAAAAATGTGAATGCCAGACATATTGTGGGATTTGCGATCATAGAATTTCTTATTTTTATGTTCAATAATGTTATGAACAACTGTAGATATAGACAACATTCCAACATCTGAAATTGATTGATATATTGTAGCAAGTGCTCCACTCAAAGAGGCATGCATTACATCATCAAGCCTTTGGTTCAAACACGCATGACCACTTTGTCTTCCAAGATGGTCAACCGTTGCAAGCGCACACTTGCTGAAATTGCAGTAAAGGTAGTTCTTGCTGTTGCTGACATGGAGAGAAAAGATGTGAACCTTGACCTGATCAAGGTGGAAGGCAAAGTTGGTGGCAAACTAGAAGATACAGAGTTAATGTGTGGGATCATGGTAGACAAGGATATGAGCCACCCACAAATGCCAAAACGCATCGAGGATGCCAAGATAGCCATTTTGACATGCCCATTTGAGCCCCCGAAGCTGAAAACTAAGAATAAGGTCGATATTGACAGTGTTGAGTAGTTTCGGACACTCAGGCAGCAGGAGGTGAAATACTTGGATGAGATGGTCCAGAAATGCAAGGATGTTGGTGTAACCCTTGTCATCTGTCAATGGGGTTTTGATGATGCAGCAAACCATCTTTTGATGCAACGCAATTTGCCAGCTGTCAGATGGATTGGTGGTGTTGAGTTTGAGTTGATTGTTATTGCGATAGGTGGAAGAATTGTTCCAAGGTTCCAAGAGCTGACTCTTGAGAAGCTGGGAAAGGCTGGACCTTTTTTTACTCAGAACGCCAAATACACTATTTATAGTGCGTTCACCTTTTTTGTTCCATGAAATCTCATGTGCACGCACAGTAGGCATTCTTCGATGCATTCACCCTTTCCTCTCTAAAAAATATTATTTCAAAACGCATAGGTTTTTAAATGCTTGGCGTTCAACTCTTTAATCGGATTAGACTAAATATGATCTGAATGCATTAAACAAATGTTTCTCTGTGTTCACAAGTTCTGCTCCATTAAAAGGAAAATCCCATCCGTTTAAATACGTTCTGCATGAATCTCAAAGAACAAATAATATAGCCCCTACGCTATCACCGAATAGGCACTGGACACGTTGGTCACGCAAAAGTTGAGATATCTCAGACGATACACACTGTTCGCACAAAAGTATGTTACAAAGTTCCAGGTACAGCTAGCTGTACCAGTTTAAACCTTGAATCTACTCTCGTCTAAAATTGCAGGTGCATAATCCTATCTGTATAGTATAATAAGGTATCGATCCTCAGGGACGGTATAATTTGACTCTAAATTCTTACTAATCCGAGTTAGGTACTAGAAGTGTGAAAAGTTGGGTTTGATTTGTTTATATTTCCTAATTTCAAGTGGCAATTCAATTAACAGTAAATGAAAGCAATTAAAGGTTTTGGTTTTGAATAATGATAAAATGCGTTCCCAGGGTTTCAGGTTTCATCCCAAACTTTGCTCTCTCTGGACCTATCATACGACTCGCATCATCTCTGATGCGACCCGTATGATGCGACTCGCATCATCTCTGATGAGGGTCGCATTGCCCTCGAGCTGAGCTGACATGTGTTCCTATCTAAGTTGATTTCTTGTGCGAGGCTTCAACCTGTAGCTCTCACCTACTGGTATCTAATCTAAATTGATTGTCTGGTTTGCTAGGGGTATCCACAACCTCTTGATAATGGAAAGTTCACCTCTCGGTTACTATTGATCTTAGATCTACCTTAAATACTCAATCACAATTGCAAGAAACATCAAGGTCAAATTACTAGAAGAAATGTTATAGACATCTAACAGTAGACAATCAAGAATCAATCAAGTAATCAAAGAATACTCAAACAAAGAATCACACAAGTTCAAACTTAGATCAAAACAACATGCAATTCAAAGGCAAAGTTTAGAGACTACATCCTAACCCTAAGAACTAAAATTTCACTCAAACATGGTAAAAGAAAGCATAAAAGAAGGAGAGAATAAACAGATCATGATGAAGCTTGAAGATCCGAGGTGGATTGGAGAGGATCTTGCAATCTTCTCTTCTTCTCCAAGCAATCTCCAATCTCTCTCTCTCTTTTCTCTTAATCTCTGCTCTCAAAGTGATCTAGAATGTCAAGGGGGAAAAAGCTCCCAAAATTCTGGCCAAGGACCTCCTTTTATAGGCAACCGATCTGACTTGAGGCCTGTCAAGTTTAATTTGAATTGGGCGGCAACAAGTGATGCGACTCGCATCATGGGGTCTTCAAGGCAGGAGTGAGGGTCGCATTGCAGGTCGCATTGGGCTTTGATGCGACTCTCATCATGGGTGCTGCGACTCGCATCAAATCTTCCTGAAGTCTGTTATTTACCCGATTTTGCCCGATTTCGCCTGATTCCTGCAAAGTAAGAACCAAAACAAAGCAGTACCACATTCTATGGATATTCAATGTAAAAGGCACTATTTGTTGGTTCAAAACACATATTTTTGTATGGAAACAAGTCGAAATAATAGGTCTAATAAGGTGGTATCACATACTCTTTATTTTTCTCCTCCCTTCTCTGTCAGCTCGATTCTTGTTTTTCGAAATCGCTCCATCTTTGCTATCAAGTCTTTCAGAAAAAAAAAAACAAAGAAATCGCTCCAGCTTGAGAAAATTTACCCTTTTTCTTTCTCTCAGTCATCTCGACTCTCTCTCTCTCTCTCTCAGTCAGCTCAACAAAGGGTTTCTCTCTCTCGGATAAAGTAATTTTGTTTCTTCCTATTTCTCTCTCTTGTCGCTACATTGAGATTTTGTTGATTTTTGTGACTGATTTCACAGATTTAACGTTTATGATTTGTATTTTTCAAAAAAATTAAAACCTTAAAATGTCAGAAAAATTAAAACCTTAAAACAAAATTTAGGGTTTAGTGTTTTTTGTTAGAAAAATTGAAACCTTAAATTTAAATTATAAAATGGAACTCATCTGACAACATCTACTCTCGGCGAAGTAGGCAACTCAGCATCTTCTTTCTGACGAAGCTCTCTATAATGGTGGAACCTGGGAAAAGGATTGTATTTGTGTCCCGTTATTTTGTGTCTGAGGAAGAGAGGGTAAAAGGATGCCGTGGACTTACAGTGGAAGTCCCCTACAATATGACTCTTGTTGGCCAATTTTTCAAAGACACCTGTGAGGAATTTGGTCTCAAGTGCATTCTCAAACATGGCGCTATTCTCAAGGTTGGTTAACCTTAATATTGATGTGCTTATAGTGCTATTGTTAAAAAGTCTGACCTTTATGCAATCTGTGCATCTTTCATGTTCTAATCTCAACTGGAATCAATCCTGTGATGTGTGATCACATTCCTTGCGGTTTGAGATAAGCTGCTGGGTTCTTTGATTGTTCCTTTTGAATTTGAAAAATGTCTCATTTTATGTGGTTACAACAATTTCTTTGCAAGATACATGTTCAGGAACTAACACTTGTTTCTTTTGAGTGTAGGTGAATGGAGATCTCATTGCCCATCATAGTTTAGTCACAATTTTGAGAAACAATGATCAAATAAAGTATATTTTGATGCATTATCTAATTTAATAATTAAAAATTCTTGGTGCCAAAAGACATATCTAGCCAGTCATTCTTATTTTTGTTTTCCAGAGTTGAGGGTGACTTTGAGTGGACACATGTTGGAAAGCTACTGGGAGAAAAGATTTATTCCGAAGGAATATCATCCCATTCTTCCAAACTATAAGTTGTCACGAATCTGTGAAATTTTTCTTATTGATAGTTCAAATTATTTCAAATTTTTCTTTGGTCATGCTAAATATAGTTTCTTTCTATTCAGGAGTCGTAGCATATCTACTGCTGCCTCCGTTTGTGGTCCAACAAGAAAGGTCTTCTATGTGTCCCCTTAATTTCTTTGTTTTTTTTGTGGTATGGCTTGTCTTGCACCCCTTCCAGTCTCACTAGATCATCTATAGGTAAGTTCTGATATCGGTAGTTGCTTTTTTCTGTGTCATCCAGAGGTTAGGGCTCAATTCGGATTCGGAGAGAGCACCTTGGCAGATAAGCTAGATCCTCTGTAGTTGGATCTGCTAGAGTAGGATCCTCTGCTACCTACTAATACGAAACTAGATGCTTACGTCAAGGATGCCCCTTAAATCTGGGATATCCCAGACTCTTTCTCCCCTTCTCAATTAGGCTATTCTAGTTCAAGCAATCCCATACTCTCCAAGCGTGCGTGAGTGAGTGGCTGAAAAATGTGATCATAACAACCGCCTTACATCACATTACATGAGTCATTAATCCTTAATCATTAATTGCAATATCACAATTGATCCTCTGTTTGTAGTCTTGCACGTTTGAATTTCCGTCTTAACACATCAGTGCATCACATCAAAAATCATTCTCATACATCTCCACTTCAAAAAATTCTGGCCGTCTAATTTGTGCCGTTTGTTGGATGTGAGGGATCTAGGAGGGGGAACTCAAAGCCTCTATAGAGATAGTTGCTGACGATGCGGTCTCGGGATAGGTTTTGGGTTAGATGAGGTTCTTTTGTACAAAGATAACTCTCTGTTGATGAGGTTCTTTTAGAATTATACTATAGATATGCTGCTCTAATTTACTATTTTTCAATAAGATATTTATCATACTAAATTTCTATCTTTCTATACTAATTTTCTTTCTTTCCATTTCCCAATTGAATGCAGTTGACCAAGAAGTTAATTCCTTTAAAGGCACTAAGGTTGATTACCCATTTCCAGAATCATTAAACGTCTTCTATGGCTCTTCTTGGGTAAGCCCTGATCTCTATTCGAAAACGTAAGCTTTCACTCTTTTCTATCTATTTTCTAAAGTTCATGTTTTCTTCTCAATTAGGATTCTAGAGAACCTCAAGTGACATATGCTTTTGGTTCGAGCGGTCTTAAAAACCTTGAGGAGGAAGTCAAAAAGATGATCGAAAAGAGGAAGGCATTGGGACAAAGTGATTCAATGTTTGATGGCCTAGAAGGAAAGAAAAATGGATGAATAGTGTTTGATGGACAAAGTGACTCGAACCCGCAGCTTCCGCCTTAATAGGGTGGTGCTCTGACCAATTGCACTACAATCCTAGCAAAGCAAGGTGTATGGTATACATATTCATAAGGGTAATACGAGTATCATCCCATTTAGCTGTTGTACTTTCAATTTTATATTTCAACCATTTTGGTATGTAATATTGTAGCGTTGGTTTCCAGTTTTTTAATGAAATGATACCTACAGGTTTACCTCTAGTATGAGCCATACTTAACATTCGCAAAACACATAAACTTGTTAGCAAGAAAATAGTATTATAAATAATTTAAAGAACACTTTCAATCAACCTATAGCAAATGGCTAAAGAGCTAGTTCACCATGCAAAGTTCATCTTTAAATTCGGAAGTTCAACATGTCAAAGTACTGAACGCAATCGATCCATTTTACCTGTATTTAGACATTTTTCCAAATAATTTTCCTGTGCTCAATCATTAATCCTTTTAAACCCTAAAATCCCGAACGCACAGAGCCTTTTTGTTCTATGTTCACAACATTTTCTAACTTATCCAAGCAAATTGGAAGAAATTCGAGGTTTTGAATTGGACTACATTAATTTTATACCCTAAAAATCATTACTTAACAAGATCTGGACCGATACCTATGGATTCAAGTGTCGGAGGAGAGAACGCAATCAGGTGGGTTCTTTGGAAAGAGAATTCGAAACATTCAAAACCCCAATCGACACAAATAATGAAGTTCAAATAAATCCTGAAGTTCATCAAATCCACACGAAAATTGAAACGTTCAGAGCTAATAGCATGAATGATGAAGGCTCTGTGCGTTCGGGATTTTAGGGTTTGCATCACTAGAATTTAATGCAAAAGATATAGTTAGATTTGCATCACAGCAACAACATATAGCCATAAATAGAGAAGAGAGAGAGAGGAGCTTGAAAGTTGAAAGTCACAGGTTCTATGTACAGCTCTCCATCAAAGTCCCCAGCCTTTCTATTAAATTTAACCTATTAAAACTTGACACGTGGGATGAATTGACAAGACAGTAGCCCTACCACCTCAAACACATCAGTTTGTCTCTTACGATTTTAAAACATGCATATTCCAAACCCAGCTGAATAATTACTAGATATAAATTGCTCTCCACACAAATGACAGAAATATAAATGCCAATGACATACATAGATGTATAAATTGCCTAATTTTATTCATTTTGATACAAATTTCATCCATCTTCTTACTCATTTCATCCATCTTAGCTGTCATTTCTTCTATCTTCTGCTCATATCGATGCAGTTGTTGCTTCAAATGAATTAGTTTGAAATAAATTTTGTCGCACCAACCATTGAAAAGTTTACAATCTTTGCATGTGTAGAACTCTCTCAATGGATTCTTTTCTGTATGTGAAACTTTTACCACAGTAGATTGCTTGCAACGTCGACAACAAGGAGAGTTATTCGCTCCATCTATTTCCCAACTGTCACACCCATTATTGTTATTTTTGACTCATCTTCTTTTTTCCTGTTATGTACTCAGGAAAATTTAAATAGTTAGCATAAACATTAATCTGTTCTAACCAAAAAGTATCTAACCCTAAATCCTATACCCTATACCCTATATCCTATACCCTATAGCAAACAGCTAAAGAGCTAGTTCACAATGCAAAGTTCATCTTTAAATCCAATATCTCAAGGAAGTTCAACATGCCAATGTACGGAACGCAAATGATCCATTTTTCCTGTGTTCAATCATTTTTCCAATAAATCATGCAAACTGGAAGAATTTGGGAGGTTTTCAGAAAAAAAAAAAGGGAAAAAGAGCCACAATACCTTCTATATCTCTGTTTTACTCCAGTTCTCAAGCAAGTTCAACATGCAAAAAATCTAGTTATATAACAAAGACCAAAACGCACAGGTCATGTTATTTCTGTGTTCAGTCATTTTTCCAAGCAAATCCATTCAAATCCATGCAAAATCTACCTTAAAACTCATTATTCATTTTCCAAGCAACATCAATCTCCATTTATTACAATTGCAAATAGGCAACAACACACAATTCAAGTACTGATACCACATAAACTGGTACCACAAAACATTTGGTAACCTAAAAAATCATTACTTAGCAAAATCTGAACTGTTACTGATGGATTCAAGTATGTTTTTGCTAGAGAAGATGAAGAGATAGCGTCTAGGAGCTACTCGTCGGCGTTCACGCGGGACTGGAGAGAGAGAGAGTCCACGTTCACGCGGTACATAATAGAGAGAGCGATGTCGAGGGAGAGCACCGGGCTACTAGAGAGGAGAGAGCAGTGGAAAGGGGTCAATGCAATTTAGCGAAGCCTCCATTGATGAGTAAGAGGAGGAGACGGGGAGGAAGGGAGAAAAAAGAGTGCGAACAGTGGTGCGATAGAACTCGTAGAAGAGTAAGAGGCTGTCCCTGGAGGCCTCCATTGATTGTTCAATGGAAGTGAATTTTTTTTAATACTAGTTAAGTGCCCGTGCTTTGCAACGGGGAAACAAAATATTTATTCACTAATTTTTAGATTATAAACTTACAATGTCATCAAAAATAGTTTTTGAATTTCTAAATTGTATGAAGAATGGATTAATATGTCTTTAATTTTATGAATTACAGTGATAAGTTAAATCTTGAAATTTATTTATTTATATTTGCATCTAGGTTTGATGTTATGGAAGATGATGAAAATAACTAATTAATTAATCTAAACTATAATGTGATGATATTAAAATAATGCAAACATGATGATATCAAAATAATACAAACGATATTCTATTTTGTCATAACTGAAAAAGATCTCAATAAAACAAATTAAATTAATTAATTTATTACTATAGTATATAACATCAATCATGTTCCGTGCAACTACATAAATATAAAAGATCCTCTAAAATTCATTTAAAAGTTGTCCCAATCCTTAAACAGTGGCGGATGTGTAAACCCCTCATAATCCCATGATTTGTTGTCAATGTAGAAGCAACACTCGCATTGTTAATTTTTTCCTGTAAGAACAGAAATTCAAGAGCCTTTATAAAACTTTACAATTTCAAATCAACAACCCAATAATTAATTATAGAGCAGAAATCGGTTCAAGTCACAGATTTAAGCATTCCACAAAACAAATTATATTTTGTATTTGTTTTAAAATGTTCTTATTAAGCTATGTCCGGTGAGTTAAAAGAAGCCAATTGTTACACATTCTATTTATTTACTATTTAATGCTACTTATATTTGGTCAATTGTAACATTATATATTCATATTTCAAATTAAGAGACCAAGGTATTGCTATCAAATTTTCACACTGAAATTGCCACAAAAGACCAGAGTCTTTAGCCATGGGTTACTAAATTTCAAATTAAGAGAAGAAAAAGGCATCACGCGTCAGAAAAAACGCGTCAAGAAAAGCACGTCGTTTGTGATCAAACGATATAATTTTGAATGCGTGGTCTTTGATGTGGCGAGTATATAGGTAACTAAATTTAGACTTCTTTACTTTTAACAACATGAAACAGATACGTAAAATCAAAATTTTTGGTTGTGAGTAATGAGAATGCTTGAAGAAGGACCGGGAGAAAGAAGCTTGTCAGAGAGTTTAAAAGGTAAGAAAGACGCTTGTCAGAGAGTTCAAAGAAAAGTTACAATTAACCCCTCCATTTATTTTAGTTTTATAGAAAGGAATAGGCGGGTGAGATGGGGATCGTTTTTCTACCTTTTTAGAAGTGCTTCAGTTTCTCTTGTTTTTTGCTTGTATTAACAAAACAAAAAAAAAGCGGAGTTTTGGAGATGCACCTCACTTCTGACTCACATTAATTACGTTTGCTTGAGACCTGAAAAGTAAAATAAGAAATTTAGACATCAATTAAGTTATTGTTGTAAAATAAAGATAAAGAAATCAAACAAGATATTAACAATGTATAAGATAGCTATCTTTTATTCTTATTCTTTTCTTGTGTATCAAATACAATCTTACAATCCTCTATTTATAGGTAGAAAATGTAAATAACAAGCCATGGTAAATTAATTGTATTGATAAATGAGAAGAGAATAACATAAATCTTTATGAGGAGTTTTGAAGTAATTATAGAAGAGTTGCAAATGAACATCCATCCATAACTTATTTTATTTATAACAGTTATCAAATACAAAATAATTAACCAATTTAATTAGACGTAAATTTAAAGCTAGATTAGTCTAACTTCACAAGTTAAGACTTAGCGACCAAAATATAAGCCTCTAAATGTAACTCGTATGATTCTGATTTTTTTTTAATTAAAAATCAGTAGACACTTTCATTGCTCACAACAAACCAATTGTACATATAAGTTCATACCAGTTCACAACAAACTAAGAGTACATGTATCAACTCATACCAGTAAGCAAATATCTTTCTTTTGTAAATATATCAACCCGTAAGCATTTAACTCGTACGATTCTTTTTTTTTTTCGCTCTCTCGAGTTAGCATATCTTCCTTTTTTTTTTAAATGTTTTTATTTTATGATTACTAAATTTTCATTCTCTTATTACATTATGCTTTCATATATTTAATGTAATCAATTTTTCTTTTGTTATGTTCCATGCATATATAAAACAGTTTGGTTTCAATTTGATTGTTAAGTACTGTTATTTTTTGGAATATAAATTAATGTACTGCTATTTTTTATTTTAATTTGACTGTTAATTTATTTTTAAATTATGCGTTGAAACCCTTAAGGTTTTTAGTTACAGTGTTGTTTTGTTTTTAATATTATATAATGTTGTTGTTTTTTAAGAAGAAATGTGGAGGTCATGTCTCCGAATTCCATATACAAGACACAAGCAGTGTCAATTTTTACAGTTCACCAAAAAAAAAAAAAAAAAAAAAAAAAAAACGAAATTCTGCCTTGATGTCCATTACCATTTGGCAGACCATTTTAATTTATTCTATGAATATTTGTGTTCACCTCTCTCCCCGTATTACGAAACAAATTGTAGCTTGCATTATTTCGTGAATTGCCAAGGCCAATATTACTTGTTTATAGTTCCCGCTCAGGAAGAAAGAGCAGTGATATTATAGTTAGCTTGATTATGTAATGTTATTTTTAATTAGATTATTATATTTTAAATTTATTTTTAATCAAGATTACATGTAAACGAGACAAAAAGTTTACTGAAGACACAAATTCAAACCAAACAAAAAAATAGTTTACTTTAAATCTCGACTAAACGTAAATAACATAGACATGCCTAAATTTAAATAACCAATGTAACTCCTTGACTTCGAACCTTAATTGGCGTTTCTTTTGTTTCTTTCTTGCTCAATAATCGGCTGTTAAAACACTAGAAAAAATATTGAAAAAGCAAAATTAAAAGTTATAGGTTAGTTTTTTGTATACTCTTAATACTTCTCTAATTTCTTATTTATCTCTAAACACTATAATTTATCCTTTAACTCTATATTTTTTTTTCTTTTCAACCAATTACATAGTAATTATGGAGTTAACCATAGTTAAATTCCTGGTATTTAAAAGACCAAAATACCCTTTTCTATTTTATTTTATTCTTTATTTTTTAAAGTTCATCAAACTTTTCTTTCCCACAATCTTGTGTTTCACGAATGCTTATCCTCTGCATTAACTCAAAAGAAAATCTTTTGAGTTAATGAATCTCAACCGTCTGATTTTAAATGGAGCCAATTCGACTCTTGCTCATAGCTTAGGGGGCCCTTTAATATTAATACGGATCTAATTCGTATGAATCTTAAAACAGATCGGATGATTGAAATTTATTAACTCAAAAAAAATTTCTTTCGAGTTAATGCATACGAATTCGTGTTTCACCTCTCTATTACGCCACGCTTTCAAATTTTGTGCCATGAAAAGAACGTACCAGGTGGTGCTGTACCGGAAGATACAAGACTTATCAGAAGCACCAGGTTTGGAATGACAGAGGACGAACAACGAAGAGCAAAATTTTACCATACAATATGGATAAGAATTTAGTTTTCCTTGTCTCTAATTTCCCGTTTTAATTTTATTAAATGATTTCATTTTCATTTTAATACTCAAATGTTTTGAGTAATGAACTAGTGATTTTTCTTCTAATTGAGTTACAAAACTTAGACGAACCTGGTAACCTAGTCATTTAATGAAATTAAATGTTGATGGATTTAGGGGTTCTTAATTAGATATCTAACTGATTTAATGAAATCAAATGGGGGCAAGATCCACATTTATCCTCCAAAATGTTGACGGTGGAACCCATACAGATGTAATTTTTGCAAAACAATTTTCTAATTTCTTATGTACAAAAGTTGCAATCTGCTCTATTTCAGGTAGTTTTCAGTTGCATGGTATATCACATGGAAAGAACAAGGGCATGATGGGAAAAACTAAATTGTGAACAAGTAACTATATGGTTAAAAAAAACAGAGTTTGAGAGGCATATTAGACGAGTAAATAGAAAACAGAAGAAGTTTTGAAGGATAAATAGAAAATTAACTCAAAAATTATTAGAGCTATAGGGGCATCAATACATCATGTCACTGGCCCAAGTGCCCAATTGTAATTTTTTTTTAAAGCTATCTGAAAATAGAAAATAGTGACACTTATACTTTGACTAACTTAATATTTTTTTATTAACTTGAAAAAATGTTTTTAGTGAAGCACCTGATCAGGGAACAAGGCACCGAAGTGCAAGAATACAAAGCGCTAAAAGCACACATTAATTACTATAAACACCAAAGCATACTGAATAAACAGCTTCCTTCCCATTAGATAATGAGCTCACACAATCCCGTTGTTATCAGGACGCACCTCCGCTTCAGTGTCAGTGAGGATCTCAGAAATGAACTTGATCAGAGAACAGAGCCCGCCTAGAAAGTTATGGTCGATGATTCCTTCCCCTTTCATGGCATGCGCAAAATCGACCAGCTTCACTCGTGCTGCCATTCCACCATTGTCATATGAGATCAGAACCGAAGTCGAGTAAAAGTGGAACAATGTCTGGTCCTCAAACCATGACTTCAGCTCCAGCAGCTGTGCTAGCACGCCGTTTGACCCACCATAGACTGACGATGCCAATGCACAGTCAGGATGCGTCTCATCAGGATTTTTCGAAACAAACTTTCTTAGCACTTGCCTTACATCAGTCACAGTGTACTTCCTCACTTTGTTACGGTCTGGCTTCCAACGCCCCGATTCGTGATGCGCCTATAGTGTTGTAATTCAAGAGTTTATTATATCAAAGAGAAAGAACCATATTATTGCAATAGTTGTGTTGTGTTGTGCTGAAAATTTAACTAAAAAAGGTTATCAGTGGATCTGGTTCACCGGTGTGGCTCCACTCGTAGGCTACCATGATCTTACTAAAGTCTGGTTAAATTTTGGAAGTTTCCAGAGGTGGTGCTGCAATTATTTGTTTAATATGTGCCAAGTGATGATCCTATGAAAGTATGAATCCACTTATAATAGTCCAAAATCCAGATTTAATATATATTAACTCAAGTTCATTGCTTGATTGCTAACAATAAACTGAAAAGTAGTTCCACGATCCATTGATCAGGATGAACAACTATCGGTCCTATTACTTTACCAGATTTGCTAACATAAAGGTACCATGTGCCAGTTGAAGCAAATTATTTAAATTATCTTAAATGTAACAAGGTTTGAATGGGCCAGTTGATCCAAATTATTTAAAATATCTAAATATGACAAGGTTTGCGAATATCTCAGTCATGCATGCAAAACTAGCTCTGAAGCTATTATTTAGCACCATGCATGCATGTTACTATTTTGACAGATTGCACCTGACGGAGGTTACTTCAAAATTCACAGATAGAAAATGCATGAGAAAAAAGAAGACCTGAAGTCCACAAATCCTAAACCCGAGAGGCACGGTGGTGCTCTCCCGGTCCTTCTTCAAGTATTTGTCGAAGTTCGACTCTGACGCTTGTGGGTACCATGTGCGTGCTCCGATCTTGATATCCATGACGCAGGGGCTGGTGTACCCATGCAACAGATCCTCCAGTACAAGGTGGGGCAACAGAACATCTGATGAATCAGAGGTGTGAAGCACCTTGGTACCACCAAATGCGGGGAAGAAGGAGCGAATGGAGGATGGGACCCGCGGGTCGGAAGAGAAGGAGGTGTAAAAGGCGACCTCGTGGGCGCCACGTTTGTCGCCCGGGTGGAGGGGTTTGTAGAAGTGTCCCGAGTCATCGACCAGTGGGCCCACTTTGTCAGGGCCTGCCTCGTGCCCTGCCACCTGGTGCTCTGGCGGTTTCAGCATTACTACTTGCTAGCTTCGCCTTTTTCACTTTTTGGCTTTTCTCTTGTTTATAAGTTCTATATTATTTTCTGGAGGAGCTTGATCGGTTATTTAATTCTCTCTTTTGGCAAGTGGAGTCCGAATCTCAGTCGTTAATTACACTTGTTTCTCAGTTCACGATCGGGAAGGTAAACGAAACAAGAATTTAGAAGGTATTAATCTACTGGTTTGGATTAGATCTTGATCGTCTTTGCATTGTGTTTACAACGCCTATATATAGACAAGCCACTAGGCCAGTCCATCACTCAATCTCCAATTCGTATCACCTCAGGTTACCTGACTGAGTAGAATTGAATCTGACAGTCCAAAAATGGGATTGGCACGCATCTCAAAGCACAAATAACCATGTCCCCTCTGTTATCCCGAATTCCGACCAGCTGAGAGTAAATCTGAGCTGTCCGTTTCAATTGTCTTGAGTCAGGTACCTAAGAGGATACGGATCCATCTCAAATTCTTACTGTATGCTAATCAATCATACGATAGTTCTATATTATAAAACCATGGCCCTAACAACGAGTTCAGATGTTGCTAATCTCACTGAGTTTGTTACAACCAACATCTTATGATCTTAACAAACTATTAGCTAATTAATCAGAGGCAGAGCTAGACTTTTGAACTATAGAGGTCAAACGTGAATGAAAACTAATTATATAAATTTTTTATACTTTAAATGAAGATCAATTTTATAGTATTCGTAACCATTTAATCTAAATTATACATAAAATTATATATACATACATAAATTTTGAAAATAAATGAGAGTCAATTGATCTCATTTGGTATTACTATCTCTACTTCTGTAATCAATTATTAAGCCTAACTAACTACCAGTGGATTTCTATTATTGGTGCTACTGCTGCTACTAGAGTAGAAAAAACATGCCGTGCCGTGACTTTGGTCTTGTGTCGTACTGTGACCAAAATATTGAGGGGTGGTTATTCGTGTGCCGTGTCCAAATATAACTGCTTACATTTCTCACGTTTAACTATTTTTTTCATAATTTAAGTTAGTTTAATCAAGATTCACCATTTGATTAAGACCCAACGGTTCTGATTACACATGACTTACGTGATTACATGACGTGCCGTGCTGTGATCGAATCTTTCGTGTGACATGCAGTGTCAAATTTTTTAAAATCTAATCACGGCACACAAATAGTTACGGCACAGAACAGTCACGCGCACCGTGCTGTTCTGTGACAGAGCCAACTCCGAGTGCGTATCCTCTGAGATATCTCAACTTTTGCGTGACCGACGTGTCCGGTGCCTATTCGGGGGTGATGTAGGGGTCAGTATTATGTGTGCTTTGGGATTTCGTGCAGAACGTAGTTAAACGGTTGAGATTTTCCATAAAATCACGCAAAGTTTGAGATATCTTAGAGGATATGAATTTGCCAACTCCGCCGTGTTATTTTTTCCACTCTAGGCGCTACCATGCATGTGTCCATGTGCTTAATAAGTTGACCTCATTTAATGTTACTACCTCGGCCTCTGTAACCATTTATTAAGCCTAACTAACTACCAGTGGATTTCTATTATTGACGCTAATGCCGCTACCATGCATGTGTCGATGTGCTTAATAAATTGACTATTTGATTAATGAAGTCGCATAAGCAAATTCATTGACCAGAAGGCTCATGACGCCAGCATCGGGAAATGCTTACGAGTTGCCAGGGCCCACCTCGTGCCCTGCCACCTGGTGCGGCGGTTTCAGTGTTGCTTCTTCGCCGCCTCACTTTTTCGCTTTGCGCTTCTTTATTCGTATTATATTCTTTTCTGGAGGAGCTTTATCGGTTATCCCGTAATTTTTATTTTACCCGAAAATAATAATTTAATATAAATAACCATAGTTTAGTAATATTTTTATTTTTGCCCACATAATATATACGGTCCGGAATTAAAATTCCGAACCGTATATAATATTTATGGTCCAAGTTCTAAAAATCACGACGAGGAAAAGAAGGGATTTTAATGGGGTGGGGTCCACAAATAAAAGAAAGGATGAGGAGTTTGAGGTGGAATCTGTGTGGTTTTTTATGGTGCTAGATCTTGATAAGAGGTTTTCATGGTTTAATGAAACAATTATTTGTGCCATTTTTCTTATTTATTTAATTATATTAAATTATTATTCTTTCTTGCTAACTCTTAGATTTAAAGTTTCATAATAATATTTTATGTAGTGTCCTATACTCATTTAAAAGTTTATGATTTTTTACACTTGTTTGCATATTTAAGAAAATTCAAATTTGTCTTGGCTTATGTGCATGACTAGATTTTTTTTTTAATCTTGATTTGTTAAAATCTTAATAGATTATATTTGTCTTGATTGATTTGCAAATTACTGATAAGGATTTTTTTTTTTTTTACTCAACAAATCTGCAAATCAATCAAGATAAATATGCAGTTTTCATGCGATATGCGAAAAGTCACCGCATACTCCATATACGGTATGCGGCCGTATATACGGATTTTTATGCATATTTTAATAATAATAATAAAAAGTTCAGTCTATCTATTATATTATGTTTAGTAACGAACTTCTATTAATCTATCTTTATTTTTAAGCATTTAATATACTTTGTTTTATTTTTAAACACACTAGTTACCTTGTTTGCAGCTACACCGCATATATATATATTTTTTAAGATCTTCGCAGAAGTTGTCAAGTCGTGAGGGAGAATCGAAGCTACACCGCAAATGTACAACTATGTTTTTTTATTGTTGGGCAAATTTGTTTTTGTAGTAACAAAAAAATAGATGAGATCAACTTAGGCATACCATTTACACAATATACCTGCTTTGCATTCTTGAAGTCGATGAAAGCTTTGGACGACAAGAATTGCAGTTTATATATCAGTTTATTGACATTTATTTTTCACAATAATTAAATTATTTCGCTGCGTGTAGGACCCACATCAGCGGTACTATTCTTTATAATGTAGGTGAATAGTACCCTCGGATCAGAAAATAGATAAATTTGGAACTCATATTTATGCTAAAATTTCAAACGAAAAAAAGTATAAAATCAGCTAAATTACATAGGATTTCTTTTACAAAACACATATGACTACAGTCATTCCTTGAATTCACCTCGTTCCCTTATAAAACAAAAGCGATACAACCTGACACAAAAGATAACAAATTCACAGACATGAAAATTCAACGAAACACAAGGTGAAAATAGAAAAGGCTCAATCTTTGTAGGCACCTTAGTATGCCCCTTAGTTGAAGCGAAGTGCAGAGGAGGCTAGTTGAGACCAAGAAAATTCAGTTCAATTCAGACCTCGTGAGATTGATATAATTGCCAGTAAAGGTTGTTCTAATTTTAAGAAAATCATGTCGTAGGTTGTTATTTTTAGTGTCTTTTCCTTTTTTACTGAAGACAAAGCGAATTCAGTCTATTCAGTATATTGACATTCATATATGCAATAATCCCATAATTATTCGAAATAAAACTATAATTATTTAAGCTTGGTACATACCTTTGTTGCAAGAAATATTCCTGTTTGAACAAATAAAACAACTAATGAGAAAAATAAATGACAATAAAATATAACAATAAAGAATGTGAACTAAGTTTAGTTCATAATTAAAAAGTCTATTTTCAGTCATTTTTCAAATCTAATTCTAAATCAATAGAGAGAAAATATTAAATCTGGCATCAATTTTTGTATCGATAGGTGGAACTGAAATCTCACAAAAATGTTCGACAGATATCGGTAATTATCATCGGTAGTCAGAACTTTTTATTTCCCGATTTAAAAAGAATTACATGTGATTGATGGGAATCCTGAACTCATATTGATCAAATTGACTACATTGATATTTGCATCTTCATTCATAAAACTATATCTAGTTGGCAACTTAGTATTTTACTGGCTGATTTGTTTTACCCGTCCCGTGTCTAAACTGCTACATTAACATCAAAGTAACGACAGAAGAGTATCAAGAAAAGAGTACCAAAGCTTACACCTGAATATTTTTCCCCATCTTACATTACATTCTACATTGTCAAATCCTTGAAAAATTATACTGAATAAGATATAAGCACAAACTGGTTCAATAATATCATCGTGGTCCTTCGCCACATACACAAATTTTCACAAAGAAGAACTACAAGGAATTCTATCATAATTACAACATTCTATTAGTTAAAATTATATATAGCCTTCAAAGGGAAAAAATAAGAAACTAAGAGTAAAGAATTACATACCTTCCCCTTGAACAATTTTGCGGCAGTCATTAGACAAGGTGAAGAGCAAAACCTAGAAATAAGCACAACAAAATTAGAAAATATAAAATAATAAATGTCATTAAGAAAACATCATATCACATATAAAATGTAAGAATATTCTATACTTGTTTTTTTGAAAAACCTATTTGCATTCACTTAAATGTATTTATCTTTTGGTCTGACAGAAAATGTTTGAAAGTAATTGATAAAAATAATACTGAAAAAATCAAACCTGTTTCCAATAGCATTTTTAAAAATAGATTGAACACTTTCTTTTGTAAAAGTAGTTGCCAAAGGAAGCTTCTTAGCAGCTAGAAAATTGGTCATTCTAAATATACCAATTCTTTATTTTCATAATTATAATATTTCCATCAAATCAGTTAGATGAAGCTACCAAGTACTATAGTTAGTCGAGCTAAGTGTTACTGATTATTTACTAAATGCTTACCGAATTATGCCAGTTCCTCTTCCTCCTCCTGCAAAACTGAAGTCGGGCATTTGGCCTTGGGGTCAAATGTGTAAAAGTTTGGCTACATTTGCATTTACAGTCTAATAAAAGTTGACCCAGGGTCAGTTCCAAAGATTTTGAGGTTTGAGGTGAGAGAAAAGTTTGAGGTCTTAATATATATAATTTTTTTATTAATATGCCAATATATTATACAAAATAGGGGGACATAAAACCAATATCTCTTAAAATAAAAACATATAGAATGAGTCAATGATTAACATACCCACATTATGCTTCTTACTTCGTGAGTTGCTGCCGCTGCGCTAACTTATATTCAATTGCTGCTGCTGCACTAACTTAGATTCAACTATGAGTTACCTAAATTTGATAGTCGCTCTAAAGACAAAAACAATTAGCAAAAGCTAAGTTATTAAATTAATTAATACACAACTGAAAGTGGCTATAGTGATCAGTATGTAGGTAAAGTTTATTTTTCGATTTGGATCCTCTTATAGTCTTATGTCCTCTACATGTTTTATTTTATTTTAAGGCTTGCTAATTTTGAGTTTTAAAATCCATTTTGATAGAGTATTAATGCAAGCATTGTTGGCGTTCAGATCCCAAAGAGTTGGTTCTGTTTAAATAATTGCCATGTCATTTGCTTGGTTTTATGGTTACTGGTGGATGCTTATTACTCATGCATGCTAAGTGTTCGACAAAAGTTCCACTAAAAAAAGTTCATCAATTCAAAGAAAATCCAACAAGATGTTACCTGAAAAAAAAAAATTAGCTTATAAAGATAAAACCTCAATTCGAAAGAGACGAACCCCAATTCGAACCCCAATTCAAATTCACCTCAGCTAGTCTAGAAGAGCAAGATTCGAAAAAAATTGAAGCAGCCGCAAAACGAGATCGTGGGAGGACCAGAGGACTTGGGCTTTTTTTTTTTTCTTTCTCGTTTCACACAAAGGAGGCGGGGAGAAGTTTGAAAGAGAGGCAGATTTTTTTTTCTGAAGTAGAATAAATCAGCCCAGCTAAAGGAAGGAGGTGGTTAATTCGGAGAGTGCGCAGGGCTAGCTGTAGGTGGAACTGAGAGGCCTGAAATTGAGGCATATACAAACTATTATTTTTGTTTTTTGGGCTCCTCTGGCTTTTGGAGTCCGGGACCATTGTTCTGGGTACCCTGGTCCAGGGCCGGGCCTGAGTTGACCTGATCTTCAAGTTTTCAAGTAGGTGATAGCTCATCACTATCTATTATATTATTAAAATATTAGTCACTAATTATATCATAGTGTTATATTATTTATTAAAATATATATCTTTCATTAAAATATATATCTATACGTAATTTAATAAATTATTTGTACAATATGCAATTTAAACACATAGGACATTTGTTGTGGTTTAAAAGTACAAACGGTTGGATACGGATAGTTAAAAGTCTTACCATATCCTTATCCGTTATAATTTTTCAGATACTGCAGATAGTCTCAGATATGGATATGGATCGGATAATTTAGATCATTTTTGAATTCAGATCTAGATAAAATTGGATAAATATTCGATTCGTTTACACCCCTATATGTAACTGATTTAATGAAATCAAATGGGGCAAGACCCACATTTATCCTCAAAAATGTTGACGGTGGAACCCATACAGATGTAATTTTTGCAAAACGATTTCCTAATTTCTTCATGTGCAAAAGTTGCAATCTGCTCTATTCCAGGTAATTTTTAGTGGCATGGTATATCACATGAAAAGAACAAGGGCATGATGGAAAAAACTAAATATGACAATATTCAATTGTGAACAATTAACTATATAGTTAAATAGAATAAAAAAAAAATGGAGTTAAGAGGTATATTAGATATAACAAAGAATAGAATAGTAAATAGAAAATTAAACAAGTTTTGAAAGGTAAATAAAAAATTAACTCAAAAATTGTTGGAGCTGTGGGGCATCAATACATCACGTCACTGGCCCAAGTACCCAACTGTACTTCTTTTTTTTTTGGGTTTCTAGGCCAACTGTATTGGGCTGGTTTTTTATTATTTGTCAGGCAGTCACACAAAACTAGGGCTGCAAACGAATTAAACCGAATCGAACTTATTTTAGTTTGAGTTTGGTTTGAATTAATTTTGAACTAAGTTTCATATGAATTAATTTTGATTCGAATTTTTTACGAACTCAATTTCGAATTTCTTACAAACTTTTTTACGACAAGAAAGAGTGATCGATCGTAGTCGCCGAATGTGAGAGGTGAAAGTCGTCTAGCATTTTAGAATTGAGAACGAGGATTACGATTTACGAGTTATGACTTATGGTTGGATGGTTTTATGTTTTAACTAAGTCATCAACGAATATAAATTATCAGCGGAAATTAACAGTTCACGTTACTTTGAATTTCGAACTATAATAGTTCACAAACTTATTTCGAACGAATTAGGTTTAGTTTAAATTTGATTTGAATTAGTTTCAAACTATTTCGAATCAAATTTTTTACTAATTTTTTTGAATCATGAACTATAAATTTTTTGTGCAACCCTACACAAGACTGAGAAAATTATATTAATTTTTGTAAAGCCATCTGAAAATAGAAAATAGTAACACTTACTTTGACTCGACTTCGGAGTCTGATATTACGTATACTTTGACAGACTTAATATTTTTTATTAACTTAAAAAAAAAAAAGTTGAGTATGGGTTAAGGCGTTAAGCACCTGATCAGGGAAAAAGGCACCGAAGTTAGGAGTGTTAATGGTTACGATATGGATAGATTGGAATCATTTTTATACTCATATCCATTAAGAATTGATTTTATTCATACTTTATCTATATTCGTTAAAAAAAAAAATTACTCTATCCTACCCATATTCATTAAAATTAGCGGGTAACGAAAAGGTAATTGGCGAATAACGAGTAATACAAATATAATAGTTTTATTATTTTTATAAATTAACCATCAAAACTTATCATGTCATATATATACAATCACAATTACTAATATAAAATTAAAATATAAATATGCAATTAATTCTAAGTAATAGTTTTTTATTAAGAAAAAAAATCACAAATATCTCTTCTAACAAATTCAATTCCTTAACTAAATAATAAATTAACTTTCAAATAAAATAATAAAATGCTTAGCATAATATTTTTCTTACAATATAATTTAATTTTATATAATTACCCGTTACTCAACGGATACGAAATAACATTTACTCATACCCATACCCGTTTATTTAGCAAAAAAAATCATTACCACAACCATAGCTAATAAATTAATAAAATAAAAATCTTACTCATATCCGTCTTATCAAATACAATACGGATAAAGTAAACAGATAAACGGGTGTCATTGACACCCCTAACCGAAGTGCAATAAACAAGGCGCTAAAGGCACACATTAATTACTATAAACACTAAAAGTTTCCTATAAACTACTTCTTTCCCATTGGATGAGCTGATCTCTGATAATGAGCTCAAACAATCCCGTTGTTAATTAGCAGGCCCCACCTCCGCTTCAGTGTCAGTGAGGATCTCAGAAATGAACTTGATCAGAGAACAGAGCCCGCCTAGAAAGTTATGGTCGATGATTCCTTCCCCTTCCATGGCATGCGCAAAATCGATCAGCTTCACTTGTGCTGCCATTCCACCCTTGTCATATGATATTAGAGTTGAAGCTGAGTAGAAATGGAACAGTGTCTGGTCCTCAAACCATGACTTCAGCTCAAGCAGCTGTGCTAGGATGCCGTTTGACCCACCATAGACTGACGACGCCAATGAACAGTCAGAATGCGTCTCATCAGGATTTTTCGAAACAAACTGTCTCAGCACTTGCCTTACATCAGTCACAGTGTACTTCCTCACTTTGCTACGGTCTGGTTTCCAACACCCCGATTTGTGATGCACCTATAGTGTTGTAATTCAAGAGTTTATTATATCAAAGAGAAAGCACCATATTATTGCAATAGTTGTTTTTGTGTTGTGCTGAAAATTTACTAAAAAAGGTTATCAGTGGGTCTGGCTCACTAGTGTGGCTCCCACTCGTCGGCTACCTGACTAAAGTCTCAGAGGTGGTGCTGCAATTATTTGTTTAATATGTACCAAGTGATGATCCTATGAAAGTATGATTGTATGAATCCGCCTATAATAGTCCAAAATCCAGATTTAATATATAATAACTCAAGTTAGTTGCTAACAATAAACTGAAAAGTAGTTCCACGATCCATTGATTACAAATAACTATTGCTCCTATTACTTTACCAGATTTGTTAACATAAAGGTACCATGTGCCAGTTGAAGCAAATTATTTAAAATATCTAAATGTAACAAGGTTTGCGAATATCTCAGTCATGCATGCAAAACTAGCTCTGAAGCTATTATTTAGCTGTTTAGCACCATGCATGCATGTTAGTATTTTGACAGATTGCACCTGACGGAGGTTACTTCAAAATTCACAGATAGAAAATGCATGAGAAAAAAGAAGACCTGAAGTCCACAAATTCTAAACCCGAGAGGCACGGTGGTGCTCTCCCGGTCCAACTTCAAGTATTTGTTGAAGTCCGACTCTGACGCTTGTGGGTACCACGTGCGTGCTCCGATCTTGACATCCATGACGCAGGGGCTGGTGTACCCATGCAACAGATCCTCCAGTACAAGGTGGGGCAACAGAACATCCGATGAATCAGAGGTGGGGAGTAGCTTGGTCCCACCAAATGCGGGGAAGAAGGAGCGAATGGAGGATGGAACCCGCAGGTCAGAAGAGAAGGAGGTGTAAAAGTTGACCTCGTGGGTTCCACGTTCGTCGCCCGGGTGGAGGGGTTTGTAGAAGTGTCCCGAGTCATCGACCAGTGGACCCACTTTGCCAGGGCCCGCCTCGTGCCCTCCCACCTGGTGCTCTGGCTGTTTCGGCATTACTACTTGCTAGCTTCGCCTTTTTCACTTTTTTTGCTTCTCTTGTTTATAAGTTCTATATTCTTTTCTGGAGGAGCTTGATCTGTTATTTAATTCTCTCTTTTGGCAAGTGGAGTTGGAATTACACTAGTTACTCAGAATTTAGGAGGAATTAATTTACTGGTATTTATTAGATCTTGATTGTCTTTACATTGTGTTTACAACGCCTATATATATACAATCACTCAATCTCTTCTGATGTTGATGTGTGACTGGGCCTCTCCAGTACATGTCTGGCTAACTAATAGAAGGAGGCGTCTAATTGGAATGATTGGCTATGAAGTATACTGGTAAATGAGTGAACATTCTTTTATTTCACTAATTGTATTTTACAACATTCTGTCTCTTTAAATAGAGTATTACAAGTCCTTAATCCATGAATATAAAAAACCACTGTTGCTAATCTCACTGAGTTTGTTACAACCAACATCTTAACAAACTATTAGCTAACCAATTATTAAGCCTAACTAACTAGCAGCTAGCTCTGAAACTTGATTGTCCAGTAGATTTCTATTATTGGCGCTACTGCCGCTAATATGTGTCCATGTGCTTAATAAATTGAGTATTTCATTAATGAATTCGCATAATCAAATTCATTGACCGGAAGACCCGTGACGCTAGCATCGGGTCTTTCTGCTTACGAGTTGCCAGGGCCCACCTCGTGCCCTGCCACCTGGTGTCCTGGTCGCCTTGTTCACTTTTTCGCTTTGTGCTTCTTTATTCGTATTATATTCTTTTCTGGAGGAGCTTTAATTTATCGGTATCTAATTCTCTCTATCGGAAGTGCATTTAATTTATGACTTTTTTCGCTTTGCGCTTCTTTATTCGTATTATATTCTTTGTCCGGTGGCAGTGCATGTTCAAAGTCTCCTTTTTTGCTTAGGAGAATCATATATAAATATTACTCAAAAAAAAAAAAAAAATCATATATAAATGTGCAGGATCGGTACATGGAGTACTGGAAAATTAGTGGAAAACGGTACGTTTGCAAGGGGAAACGCTATTCTTTGCGGAGTTTTTCCATGTGGAGCTGTGCGGTACTTTTAATCTGGTATTCATTTTGGATTAGACGGACTGGATTAAGAGTTTACCAAATTTTGAGTTTTTTTAAAATTCGGGTAAGATTTGATTTGATCCGTCCGATTCGAAACGAACAGACCAGATTAAAAGCACCGCACAGCTTCGCACGGAAAAACTCTGCTGATGATACTTTTCCTTTGCAAGGGGGTATGTCTCATAAAGAATGGTCGGCTCGATTTCTATGCACGGTGTGGAATATATGGAACGGTAGAAATAAGATAATTTTAAGAGAGATGGCAGCAAGGCCTAATTCTATCACCTACAGGGCTTGGCAGGAAATGAAGATATGGATTAAGTACTGTTAAGCAAAAGGCAAATAGCATGTGGATTGCGTGCTGTTAAGCAAATAATATGTGGATATTTAAACTAGTTTTTATTTTATATTCTTGGTCAAGTAGATGTAGTTATTGTTAATCAGTATGCATTGTAGCGTGTAATTTTTTGATAATGTAATACATGACAGTTGTTGCCAGGTTTTCAAAAAAAAAAAAAAAAAATTCTCTCTATCGGCAGGTGGAGTCCGAATTTGCTGCCACGTAAGCACCATTTAGATCTTTTTCGTCGCAATTAGACTAGTTATCTCAGTTTTGATCTAATAAAGTAGGAAGCACTATTTGAAAAATTGGAAAGGTTTGAAATGGATGGTATATTATTCAAATTCGGATTTATATTGAAAAGGTAGATATAGATGTCCAATATTTAAATATTCAAATTCGGATTTATTTTGCAATTAGATATAGGTGGAGTTGGCCAGGTGTTACGCGTAGTATAGAGGGCCTTTGTGCAACAACATAATATTTGAATTTTCAAAATTCTAATAGTCGATTCAAACCATTCTACATGATCTCCATATGAATATGTACTTGCAAATCAAATTTTATATTTTTTTAGAATGTGTTTATTAATTTTTTTAGATAGATTAAAAAATCACTTGATATGAATGGTCATTACTTGTTTATAGTTCCCACTCAGGAAGAGAGGGCATTGATTCACTATAGTTACATGTTGCTTGATTATGTAATGTTATTTTTAATTAGGTTATTGTATTTTAAATTTATTTCTAATCAAGATTGCATGTAAAATAGACAAACAATTTACTGTGAAGTCGCAAATTCAAATGAAACCAAAAAAATAGTTACTTTAAATCTCAACTAAACTAAACGTGAATAATTTTGACATGGTTAAATTTAAATAACCAATTTAATTGACCTTGATTTCGATTTAATTAGTGTTTCTTGTCTCTTTCTTGATAATGATCTTCGGTAGAAAAAAAAAATGTACTCAAGTAAAATAGAAGAGAGATGACATCTGTTTTGTTGATGCAATTGCAGGAAAATATTATTGTGACATGTCGTAAAAATATAAGTTAATCTCCGCTCATTAAAAAGTCAAGGGTTATTTGATTAAAATTTAATCTTACTAGCAACACATCTTTCTTTAATTGCGCCTCTTCACTTTCTAACAAAATTCTGTTCGACCTTTTCTTATCCATTTTCTCTGAACTGGAGAGATGCGAAAAGCAGGTTTGCATGTTGCATGATTTGAGGACGGAGATGTCCAGTTCTTTCAAAATTGAGGTCAAAGTATATGAAGGTTGGCCATGGTCCGTTTGTCGTGGGCGCGCCACAGCCTCACAAACAAACAACCAGCCTGCTCCCTGTTTTATTTTAGTCTCTCTCTTTTTTTAATTGTTTTATTTTATTCGCTTCCACTGTTCCATTTTTTTTTTTTTTTTAAGAATTATTCATAAGTCTTACGCACTTACACATTTTTCTGTCAAACTAGAAATCGAACTCATATCTTTCCTTAAAGAGTGAAATGTCTTACCAACTGCACTAGATAGTATCTTACCAACTTCCGCTATTTCAATTGGTACACATCACAGTGTTTTTCAATTCCTTTATGCGTCTCACATATTTCAATAACTGTAGTGGGTCACACCCATGAATCTTTTCACCTGAAGCATGGATGCATAGAAGAAAAGAGAAGCAGAAGACTGCAAGTGCAGGGGAATGGAAAAAGGAACAGAACGACGATCCCACTTGAGAAATGTTGAAAGTAAGTTTATCTATACAAATTATTAAATTCATACGGATCGAGACAAAAAAGATACTTGAATTTTAATAAATTTAGAAAGATCTGATTTAATGAATCTGATTCAAATATATAGATCGGTCTTAATAATTCAGATTCATAGATATATTTTATTTAAAAAATAGACGTTGATAGAAAAAAAAATTGAAATTTAGATGCCACAAAAAATCAGATAAAAATGGTTCAATCCAATTTTATTTTATTTTTTTGAATATTTTTTTTGAAGGATCGGCATCTACCAAATTTTAAAAAAAATTGAATCTGACTCATTGAATCAGATCTACTTAATACCAGATAAAATGTGACATACAAATTTCTCATTTTTTTATCATTAAAAATATATATAAATATATGAGGAGGGTTCAAATGCCTTCATTTTTTGTGCTTTTATGATGCCTCCATTTTTAAAAACTTTAATAACTCAAAATTTAAATCTTAAAATTCAAAATAAAACCGTTGGATATGAATTGCATCATTTTATCTATACATGTGTAAAAAAATTATGGTATTTCAACTTTGTTTTGATTGTCATCTTGAGCTTGTAAAAATGTATATTAATGTAGATAATTTGTAGACGTTGATTTTTAACTTATTGATTCACATAAAAGCAAAATCAAAATCAAAATGTAACATTTTTTATGGGTACATAGAGAAAATAACATAGACCATGTTTTGCAAATTAAAAATGACGTTTTAATTTGCACTCATATCTCTAGTTTCAAAGTTCAAATAGTCAATTCGAACATCTCAACATGTTCTTCATATTGAAATGTGCTTGGAGATCAAATTTTACTTTTTGAAAAAAAATTATTATTTTTTTAGAATTTTTTAAAATCAGTATTTTTTAGAAAATCAGGTAGAAACACTTCATGTATATCAAATTTAGGAGTATAGTTCACAAGTTACAATTATAGAGAATTGCTGAACTGTTTCTAAAATTTCTATGCTCAAAGTTCGCTTCAGGTTTATTATTAGACTTCCAAAATTTTCTGGATGGCCAGATTGGTTTCGGCTTGGTCGAGTACCCCCGGCAAAATTCTTCTATATATGTTGAATTTAGGAGATTAGACTTCCAAAAATTTTGTTATGTTGATTTTTTTTTTTTTTGTAACTATACAAGTAATTCTACTGCTATATATGTTCGTCCACTTCTGATAAAATTTCTAACTTCTATTATTTTTGGAAGTGGGTGGAATCAAAATTATTGATTACAGCATTAAAGCAATGGATTTGGTATTTTCGTACAGCATTAAAGTGGATGGAATCAAAATTGTTGATTACAAATTTAGGGGGGGAATTTCAGGTATATCTCTCCTAAGTTTCAATATTATGTACTTATTTTGAGGAGGGATCAAGTTACAACATTTTTTGAGTTACAACAAGTTACAACAAGCATTATTTACATTTTTAAAGTCCAAATCGTCGATCCAAACCGTTAGATGTGATCTCTACAATAGAATGTGCTTGGAGACCAAATTTTATATTTTTTAGAATTTTTTTACTATTTATTAAGATAGGTACAAAATTCAATGGTATGAATTTGACTAGTTTTTGTACTCCACCTTAATAAATAGTAAAAAAATTCCAAAAAATGTAAAATTTGGTCTCCAAGCACATTTTATTGTAGAGATCACATCCAACAGTTTGGATCGACGATTTGAACTTTAAAAATGTAAATAATGCTTGTTGTAACTTGTTGTAACTCAAAAAATGTTGTAACTTGATTCCTCCTCATTTATTTTTTCAAAATTAATAATTACATATTTATCTTTGAAAATTGTACAAACTCACATATTTGTTCAATTTAATTCTATAACATATAAAATATTTTAAAAAATAATTAGATAATATTTTATAAAGCTTTAAAATCATTTTACTGTATTAATTAATAATATGTTGACTATTATGTCCTTTGTTTTTGTCTCTTTAGTCTGTATGAGTTCTCTTCTATTTCAGGAGTCAAACCTCTTGCCTCTTAATCACAAATTTCTCCTTGTCTTCTCCCCTCTCACATATTTTCCTTGCCCCTCGTCACTTTAATTTTTCTGTCTTTGTTTGGAGAGAGAGGCAGGAAGTATGGCGCCTTAGAGAGAAGAGAACTCAAGCGACTTAAAAAGAAACGAAAAACATAATAGTCAACATATTATTAATTAATATTGTAAAATATATTTTAAAATTAAAAAAATTAATTATTATTGAAGATAATTTATATGTTATCAAGTTAAATTGAATAAATATGTGAGTTTTATAATTTAAAAAATATATAATTACTAATTTTAAAGAGATAAATACATAATATTTAAAATTTAAGAGATGTACATGAAGATTTTTAAAGATAAACTAGTCAATTGTCCGCACACTGCAATAGAGATTTAAATATAGTTCTGCAAGTATATAATTTTTATTTGATTTCATCACCAATCATCAATTGATAAGGAGAGACCTTGGAAATATAAAAGATCTGGGAAGCATTGATAAGATTTTTTTTGTGGCATTCAAATTAATGTAGTCTTACATTCATTTTGGGATACACATTTTTTATTGTAAATATAAAAGATCTCCTAAATTTTTTTAAAAGATATCCTAATCCTTTAAACAGTGAGTATGTAAACTCCTCATAATTACATAATTTGTTGTCAGTGTAGAAGCAACACTCTGATATTCTCATTCTTAAGTCTCAACACTCTGATATGTGAGTTTTTATAATTTTTTAAAAATAAATATGTAATTACTAATTTTAAAGAGATAAATACATAATATTTAAAATTTAAGAGAAGCACATGAAGATTTTCAAAGATAAATATGTAATATTGTAAAACATCCAAAGATTATGGACTGAGAATCAGATTATTCAGATCTAGGAATAGACATTATATTTCAAAGGTTGACAGACGCCCAATTTTTTTTTTTTTAAAAAGGATAAGACAAGTTGGGCCTCAAATTATATTTCAAAGGTTGACAGAGGCCCAATTATTTTAAAAAAAGGATAAGACTAGTTGGGCCTCAAATTATATTTCAAAGGTTGACAGAGGCCCAATTTAAAAAAAAGGATAAGACAATTTGGGCCTCAAATTATATTTCAAAGATTGACAGAGGCCCAACTTTTTTTTAAAAAGGATAAGACAAATTGGGCCTCAAATTATATTTCAAAGGTTGACAGAGGCCCTATGAGCTGCTCTTATCTTTTGAAGGGAAACGAATTATAGGCTTATAGCCGAAACTTTCAGATTTCTTTTCCCCTCCTAAATCTTACCATCAAACTTTTAAAATATAGCTAAACATGCTCAAGTGCGGCGTTTAAACTAAGCATGCTCACGTTATTTATAAGTATATATTGTCAATTTTAACTGTTGGATGTGATACGTACAATCTTAGATGAACAAAATGTCTTTCACTAAATACCTAAAGCACCTAGTTTTAAAAAACAACAGCGTCAAATAAAATATCTCCGTGGTTTTTAGAAAGCACGAAACATTTTAAGCATATAATAGAAAAAGTAAATCTTATATTCGAGTAGAACGAGGGTGTTAACTATTAGATTGGCTTCAAACAATAAATCTAAAACGTTGAGACCGATTTACTTCATAAGTGATGAATTTACATATAAAGTTTTTAGAATTTAAAATTAATTTTGTATAAAGTCAAGTGGTCAAAAAATATTTTAAAAATGAATGCACTAAAATTAATTTATAAACCTTCTAATTTTGACCGTTTGATTTTATACTAAAATAATTCAAAAATTAAAAATCTTTACATGTAAATTCATCACTTGTGAATTAGATGGATTTCAAAGACTTAAATTTGTCATTTAAAGCCAATATAATATATTTTGGAGTTAAGCTCACAAAACACTTTGGTGAGCTTAAGGACACCATAGTTTTACTCATATTTATTTTCATCAATGATTAAGATTAAAGATATGAGAAAAAAAAAAAAAGTAAATCTCTTTTGGAATTGTTGTCCGTAATCCTTTAATGAATGTGTTTAAACAATCAAAATTTGATACGGTCTCAACCATCCATTTCGAGATTAGAGTTAAACTATAAAAATGTGGGTGGATACTCATCAAAACTTCACAATTTGAAATTTGTTTCCATCCAAATATTGTAAATTAGAATAATTTACTTATCAAAACTTCAACTCACTTGTTAGTTTCTCATCAAAATTATTTTTCTTTTTGGATTGAAATAAGCTAGAGCTAGCCAAAGTCTAGCTTGAACTATATTTAAATTAAACATAAGCAAGCAATGGGTTAATAACTAAACTCACAGTTAGAGGGGAAAAAATGGAACAACGAAGCCAGCTCCGTCATGGAACAGATGGTTACGGCACGAAATACGTGTCAGTTACGTGTTGTGACTTGCGTGTTTTGTGTTGTGATTATTCGCATGTCATGACTATTTTTTGAAACGTTGACACAGCACGTCACGACACGTCACAGCACAGCACGATACGTGGTCATGTGTAATTAGAACAATTAGATATTAATCAAATGATGAATCTTGAATAAACTAACTTAAATTATGACCAAATTGTCATGCGAGTCACATCAGACACGTTTGAACAAGGCATAACCATTTGTGTGTCGTGACCATCCCTTGATATTTTAGTTACGGCTGACACATCACGTAAAAAATTAATTCAATAACACCACAGCACAACACAAAATTAAAATCACAATGTGTTAATCATGACACGGTACGTATTTTCCACCATCCTCACACCTCTACAAGCAAGTCGATCACAAGCGATTTCCAAGCGCCAGTAACTTGCATCACAACTTTGCACTGTGAATGTTCGCCAGACAGACAGATTACACCCTGGAAAACAAATTACAAAAATATGCTTAATTTCCTACTATTTTGTATTAAAAAAAAAGAGTGAGTCTATAGTACTATGCATATTACGATTTGTTACCATGCTATGGCTCTATATTCAAGTTTTCAAATCCTAAGAGTCGATCCGAACCGTTCATCTTGTTCTCCATATTAATATGTGTTTGGAGACCAAATTTTACATTTTTTTAAAAAAATTTACTATTTTTTTAGATTTATTGAAAATCACTGTTTTTAGATGGTCCAGAATTTTCAAATCAAGTGATTTTCTAAATATCTAAAAAAATAGTAAATTTTTTTTTAAAAATGTAAAATTTGTTTTTCAAATACATATTAATATGGAGAACAAGACGAAAAGTTCGAATTGACCGTTAAAATTTAAAAACTTGAATATATAGCTGTAACACAGTAACAACCCATGATATGCATAGTAAAATAGACTCACTCTTCAAAAAATGCTTATCTATGACTATGAACAATTGTAAGCGGCTAGAGCTGTCACTGTTTACGTGCCCAGAATTCCCTGTCCTTGGATTACTTAGATCCCTGCATGATTTTGATCAGACGGTTGTTTTCAGTCTTACCATTATTGTAATTTGTAAATAATATTCTCGACGTTATCTGTGTGATCTAATGTATGGCGGGTCGAACATGAGGAACTGGATCAGTCAGCTGTACGAAAGTTTCACTTCCAAATTGCGCATAAAATGAACACAGAAAGCGGATAGGAAAGAGATCACGTGGTGGGCCTGCTGGCGCGTCAGCACTATTGAAACAGAGGCTCTATTTTATAAAAAAAAAAATCGAGGCTCTATTAATCGTTGGGTTTAGCAATTTATGGATCGGTCGGGCCATATTTGATAAGAATTTAATATTTTCTTCTACCAAGTTTTCTGTTAAACCAAGCGTCCTGTGTTGTGTCTGCGCAAAAACTTGCAGTACACCAGAAACACACCAGCAGTGCCAGTAATCCGGCTCCGAATCCTCGTAATCGAAGAAAATTTTACAAGCTTCCCCAGATTTGTTCAGGTGCTATCTCAATTGAAAATTTTGATTTCGATCTGATTGAAGCTGGTATCTCTCAATTTCGTTTTCTCTAATCGGAGATCGGCCTCAGGTAACCTGATCTTCCCTTACAATCTCGAAATCGAGTAAGATCCGAGTTTTAATGCCTTTGGAAACAGCGATCTGATTTAATTTGCCTCGTTTTTGTGCTTGATATACTTTTTTTTTTTTCTTATTTGGATGGGAAGAATCGTGCATAGTTCTAATTTTGGGTCATGATTCAGTAAATATATGCAAACTGAAAATGGTAAAATGCATCTATAATTCTTTATTATATTTACTTTCTTTGTAATCATTTATCATTTCATTATGTTTTTCTTTGTATAGGTGAGTAGTCATGGCTGGTAGTGAACTTGTGGATAAAGACAAACTTATATTGAGAGGCTTACAGTTTCATGGTTTTCATGGGGTAAAATTGGAAGAGAAGAAATTAGGCCAGAAGTTTGTTGTAGATGTCGATGCATGGATGGACTTGAGTGCGGCCGGTCTTTCTGATGACATTGCTGACACTGTCAGCTATACTGATATTTACAGGTCTGCCCTCTATTTTTTCATTTGAATTACATATCTATTTTGGGTTGATTTCATTATTCAGCCAAATTAGGTTAAGTGCCTTTGTTGAGGAATAAATCTACCGCCAAATTAATTTAGTAAAGTTTGGATACTATTGAAGTCTACTGAATAAATTGGTTTCCAATTCTGTGACATTTTGATTGAATTTTTGCGGTTACATTAGGTAACTAAATGGAACTATGATTTTTTAGTTTGGTTTGGTATTATGATTACATTGTGTGGTTACAAGCAAGTAGTCCCATTGGAACTAAGTAATCATAGTTTCAATTGGAACTAAGTAATAATAGCTATAAAATGTAATCGTAGTCATTTAACAAACTTATTTTCATACTTTGGTTTGGTACAGTAGTTCAAGTTGTGAATCAAAAAACATCGGTTGCTTTACCCATAGCAGATGAGACTCAAATTTGGGCATATGTATAACAGTAGTGAAACACCAAGTAAGCCTCATATAATGGAACATGGTACCATTATTTTATTCAGCTAATATATATGGCCCAATGCATATTTCATGAAATGTTATCAAACTACAAAGGGACAATCTATTTTACCTGATAACTCTCTTTTTTTTTATTCAAACCCAGTTTAATTATTTTATTCCTTCATTATATAAAAACTAATTGCGGTTAAATACTTACTGAACTGGTACCAGTACTGTGCCATTTGAGCTTTCTGTTGTGAGGTTCTTTCTCCATTTTGCTCTATCCTTGAGCAGGGTATGCATAAGAAAGGAAACAAAGAAAAGGGGCAAGCTTAGGTAGGCATTGGTATGTACCTTCCTAAACGTACTGTTACCAGCACCTATGGTTCGAATTGTTGCAAGTCTTAGTAGAGTGTTTTCTTAAGCAAAATTGAAATCCAAGATCTTGATCTTTACTTGATCCATCCTTGTTCTTTTTGTTTTTCAATTTAAAAGATGTTTTTTATAATTGATACATTAAAAATTGCTGAATGTTGGTATAGGATAGTTAAGGATGTTGTGGAAGGCCCGTCTCAGAACCTTCTGGAATCAGTGGCTCATCTAATTGCAAACACCACACTTATCAAATTCCCTCAGATTGCAGCTGTGCGTGTGAAGGTCGGCAAGCCTCATGTAGCAGTACATGGTACTATTGATTACCTTGGAGTTGAGATATTTAGGTACAAGAAAGTTGAGAAGTAGATCCAAAGATGAATAACATAAAGATGAGATGAAAAGCTTTGTAGAAAGCTGATTGTATCTTAGTTAAATTTCATGTGATGAAATATGCACTTGTTAGCTGGCTTTTAAAGAAGCTCCCTCCTAAGAAGTAACAACTGTAGCAAGTTTTCTTTATTCTAAACTAAACGGTTCCAGGTCTGTCTGGAATCATCCGAGGGAACAATTCTCTTTGCCATAGTTGCAGTCTTTATAGTTAAAGGTTTTGCATAAGCATCAAGCATTATTTCAGGATTGCATGAATGTTATAATATGCAGTCAGGTAAAAACATAGGAAAGACTTGGGCCTGTTTGACAATGAGATTTTTCGTGGTAATGGGAATGTTTGGATATGGAAATAGAGATGTCTATTTGTGAATTTCCAAGGTCTTTTAATCCATGAAAAAAATTTAAAACATAGGTGTTTGGTAGATACATGAGATATTTGTCACGAAGTTGTTTTTTTTTTTTTTTTTAAATTTAAAATTAAAATTTTATAGAAGATGTTATGCTAATATCAAACTCTTGTTGTTTTTTTTTTTTTAAATTAAAATTTCTTGTACTTTGATCAATTTTTGTATTGTTAAAATTTTATTTTAAAAGTTATTCGTATTTGAAAAATTGTGAAAAATCAAAATACAATCGACTGTGCTATACTTTGCATTTAGCTACTACACACTTAAATAAGAGAAGTAAAATATCAATATCTTTAGACTTTAGAGTTATTTTAATGCATAGTAAGTGGTTGTAATTATTGTCTTCTCTTAAACATACCAGTAATTAATGTCTTATCTTAAACATGCAACAAATTAATGATAGGAAAAGTTCCTAGCAGATTTTCAAAATAGTTATCATAACTAGCTTCCGAACAGTTTATAGACAAAAATATTCATAAAGTCATTTTTTCCAACTAATCACATGAACAAAGCTACTGCCGAACAGGCCCCACTGGCCCAACACCCCCAAAAAACAAAGAAAACAAATGTGTGTTCAACCCTTCTCCCTTCTGTTTATCCATTAAGTTAAATTAGTTATCCACTGAAATGAGGTCAAACGTCAAAGCGAGGTAGAATTTGATGGGCAGAGTTTATATGTTGAATAAAATTATTAAATACCTTTTTTTTTTATTGTTTTCAAGTAGTTTATATTGATTTGAAAAATATTATCAAATAATTTTATTTCGGCAGATAGTTTGCTATAGTTGCCACATGAACTTCCTCTATGCTTGAACACAAGTCACAAAAAATTGCAAAATCAATTACTTTTGGAGTACAATGTGATGTATCAACAAAGCAATACAGGAGCGAATTTAAGCGGAGCAAGGGGCCAACTCTCCCTATAGTTCAAAAAAGTTTGTGTTCTATTTTTGGTCATGTTTTTAAAAGAAATTGTGATTTCTGTTAATAAAGAATTTATTTAACTTCAACGACTAATATCTTTCGTTGGAAGTACATATTATTATTTTTGCTTATCATATTCGGCACCTCCTAATTTTTTTATAGTAAACTTTCGTTTCTGTGCTCAGCAACTACCACTTTTGTTTCATATATGTACTTGTAGTCATAATAGGTACGGGTATGAAAATGTATCCACCCGATTCGTATCGTACAGTTGACATCTCTAATTGCATGTTACACATTTACACACAACGATGAGCATTTTGATGGCTTTGATGTCATGCTAGAAGACTTTCGTACTGAGGCCCTGTTTGGCGTGTTACTACTGTTCACGTGGGGAAAAAAAATTCACTCAGACTGAATTTTTTTTCTCATGTGAACAGTAATTTTCAGTTCTAATTCCTATTCCTATTTCCAATAGGGACACCGAACATGCCCTGAATATTAAGAATGACCGTCTTTTAAAAAATATATTACTTGTGAAGGAATAAGTGAATATCTTGATCAACTTAATGTCCTTTGACCTCTGCAGACTTAATACTTAAGTACCTCCTAAAAGTCATCCATGAGAGTCAAATAATTAGAGAAAATCAATAAGTTCTACACGACAAGATCTTTTATGGTTTTGAATTTGTCAAAACTTCTCATTAGTGCGGTTTGAGCAAAGGACTTGGTATCATAAAAATCACGCGCATAAAGATAATTGTGGGTTTTTTTTTTCAATTTAAATTTAAGTTCCTATACATGAAAATAAAATAAAATAAAAGCTTATATGAATATGTTAATTGGGTTCATTTTTACTTTTTTATCCTATTAGGTTTTATTTTATTTGTAGAAGTCTCCTTTGCTTTCCAAACTTTTTTTAAAGAACTTTAAATGTTTGTTATAAATAATTATTTTATTTTCACTTTGTATATCATCACTACCGATTAATTCGTAAAGATTCAACCGTTAACAGAGTACAAAGTGTTTTAAAATTATATATAAACTGTGATTTTTAAATATTCGTTAAGTTCCTTTGTTATTATTATAAGAGTGAGTCTATGGTACTATGCATATTACGATTTGGCACCGTGTTACGGCTCTATATTCGAGTTTTTGAATCCTAACAGTCAATCCAAACCGTTCATCTTGTTCTCCATATTAATATGTGTTTGGAGACCAAATTTTACATTTTTTAAAATTTTTTTACTATTTTTTTAGATTTATTGAAAATCACTGTTTTTGGATGGTCCAGAATTTTCAGATCAAGTGATTTTCTAAATATCTAAAAAAATAGTAAAAAAATTTCAAAAAATGTCAAATTTGGTCTCCAAAGACATATTAATATGGAGAACAAGATGAACGGTTCGGATCGACCGTTAGAGTTTGAAAACTCAAATATAAAGCCGTAGCACAATAATAACCCGTGATATGCATAGTACCATAGACTCACTCTTATTACAATATGATATGGAATTTTTTTTACATATACTATATATAAGAGCTCATGTTCCGTCTGCTTCACAAATCACAATTACAGATTTGGTTGCTATTTTGGAAGTATACTAAATCCTTTGTTACTATTTAAAGTTATTATAAATTTGGTAGATATTTTGGAACATATATACTAATTCAACCGAACCACACACACAAATAAAATTATAAAAAGAGAATATATAAATTTAGTGTCAAAAAACGGTTCATGGATCTCAAATCGGAATATATAAATTTCGTGTCATGATACAATCCACACTATTTGATGTTTGGTTAATCTTCCTTCTTTACATGGCCTCAATTAGTTCTACACAACAAATAACCTTGCTTTTAAATTTCCCTGAGATTTTCATTTGAACTCGGTTTATTTAAGGGGAAGTGCATCATAATTAGTTATCTAATACTTGATCTAACAATTGGCTAGAAAAATACCCTACAGTTGTTATACTCAAAGGTCAAGAGTTTGATTCCCCCTCACAAACTTTGGTAGCTACTACCAAGTTTTCAAAAAAAAAAATACTTGATCCGATCCAATAAATAGAAATGTAAGACAGTTAGGGCTGCAAATGAATCGAACTTAATTAAGTTCGAGTTCAAGTTCGAACCAGTTTTGGTTTGAAACTGAAGTATGATTTCGAACTGAAAAGAAAAATTTGAGTTTGATTCAATGCGATTTGAATCAATTTTGAACCGAAATTGAAACAGAGTTGAGAACTAAAAAGAAGAGTTTTGAATCGATTCAGACTCAGTTTAAGTTTAATTTGAACCAATTTCGAATCGAACTGAGTTCAATTTGTTTTGAACAGAATTTTTTTCGAATCAAACTCAATCAAATCACGAGCTTAAACTTTTTGTGCACCTCTGAGCCTCTGACTACGGTCAAATTAACGAATTTTGTCAAGAAATCGAATCCAATCTGATATATATATATATATATATATATATATATATCCGTTGGAAGATTTTACAAGTTGACACATTATTAAATTCATTGAACTTATCTAGATAACTTTTTAAAAATATCTTTTTTTCTGATTGACGTGCACATCATGCTCTACGCAAATTATTTGGTCACCTAGTTATAATTTTAGATTGAACTAACTAAGATACACCTTTTATAAATACTGCTCTGTAATATATTAAAACCATGAAAATAAAATATGCTAATTTTATATAAATATGATTTCGATTACATTATTTAAAATAGTACTAATTCGAAAAATACTAATTTATTATCCATACAAAATATTGAGTTAGTAAAATAATGTATTTAATACTATTTCGTTGAAATGCGAATAAGTACTAATTTGGACTGTTTGGACTAATTTGAACCAGTGATTCTTATGCTTTCAAACATATTCAATAAAAAAAAGTATTTTAACATTTTATTAAAATAAGAAGTTCTCGAAATAACTGACACCCAAAAATACCGGCCCGGTTTATGAGACCGGGTCTAGGGTGAGAATTCCTATGTAGTTTCCTTCTACGGCTTAATAGAGTAGTACAAATCCTTCGATCAGATCTCCCCCCACCTATATTTTTCTCTCTGGCTGTGCGGAGGCGTTGCACGAGGCTTTCGCTACTATCCAAATAAAGCCTCAGGTTTTGCTTTTCGTACCACCTCTTTATTTCTTTTACAAGCTTCCTCAGATTTGTTCAGGTGCTATCTCAATTGAAAATTTTGATTTCGATCTGATTGAAGCTGGTCTCTCTCAATTTCGTTTTCTCTAATCGGAGATCGGCTTCAGGTAACCTGATCTTCCATTACAATCTCGAAATGGAGTTAGATCCGAGTTTTAATGCCTTTGGAAACAGCGATCTGATATAATTTGCCTCGTTTTTGTGCTTTATATACTTTTTTTTTTCTTATTTGGATGGGAAGAATCGTGCATAGTTCTAATTTTGGGTCATGATTCAGTAGTTTTGTCAACGTGTTTGGAAAGGACCTGTAGGTGCAATTCCATTGATCTGTTTTTCTTTTTTCTTCGTGGTGTCATGCTTGATCTAAACGGTCTTTTTAGCTGATCTGACATTGGTCAAAGATTTTATTGTTCTCATGCTTCTGTCAAGTTGGCATCTAGTTAATTTTAATAGTGCATTTCCAATGGTTGCTAGGGTTTAAGAATTATGATTTTGGGAATTTGAAAACTGATAATTTAAATGCATCAGATCCAGCATATCATGCAAATTTGTATTGAATTCCTTTGCGTTTTTGTTATGATACGTAAACGTAATAAATTTTGTAGCTATATAGTTGTCTTTATATTCGTATTTTATGGTTTACCATCAAAGTTATACGCAAGGACAAAGTTTATGGACTTTGATGTACTTCTGATACAATTGAGATGTTTGTATGATATAAGTCGGTTTTAGATCTAAAATTACTACAGTAATAGCGATACTAGTCTTTAAAAATATTCTGCCTGTGTCTTCTTTGTTTGTTACGTTTCAATAACAACTAATATACAGCACCGCATTCTGTCATTGCATTCACTGTGTGATATCTATGTTCTATGCAATTTTATGATATTTCCTTGTTTTGGCTTTAGGGTTTAGTTGCTGAGATGTCGACCACAAATCCCGGTACGACGAATTGGTTGAGAGGCCGAGTTAAGGCGGTACCTTCTGGTGACTGTGTTGTCATCATGGCGAATGTGAAGGCTGATTTACCGCTCGAGAAGACCATCACTTTGGCTTCTATCATGGCTCCTAAACTGGTATGCTTGCACAGGCTGCATAATATAAATATTTACATGCTGGATATAATATTTTGTGTCGCATGCATGACACATCAAGCACCACACTGTAGTATTTTCAGATCATGCATCAGCTCTTCGTAACTGAGGCATCTCCAAGATAGATTATGCTGTGTTACTACGTGTTTTATAACATGCATTTTATTATTGGTCCCTTGCATGCCTGAATATTAGGTTCATTTACTGTTTTTAATAGACTTGGTAACGGTCAAATATTAATTAAAACAATATCTGAAAAAAATTTAATGCTTACTGTTTTCCCACGTGTTGCGACAGTTAATGCTAGGGCCACTACAATTTTTTAAAAAGGATAACGCTGAATGATAATTTACATCTGGTTGTAATTTCTGGAATCAATTAGAAATATACCCAAACCAAAGAAGTTTGGAAGGGATGTTGCTAGACATCAGATAGTTTGACTATTAAAGTTTGTACGATATGTATTTATCTATATACACATCAAAGGTTGGTCAACACAGTTCTTTGAGAATTTCAAATTGTTCAGTGAACGATAAAATATCAGTCATTATTTTTTGAAGGTTAGTGGTTTAATATCAGTAATGATTCATGTGCATTTTATGGCTTGTGTAGATCATCCCAAACATTTTGCAATTCAATATGTAAAATTCATCTGTTGTCATTATCAATATCTGCAAGTTAAACCCATTGTCAATAAATACTGAAACTCCTTAGAAACTTGTGTGTTACCTTTGGATTTGTAATCCTCAAGAACTTTGGGAAGTTGTATAATAAATTGTTACCGCAGATAGTCTATAATTGTTTTGATCAACTATTTGTTCTTCTTTTTCTTTCTTAACCAATTGTTTGGCATTTATATAGGCCAGGCGAGGTGGAGTTGATGAACCATTTGCATGGGATAGCAGAGAGTTTTTGAGGAAGCTCTGTCTGGGAAAGGTGCTTGATAGACGCCACAATTTAATGCTTCAATTTTTATTTCTCAAACAAACTTTTCACTTATGTGCTATACAAAAGCATTACATTCTTTTTTGGTTTCCTTTTTAGGATGTTGTATTTAAGGTGGAATACACGGTCCCATCCATCAGCCGAGAGTTCGGTACCGTTTTTCTTGGTGATAAGAATCTCGCTTCTTTGATTGTTGGTGAAGGATGGGCAAAGGTAAATCTTATGTCCATATTCTACTGTACTGACCACACTGTGATCTGTTTATGACTGACATTAGTTGTTATGTTTGTCATCTTTGTTAGGTGAGAGAACCATTCCAGCCAAAGGATAAGGAGAAGGAGAAGACTGAAGGGAGCCCCTATTTAGCTGAACTCAGAGCATCTGAGGAGAAGGCAAAGCAACTTGGCTTGGGCCGCTGGAGCAAGGTTTTGGATTTAACTATTATTCCTAACTAATTCAAACAAGTTCTCTCAAAGTGAATCTCTTTTTGACTTGCCATGCATAAATACTCTAGACCACAAGTCTTACACCTGCATCTTATTTTGAGAATGTTGCAGGTGCCAGGAGCATCAGAGGCGTCAATAAGAGACTTGCCTCCCTCAGCTATTGGTGACCCCACTAACTTCGATGCAATGGGGTTTATCACCTCTAACAAGGGAAAGCCCATTGAAGCCATTGTGGAACAGGTTCGTGATGGGCACTCCCTCCGTGCCTATCTTCTTCCCGGCTTCCAGTTTGTTCAGGTCTTTGTTGCTGGAGTCCAGGTAAACTTGACATGTCACAAATCAATTTAGCATACAATTTTTTTATATGAAGAAGCTACTGAAGCTGATGATATTGAATTTTGAATTAGGCTCCATCAATGGGAAGGAGAGGAATGCCTGAGTTTGTGGCAGCTGAGACGGAACCATTGGCTGAGGGATCGAATGGAGATGCTCCTTCAGGAAGCACAGCACCTCTGACATCGGCGCAACGATTTGCTCAGTCTGTAACTGCAGCTTCTGAGGTTCCTCCAGATCCTTTTGCAAGGGAGGCTAGACATTTCACAGAACTTCGCGTCTTGAATAAAGATGTAATATCTCCTGTCTTACGTCTCAGTTCTGGATTTTAGTTTCCCTAGTGTTTTGTATGAACAATTAATTTTGCAATTAGAGCTTTCCTAAATTTATTTCCTGCTTGGCCTTTAAATAGTAAGTATGCCTCAAGGTCCTCAAACAGGCCTCAATTTAACTTAATTTGCTTCCAATTTTATTTCTTGTGGATAGCAGAAATATATGGAAAAACAAGAAGTAAAAAGTGCTCATAAGTAAATTGTACTGTGGTCTTTACCATAAAGGAACTGCAATATCGGCAGTAAAATGTATTTTATTTCTTGCTCTCATATTATTTGGATTTTGCAGGTACGAATCGTGCTGGAGGGTGTAGACAAAAACAATAACTTGATAGGCTCCGTGTATTATCCTGATGGTGATTCTGCCACAGATTTGGCTCTTGAGCTTGTAAAAAATGTCAGTATCTTACTGATGCCTTACAATTTGAAACCAGACCATTGCTATTCTATTCGAAACAATAGCATGGAAGATACGGAAGTATTATTTGTTTATTTATTTATTTATTTTTGAGTAAAGGGTTTTGCCAAGTATGTCGAATGGAGTGGGAACATGATGGAAGATGAGGCAAAGAGAAAGCTGAAGGCTGCTGAGCTCCAAGCTAAAAAAGACCGTCTCAGAATGTGGACCAATTATCAGCCTCCTGCTTCCAACTCCAAAGCTATCCATGACCAGAATTTCACTGGAAAGGTACGTCCTAATTGTTGCCTTTTAGTTGAATGATAATCATTTTTGTTTGTTTGCATTAAAATATGTGCATTTGCTTCTCTCAATCTCTATTAGGTGGTTGAGGTTGTAAGTGGGGATTGTATAATAGTAGCAGATGATTCAGTTCCATTGGGGAGCCCTGCTTCAGAGAGAAGGGTTAACCTTTCAAGTATTAAGGCTCCTAAAATGGGCAATCCTCGTCGTGATGTAGACGCTGAACCCACCAATCAAGAGGAAAGAGCCAAATTTAACGAAGTATTACGCACTCGTGCTTTTGGCCGTGAGGCTAGAGAGTTCCTGCGCACTCGTCTTATTGGCCGCCAGGTACTGAACTCATTCTAGACATAAATTGCAATCTCTAAGAATGATTACTGTATCGTTATAATACTTGCCATTTTTTGGTTGGCTGGCAGTTGGATACTATGTATCTCTTCTTGATCGATCACTAATCTTCACCTAGTTTTATGGTTGTTTTGTGTCATTAAGTTGTAATTCATTAGCTGCTTGACTTCTCTGTGTGACTTGTAGAATCACACTAGCAAGCTTTTTATATGCCTTTTTGGTGTTGGAACAACAATATAGTTATCTATGTTTTCTTTGTAGGTCAATGTATCAATGGAATACTCTAGAAAGATGACTAATGATTTGCCTGGTGCTGTGGCAACAAGCTCAGCCGATTCAAGGGTGATGGATTTCGGGTCGGTCATCTTGGCATCTCCCTCTAAGAATGATGGCGAAGAGGCCCCTCCGGCTAACCAAATTGGCGGGATAAATGTCGCTGAGATGCTTGTTTCTCGTGGATTAGCAACTGTGGTCAGGCACCGTGACTTTGAGGAGAGGTCCAAGTACTATGATGCCTTGGTGACTGCTGAGTCAAGGGCTATTAGTGGAAGGAAAGGGATGCACTCTTCTAAGGACCCCCCTGCTGTGCATGTTGCTGATCTCTCAATGGTTAGAAACTAAGAATTAGTTTTGACCAATTGATTCCTCAATTATCATGTTTAGGCTGAGTATTTAGTTTGATATTTTCATTTTTGTTAAATGTTTTTGTATATGAATATTATCAGGGGTCTGTGAAGAAGGCAAGAGATTTCTTACCATTTTTGCAAAAGACCAAAAGACATACTGCGGTGGTGGAATATGTTTTCAGTGGCCACCGGTTGAAGCTATACATCCCCAAGGAGACGTGCAGCATTGCCTTCGCTATTTCTGGTGTCAGGGCTCCTGCTAGGAATGCAGCCAAGAACATCTCTGAGCCATATTCTGATGAGGCCCTTGCTTTCATGAGGCGCAAGGTCTTGCAGCGTGATGTAGAGATAGAAGTAGAGACTGTTGATAGGACAGGCACTTTCTTGGGCTCTGTCTATGAGTCAAAGAAAAATGTTGCCTTGTCTCTTGTTGAAGAAGGGCTTGCCAAGCTCCAGACCTCCTTCGGTTTTGATAGAATCCCCGACTCTCACCTCCTTGTACGTGCTGAACAGAATGCCAAGCAGCAGAAGAAGAAGGTAAGCGCTTCCTTTATATGTGCTCATGTGGATGTTTGTGTTATCATTTCTATTGCAAGAGTTATATTTATACTTTCTATTGTTTGAAGATTTGGGAGAACTACGTTGAAGGGGAGGATGTCTCCAATGGTTCTAATTCGACGCATGAAAAGAAGCAGAAGGAATCAATGAAGGTTCTCAAAGTTTACTTATAATTATACTTCTAAACTCTTATTGTTTCTTATTCCAGGCTATTCCTTAAACATTTTATTTTGTATTCAATAAGGTTGTCATTACTGATGTATTGTCTGGGGGCAAGTTCTACGTGCAAAAGGTTGGTGATGGGGAAGTGGCTTCTATTCAACAAAAGCTGGCCTCACTATCAATCAAGGATGCACCTGTCATTGGTTCCTTCAACCCACCAAAGGGCAGCATTGTTCTTGCACAGTTCTCGTTAGATAACTCATGGAACAGAGCTATGGTAGGCACAATAATACATGATCTTCTGTAACTCAATGGCATTCATCTTCATTTCTTTCACTTTTCCCCTTGTGCAAATACCGCTGGTCTTATTACTGACAAAAATATCTATGCTAAATATTTGCAGATAGTAAATGGGCCTAAAGATGGGGTGAAATCTGCAACCGATGAGTACGAGGTTTTCTACCTAGATTATGGGAACCAGGAAAAGGTGCCATACAGCCGTCTGCGCCCAGCAGATGCGGAGATCTCAGGCAGGCCTGGGCTGGCTATGCTCTGTTCCTTGGCCCACATAAAGGTGCCAGAATTGGAGGATGATTGCGGGCAGGAAGCTGCCGAGTTCCTGAGCTACTGCATCTTAGAAAATGCCAAAGAGTTCCAGGCTGTGATTGAGGAGAGGGACAACACTGCTGGGAAAGCCAAGGGGCGAGGCACAGGCAATCTCCTCATTGTCACTCTCATGGACCCTTCCTCAGAGACTAGCATTAACGCTGCTATGCTTCAGGTGTGCCTTCTTCCCCTCTCTTTGTTGTCATCTTCTTCTTTTTTATTCTCAAGTACATTTTCTCATTCTGGCACCTAAATTCTTGTCTGATAGAAATGTTTTGTGATGTATATATATACAGGAAGGGTTAGCTCAATTGGAGAGAAAGAAAAGGTTCGACACCAGGGAGAAAAAGGCTGCACTGGAGAAACTGGAGGAGTTCCAGGACAAGGCCAGAAAGGAGAGATTGAACATATGGCGGTACGGGGACATCCAGTCTGATGATGAGGATTCAGGCCCACCAGCAAAGGCTGGAGGCCGTCGTTAGATTAACAGGAAGTTTCCTTTTTGCCCCTCCCAATGTTATTTATGTAGATTTACTTGCGGGATGAGCTTAAGATTTTGGTACTTGGGTTAGACTTAGAGAGAACAGAGAGATGAAAGTTACTATAGTTTGATTTAATGTTGTTGTCCTTAGTTGTGGAAAGGTTGTATTTGAGAGACATTTGTTTTCCCCGTACTTAATAAGGTCCTGTTGTAGTCGGCATAAGAGAAGCCATATAATTTCCCGGAAATCACCAATTTTGGAGGGGTAGAGTTGTGTTGTAATCCTTGTTTTAATTTATATTTGAACTAGACATCATAGCAGATTTTAGACAGATATCGGTTTTGTTTTTTATTTGTGTTTTCAAGTTTTCTGCTTCGGTTTGTTAGATGTAATGGTTTGTTAAAAAGGTTCTGATCTCTGAATCAGTTGGTTGCACTGTGATCAGGAGCGGTTTATCTTAGAACCTATTAAAATATGTCACAATAAGTAAAATTTGGCTCAATAAAATAGTATCTTTATAATAAAGAAGGGCGATGCTATTTTAAAATTATAATTTCTACTTTACAATCTTACATCCATGGAGATCACAATTTAGGAAGATGTAAACTTGTCTTATCAATATCATTGGATCATATATTTAAATACATCAACGCACAATGCACAAAGTTGACTGGTCATAAGGGCAAAACATATTGATGTTAGATATATGTTAGATATCACTAGCTATTAACCGATAAGGGATGATTGATCCTTCCCTTCTCACTAGAAGAGAATAAACAGTAAGTAAATAATGAGAATTTTCTTCAAACTTGGCAACTATGAGAGAGCCAACTATTTATTTCCCAAGATTTCATAATGTAACATTTTTGTTATATTTTTTCTATTTCGTTTTGAATCTGATGACTTAAGTGTATTAATTAAAATAAAGTACCTGATATTTTTTTTAGTTAATAGGAAAAATTAGAACGTAAATTACTTAGTTACAAAACATTGATTATCCATAGATCTTAGCATATATGTAAAGAGTCTTAATTAAGGAACAAACTAGAAAAAAAAAGGTCTGAGCAGTCAATATTGTATATTGAGCTCCCAATAGTATAAATTAAGTGGGGTGGTATTTGATTTTGTTGATTGAAGTTCGTTGATCTGTAGTTTGAAATTAGAGAAGGCAATGAGTCGGATTAGGCTAGGTTTGTATAACCTAGCCTAAAAAATTTAGGCGTTGACATGGTGTGCCATAAATCTCTGTCCTGTTTAATTATACAGTTCATAACAGAAACTTATACACTATTATACTTCAAGAAATAAACGACAATTTTGAAATTAATTATCTTTTTTTTTCACATGCTTTAACAACAAGAACAGTGATAAGATTCATATACTAAATTGGAGGGGACCAGAAGAGGCTGCTGCTCCTATGCTTATGCCAAACCAAATAGAACTAGCTGTCACTGTTAGGCCACAGAGTTGAGTGGATCTATCCGGACTTTTAACTTAATTGTAAGTGGAGATCCTTCATTTGAACATTTGTTCGTACTTCACAATTCCATCGGCAACCAGTAATAACCACCAGTCCACCGCTAATAACAAACAAAAATAAATCAAAACATTTTATTTTATTGAAAGTCCGTAGACGATTTTATTGAATAAAAAAAAATATAAGCTAGCTGTTACATAATATTAGAGAACAAATATCTTTGAGAACATTCAACTGTAAATAAATAAACACACAAAAGTATGTGCATCTCATGGACACAAATCTAATCACTTGATTGTAATTACATTGTTTTCACCGTGTACATATTTGTCTTATTCCTGTTGGCATACTATAAGTTTGGAAATTGAATCAACTGGATTATGACAACTACTGCTCAGAGAAGTGTGCAACTGAGGGTGCATTTGGATGCACTAGAGAATAGCGAGAATAGCTACTGTTGAGAATAGTAGATTAAGAATAGCGAGAACAGCTACTATTTAAGAATAGCGCTAACTCAAAACCATTCGAAAGTTGTTTGGATTGAACATTTAGAATAGCTACTGTAGGGATTGAGGCTTTGAGAGAGTTAATTTGTTATTTCATGTTTTTGTAGGAATAGCGAAAACAATGCTATCCTCGTTGTTCCTGAGTATATTTGGATGGATCGAAACAGTGCTATTCTCGCTGTTCTCACTGCATCCAAACATACCCTGAAAAGACACTTAATCAAATCGGATTAGAAATTAAATCAACTGGATCAAAACAGCTCATGGTGCTATAGTAAAATTGTGTAGCTGCTTGGACAGGTAAGACCTTTTCTTGAAAAAATGCATAGTTGCTTAAAAAATTTAAAACCCAGATTTCAAGAGATTATATCCTCTACGAAGACATTTACCGAGGAGGCTGAGGTCCTCTTGAAGAAAGCTATTCAGAAAGAAATGAGAATGTTTGTGAATCGAAATGAGAATGAGAATGTTTGTGGGAAATAAAAAACTGAATGAGGCCGTTGTCCTAAAATCAGTATGAGTGTACTCGTACAGGGTAAGAAGAAATTATGGGTTCAAATTGTAGAAGTTAAATGTTACCCGGATTCTATTGCAAATAGTAGCATACTGTGGAAGTTTGTTAAGGCCCTGAAAAGCAAGTCTAAAGACGAGCCTTGGAATCTGGTTGAGTTAGGGAAAGGAGGTCAAACAGGGCCCAGTTTTATCAAACTGTTGTAGAACTGTTTATTTTGATGCAAATTTATGTGGAGTTAGGCTGGGTGCTATGGATAGCATAGTGGCCTCTATGCTACGGCTTAATATTTGAGTTTTCGAAATCCAAACGGTCGATCCGAACCGTTCATCTTATTCTCCATATTAATATCTGCTTGGAGACCAAATTTTATAATTTTCTGAATTTTTTTACTATTTATTAAGCCACTTTGAAAATCGCTAATCCAACGGTTTTACTGTTTTGTGCAGTCACCATTGGATCAACAATTTTGTAAAATAGTTAATAAATAGTAAAAAAATTCAGAAAAATGTAAAATTTGGTCTCCAAGCAGATATTAATATGGAGAATAAGATGAACGGTTCGGATCGACCGTTTGAATTTCGAAAACTCGAATATTGAGCCGTAGCATAGAGGCCACTATGCTATCCATAACACCCCAGCCTAACTCATTTATGTGACACAGAGGCCCTTCAGCGCCTGTTTAGATTGTGCTCCAGAATCAAGGTAAAATCTCATTAATGGAAGGTGAGGAAAAGAAGACGGATGATTTTTCTCTGTACACAGTGATCTTACATCTCAATTTAAGAGTGAAAGATTTTGTTACAAATATATATAATCCTCACCTCGTCCTCCCTCCGCATAGTAACTGCTTTCTTCTGTTTTTTCTTCGATTCTTCCTTTTTGGAGCAGATGAAGTCACATCTGACCGAACGGGATCCCTTTGCACAGTGATTTATTCTTCCCCTCCCTCTGCGTACCCTCTTCTGGAGTTAACCATTAGGAGGCACAGGCACATAGCTGCGCACATCAATAGCACATTTTAACCCCATTCAAATCTATAGTTGCATGACGGATTGTTACAGGGTCAGCAAGCAGAACTTTTTATTTATAAAAAAAATATTTTTAAAATAATGTAGACTATTAGATGAATTGCATCCACATTTCTCTTCCACAGTAGGAACAAACTTTTTTGTTTCTGCTTTAAGACTCTTTAAAGAGACCTATAGATCACACAATATCATACCACATAAAATTCATTTCTGAAAAAAACTGAAGTGTTTTCTTTGATTATTTTAAAACTCTTTTAAGTACGGGCCCCTCTTCTCTTTTCTCCTCCTAAGCTCCTCAAACAAAAAATATGATGAATTTTGGTATGACCAAGGGTCCTATAGAATCGAAATTTTTTTCAGGTTCATTTAAGATTTCTGACATGAATCGAAAAATTATATTTTCATGTTCCTAATCGAAATATAGATGCAATCCATCCAATACGGTACATTTATAACAATTTCTATAAATAAATATTTTTGTCAAACAAGTATGATGGAGCTGCCCAGTTCAAGTATTGATCAGCAGGGGCGGACAGTATTTTTGACATGAGAGAACATGAATTCAAATTCGCTCCAAAGGTGAACCCTCCTATTCTTATTTTTCTCTCCTTTTAGAGAGAGAAAGAGAGAAGAAGAGGGAAAGAGAGAGAGAGAAGAATAGAAGGTGTTCCTTTCCTCAATGAGAAAGAAAACGAGCAGATTTGTATTGAGAGAACAGACCATCCATGTAAGAAAAAAATCTGACAGGGCTCAAGGACCATTTGAGGCACAGGGAAAGGCATGCAAATGACAGTCCAAGAAACTCAGCTGATACCTCACAGTGCTCATTGCCATTGGACTATTTACAATGAATGCTTTATTTGGTCCCAAAAGTAGAAGGGGACATGAATTGCCTAACTGATAAGCTTAACCAACCTTAGTAGTAGGTACACAACAGCAACTGCTATGAGTAAGGAGAATACAAATCAAATGTCCTTAAAACCACCAAGAAGAATCAAATTATGAGATACGGTACCGATGTTGATGTAAACTGGAAAAACACCTGTGAGTTGTGAATATGAAATAGGAATGTTTAATACAAAAATAAAAAAAAGGTTGATATGAGTGCAAAACTTTAAGCCAACTACTCGGTTTTGTTCTCCATCTCTCGATTCATAAAAATGACAGATTAGCACATGCCTTATGATGGAAAATAAAAAAATATAAATAAAAAGAAAACTACAAATGATGACATTAGGCTACAACCAGATAGAACAAAATAAACTGTTATAGGAAATCATAAATATATACTAAAAAATCCCTAACGTTCAAGCCAAAAAGTATTCTTAAACAACACAAGCATCTGTTTTCCCAAAATTGATTAAAAGAAAACCAAATCTCTAATATTTAAGCCCTACGGCGTCTGGGGCGTTGGGCCCCACCGTCAGCCTTATCCTCCTCCTCGTTCTCATCGTCCTCTTTCTCACCACTGCTTCCAGCTGCGTCCTTTTCCTCGCTTGTTTTGGTAGCTTCAGAGCTCTTTGTCTCAGTTGTGGCAGCAGGTGGGTTAACTGGGGTCTAAAATTAATTCAAGTAGACAGGTTCAATTCTAAAATTCTTGATTCTAGAAAGCCATAAAGTATGTTTTAAAACCATCAAGTTTCTTTTTCATCATCAGTAATCATCTAGCATTTTTTAACTCTTTCAGATGATGTTTCTTATGACAATAATAACTGGGTTTGAACAAGTATTGTTTTACCAATACAAACAACCGAATTTATGAAAGGCCATTAAAAATTAAAATAAATCACATACCACAGGCTTTTTGCCTCCGAAAAGAAGTCTGAATAGAATGGTGAAAAGCACAACAACTACTGAAGCAAGAACGCCAATAGTCACGTTTGGTTGAGTCTCTGCCTTCTCAATAAGATCCTAAATATATGAAACACAATAAAACAAATACATTATTAAACCCAAGAAAGCAACAGGCATAGACAGATTAAATCAATAACCCCCTCTTTTGTATTTCATATATGGAGTAACTAAATATTATGTGATGCTTATTTCTGAATGAAAGAAAAAATAGAAGAAACAAACTAAATTGGAAATTTTAAGCATGGAATAACATACTTAGAATTATAGTACCAAACCACCGAAAATTATACTAACAATGAAAATAATACTTACAAGAATCTTAATTTTGTATGCCTCCAGGAAGGGGATATCCGCAATCTTATAGAGCAAATCGAACACCATTTTCTGAAATTACCAAAAAAATTAAATCTGTTACTTTCAATTCTTGTTTTTTTATAAAAAGAATCATATAATATATATATCTATGGTCTCAACTCTCAACTGCCACAGAAATGGAAATAAGTCAATTCATATTAAAATAAAAAGGGCATAAAAAAGAAAATGAATTCACCTGGACTCCAGCAAGAGCACCAGAACCCGGAGTGGCCTCATCGACCTTCTCCTTCTCCTTCTCGACATCATACTTGGGCTTCCATGTAGTCTCACGGTATGAAGCCGCCACCTTCTCGTCATTAGCAATCAAAATATTATCAAACAAGATGCCATCTTGCATGGTCCAGATCTCAATACCAATAGCCTCAATTGGCTCAAAATTGGGCTTCTCAAGCTCGAAGTACTCAGGATTAGGGATATCCCTTGGCTTCCAGATACCCTTGTAGGCTGGGTTATCAATCATAGGTGCATGCCACTTGCCCTTATACGCTGGGTTTCTCTTCATGGGCCTCTTCCACTCACCACAACCCGGTGCTTCCTCACATTTCGGGTTATCAACCTTTGGTGCCTCCCATTCACCATCCTCTTCATCGTCCCAGTCTTCGGGCTTGGATGCCTCAGGGTCGTCGATTTCTTCGGGCTCATCATCCAACCACCCCTCTGGTTTAACTGCATCTACATCTTCTATCTCCATTGGGGCATCCTCATCCCAGTCGTCAGGCTTGGTCGCTTCTGGATCAGGTATCTTAGCCCGCTCATCCCAATCCTCAGGTTTCTTGTCCTCTGGGTCAGGAATGGTTTTTGGTGGGATAAGAGCTGGTTCAAAATCCTCACTTGACAGGAAGTTTGCCTTCTTCTTCTCCTCACCGTCAATCAAGATGTGCAGGTGATTATCAGGGGTGATAACCGCAGTGTAGATGTGGGTGAGTTTGTCTTGTGGTACAGAAGGGGGGAACTTGAGATGGTGTTCAACGAAATCACCAGTTTTTGGGTTCTGGTGCTTCAAAATGAAATGAACCTTATTGGTGGAACCACACTTGTCAGGTCCAAACATAATTGTGTAAGGTGACTCATTGTCAAACTCCTTGGCGATCCAGCCAGCCTCTTGTGGCCTAAGATACTTGATGTAGGCACCACCACACTCAAGCCCATTTTGGAGGCGAACCTCGTATTGGAGCACAATTGTGCCGTCTTTCAGAGATACAGGTTTGTCGAGTACCTTGACAATGGCATACTTTCTTGCCTTCTCGCTGACGAGGAGGCCGTGGTCTTCGTGCCCATCACTTTTCTCACGTTTCCATACACCTGGCAACAGGATACATAAAATGTAAGTAATTTGCACCTCTGGAGTCTAGTAGAATGTTATTAAATCAAAACACCCAAAGGGGCACAACACGTGTGAGATCATCATAGCATGCAAGCAATACAATACAAAATTATGGAGAAATGAAGATCTTTAACAAGTTCACTAAAGCTCTTATAAAAAAAAAAAAAAAAAACAAGTCATGATAATGCATTCTGGTCTTCAGTATTTTTAATAAAGGAAGATGCACTTCATCAATTCTATTGTTTCAGTACCAAATTTGGAGAGAAGTCTGGTCTGTGCATGTATCATTGTACACCATAAGGGCCACTCTTTTTCACTTCCAATCAACAAATATAGTTCAATATTTCAATGTTACAATTGTGCTGGAAACATTTTAGCTATAGAAGGATCTAAAATAAACCAAAACATAGATCTTCATATCGATCAATCTATTGATCTTTACACTTCACGAGAAATATGCAGAAATGAGCACAGCATTTTCAAATCTTCATGCCAATCAAGTAAAACACAACTGTTTCTTATCTACAAAAACTTAAACCTCCAAATTAACCAAAACCTATTTCTGTGAAGTAACACAGATCCTAGGATAAGAGACAACAGATCGGATCTACAAAAGGAAAAAAAAACTATGCAATCCAGCAAATGAGATAAATATAATAGTACCGTTGTAGTCTCCCTTCTGAGAGATAATCCAACTCCCCTCGAAGTTCTCTTCAAACGACTCATAAAACAACTGTTTCAAAAAAAAAAGACAATTCGATCGATCAATACCTCGATGCAAAATTCACAAAAAGGAGATAGATAAAGTGACTAAAAGTGAGCAAAGAATGCTGATCTTACTGGATCTGAAGCGCAGATCTGAATCACGAGAGTGCAAATCACCGCGAGCACAAGTTGAGGTCTCATCTTGGAACCTCCCACCATAAACCCTAGATGTACTACTACTCGAAATGGAGGCACTAAATTTCTGAAATCTTTTGTGCAATTAGATTTTGGAAGACTGGATCTATATCAGCCAACGGGCAGTAAGTAAAGAGGGAGGATATCAACGGACAGGATTAACAGATCAGGATCATTGGTCGTTGAGTCTCTCCTTCTCCGTCTCTTTCTCTCAGCTTTGGTTTGGATTTAATGAGCGGGGCAATAAAAAGGAACCTAATGACTTGTTCTGGCCAATCAGATGGCCGAGCACGTTGAGCTAACCAATTATAGACTGCCACATCAGATGATTTGCGTGAGTAGCAATTTTTGTGGTTGCGGAGTGGGATTCGGGTCATTTGGTGCCAAGCTAGACCCGTTGTCTAAACTTAGAATAAGGTCTTTGTTAGGTTGACTTCTATTTAATTTTTTTTTTCAATTTGCATAAATACAAGTCGAAATTAAATAAAACAAAGTTTATTTCCACTTATTCAATTACATTGAACTGTATAAACGATTCAAGACACAATTAATTATATTTTCTTTTATAAACCTCCGATTTCTTATAAAAGAAACCTACAATATCATAGGAATCGGTAACACAATTAATTATATAAATACTAATTTACTTAAGTTATATGTACTATCTATGATCCTATCATACTAACATTATATGTTAATACTGCAGTTTGTTTAATTTGTTTCACTTGTTTAATTTTTAAATATCACAACTGAATCGCAAATAAAATGGAAATATTATAACTTCTAAATCAAATCAAACTATATGAAATGAACTGTTTCAATTAAACTATATTTAATTGGGTGACAATAAATTCAGCCAAACCATTCAAATGAAAATAATAATAATAATAATAATATAAAATACAATATCTAGTTAGCATAGCAATTATAATAAATAAAAAAGTAATTAATTGGCACTGTATCAATAAAAATTTAAGAACTTCCTTTATAAAAATCCAAAAGTTTTTACTAACAAAATTTCTCTTTTGAATTTTAGATATTGGTAGGAGAAGAAGTGAAGAACCCAATTCGATATTGAAACAAGCAAACCAAGTCCATAATAATAATAATAATATAATAATAATAAATCGCAAAGTGTTGCAGATTCCAGAAGCTTCGGCCTACATGTGGGCCATGTGGCTACGTGTTAAACGTTTCCCTTCTACATATTATGGGCCTTTGTATAATGTAACTTTGTGGCCCAATGGGTCTTCTTTAGGAAAGCCCATATATCTTATCTTATTATAGTTCAAAATTAGGCTAAATTGTTTTCCAAGAGACCAAGACTGGGCTTCTGTACAGCTCAAAGTAAATTTTAGGGTATTCTATGAAATTTGGTGTTATTTTGGACTTGAACCGAAATTTTTATTTTTACCATCTTAAAAAAAAAGTTAAATAAAATAATTACGATTTATGAAAAAAAAAAAAAATTTCATCATGTTCGCAGTTTCAAACTAAGTGTCTACAGTTTCAAATTAAATTGCTAAGATATTCTTTTTTGATTATACGGAGACACCGTTTTTTTTAATCAAATGAAATTTTGATTTGGCAGGCGGTGCCGCTTAAGGCGTATAGTTAGGCGAAAAAAAAAAATCGCTATGGCAATCAGCCCCCCTCCAATCTCTCCTCTCCTCCTCCACTTCCTCGATCTGTATCTTTCTTTCTGTCATTTGAGTTAGTGTTTTTGTATAGTGGATCTAGCCCCTACTCATTTCTCCATTGTCGTTCGAGTTGGTATTTCTATCTAGCGAATTTGATAACCATTCTTTGGTTCTTCCACTTGTGGATATAGTCCTCACTCTTCGCATTGTTCTTTTGGGGAGTTTTTATTCTCCAATGTTAGCGGTTCGCTTTTTCTTACCTTCTCTTGAGCTCTTATATCTCTCTTTGACAATGAAAGAGTGAGTGGAATGAGTTGTACATATAGTTATTTTATATATGAGGAGGGATCAAGTTACAACATTTTTTGAGTTACAACAAGTTACAACAAGCTTTTTTTTTAATTTTGAAAGTCCAAATCGTCGATCCAAACCGTTAGATGTGATCTCTACAATAAAATGTGCTTGGAGACCAAATTTTATATTTTTTGAAATTTTTTTACTATTTATTAAGATGGGTACAAAATTCAATGGTCTGAATTTGACTAGTTTTTGTATCCATCTTAATAAATAGTAAAAAATTTCCAAAAAATGTAAAATTTGGTCTCCAAGCACATTTTATTGTAGAGATCATATCTAACGGTTTGGATCGACGATTTGGACTTTCAAAATTAAAAAAAAAAGCTTGTTGTAACTTGTTGTAACTCAAAAAATGTTGTAACTTGATCCCTCCTCTTTATATATATATATATATATATTTATACTATAATAAATGTTTAGTTCGAAAATAATGTATGTTTTTGCGATGATGATGTTATGTGTTGTTTTTCACCTCTTTTTCTTCTTTTTCTATTTCTAGGTGACTGTCATAGATTGGTTGATTTAGTTTTCAGTCTGATTTGATTCAGTACTTGCTCAGCTGATGGGTGACTGTTTTGGTCTGATCGATTTAGTTTCTGGTCTAATTTGGATTTAGTGCCTTCTCAACTGTGATTTACGTACATAGGACACTATCGTTAGGCTCCTATCACTCTAATCAAGTAAGGATGATCAATTTGCGTTTACAGAATGCACATACCCCTGTGCATTTTTTGTTTTGTTGTGTATTTTTTTACAAATACTAATTGTCTAATCTTATATAACAGCTACTTTGTAACTTTTTTTATCAATGAAATTGGTTTTCAGAAAAGAAAAAAAAAACAAACAAAAACAAAAAAAATTAGCGTTTTGTACGTAGTTTCATGGGCTGACCAAAAAAGTAGGTTGACCAAAAAATTTTAGTAGATAAAAATATTTGCACACCTCTAGAGGACACCCATTTAAATTGAAAAAAATATTTGCATGAATTTTTAACGGATCTAATTGATTGGCACATACACCTAATGAATTTTCAAATTACGAATATCTAATTTATTAACAAATCATGACACCCAATAATTCACTGTGTAATTGACAATTTAATCTGTCCTACGGATTTTGGTGAAATTTGGATAGGAACTTTGTGATGAATTGAATAAATAAAAAACCTCGCATGCATCTTTGATAGTTTGACATGCTTTTCAGCTGCAGTTTTTTTTTTCCTAAATTTTGATCTAATCTACCCTCTAAAGTAATTAATTAAAAAATCAAGCTTTTTAGCGCTCCCAATAGACCAAATTTGCAAATCCACACTTGTTCTTCTTCATAATTTTGCGATCAAAATTTCCATCTTGTGATTAATGGATCGCTTATTACTTGGCCGATAACATAAAATTATTGGAAAAAAAAATGTCCAAATAGTGAACGTACAACATCGACATCCCTAATATTATTAGAGTTTTAAATTTAATTTTAGAAATGTGAAAGAGTTTCTTATTTAGAAACTATGCATAAAAGTTATTTTTATTAAGAAACTATTTATAAACTTCACGCTGATCAAATAGTTGGCTAAAATTATTTCTCCTTTTTTAATTTATTGTTGACGTGGCTGAATGGAAACTCTAAAATTAATTTCAGAGATGTGAGAGTTTAGAAATTTAGAGACCTTAATTTCTAAAAAAATAGCTAACAATTATTTAGAAACTCATTTAAGTTGCTTGAATGTAGATGCTCTAATAATCACAAAATTGGCTTCTTCAAAAAATATGAAGAGGGGTGAGTATGACTTATAAGTTTACAATATAAAAAGAAGGTTAGGTTAAGCTTTTAAATTTTAAACACGCATCTTGAGCAAAATTATTTATTCTGAATTTTTTTTCTTGTTTAATTTGAACGGGTGGCTCATGTGTATTATTATTTTTTGTCGTTTAGAAGAGATTTGTTTTTGATATATCATATATCTGATATGAAATTTAATTCTTAAAAAAATTTAACTTTTTTATGTTCTTCGATATGAATTACTGTGGGACTAATATTAATGTTTATCATTATATAAGTTTTAACCATCTAAAAAAATATATATTTGTCTCCTTTAGTAATTTTATGTTATTAATTTTCAGCACGAAGTTCAAAAAATAATTCTATATTTAGCAAAATATTGTTTGAAAGTTGCATAAAAGAAAAAAAATAGAAAAGAATAGAATGAAATAGAAAAGAACATTAATATATTTAATCTCTTTGTGTTTGGATGATTAATGAGAGAAAATAAATTTAATTTTTTTTCGTCTTATTTATTGTTTGGTTGATTAAAATTCAGAAGGTTAATGAGAAATTAAGTGGTTGTTGTAAGTTTGTGATAAAAAACTTGTATGAAAATTATATTGGTAAGAGGGTTGAACATTTGTGTTTTTTTTTCTAAAAATATTTGTAATAATTTTGTTTTCATCCATTACACTTCGAATTAGAAGGAAAACCAATTCTATTAATTACAATAATACAAGGTTAAACCTTTCACCTCTAGTATCTTCACAGTAATGTCCAGCTGTTAAGAGCTGTTATAGGATATCATGTTAACTACCTTCTGTTAAGGTTGTTAACTAATTACAGTTAGGATTAGTGATTCTAGATGGATCTGTATGATGCCTATATAAAGACCCAATGTTATCTGTGTTTGAGACTAATGAAATCAAGAGATTCTGTCAATACAATTCTTGCTTTATTCTCTTCTGTGACCCTCCTTCCTCTACTTTCCATTCAAACAAGTGTTACATGCACCAAGTATAAATTGTGGTAAACCTACGCAACCACAAAACACTGCTAAAATGTAGCGTGTGATAAAAGTGAAGCAACGCAATTTAATACAAGGGGTATTCGTATTTCTTACGAAAAAAGGAAACTGAATAAAAAGGTAACAGAACAAAAGATCCAGCAGAGGCCCATGTCTGAGGCCTGTATTCACGCATACAAAAGCTTCATGTGAATTTTACTTATTCAAAACATGTAAACTTTTAACTTTGCTTCATGTGAATTTCACGTATACCCCTCAAGAACATTAAAATTACGTATTCCCTCTCTAAATTTTGAATACATATTCCCCCCTCTAAACTTCAAAATCTCACATATTTATCCATTTTATTATCTTTTATATTAAAACACATTATTAATTTATAAAATACCTATTTTACCATTTTATTAAAAAGCATAAAATGCTCATCTAACTCCAATTTGAATTTGAAGGTTCCTCTACCGTTCGAATTGCTTTAAAATACGTGCGTGCTAGATCATCATGAATCTTGAAGCGAACAAACACGAATATTGAAGCAGTGTGCACAGATCTTAATGTGATGCATGCAGATCAAAATTGCTTTGAGATCTGTGTGTGCTAGATTAGCACGAATCTTGAAGCGGCACACAATAATCTTATTGCGATGCACGCGGATAAGACAATAGAGGAATCCTTCATATTCAAATTTGAGTTCGTTGAGCGTTTTATACTTTTAATGAAGGGTAGAATACATATTTTATAAATTTAGAACGAGTTTTAATAGAAAAGACAATAAAATGGGTAAATATGTGAATTTTTGAAGTTTAGAGGGGGAATATGTAATTTTAAAATTTAGAGAGGTAAATACGTAATTTTGAAGTTTTAGAGGGGTATACGTGAAATTCCCCGTTATATTTAAACTGTGAGTCTATAATCACAACATCTTTTCAAACTTAGGCTTCTGACAAGCCAGTTAGGTTCAGGATGGATTCTTTCTGGAGGTTAAATTAAATAAAATTACTTCAATTAATACGCTAGGTTTTATTGTATGGTTGATGTTTATTTGATCAAATATCTAGATTAAGTTATTAAGATTTTTAAAATTAAATGATAAGTATATAAAAATAATTTTTCCATCTACAGTTATTTGTGGATATTTTCTTACTAAATATTAAGAACTAGTCTTCAAAGCACAAGAATATTTTCTACTGATCTTGTTTGATCGGACGGTCAGCATGAATTATAAATTTTCTCTCATATTATAGTGTATTTTAAGCATTACTCTAAATTAAAATGTGCATTTAAATTGAAAACCTGTAAAATTATTTTACTAAAAGCTAAAAATGAAGAACTTATTATATTTTTAAAGATAACGATGGAGTTTTATAAGAGATGTCTAGCCGAATCTGTTACACTCAGGGGCACCTCTAATTGAACAAAAACTGAAAATAAATTGCAATTGAAAGTAAATAGATGAGTTTAGAGAAATTGACACGCGGGATGGTAACGGAGTTCGGCAAAACAATGGCCTACGTCTCCGGGGCGTCGCAACCTCTTTCTAGGTGCGCCTTTCTATTACCCAATATGAAAGGATTACAATTGTGAACCGTGAGCCCTTACAAAATGGGAAGTCACGGCCAACGAGAGATGAGTGCCGGCGAGCCCTTACAACCAAGGGAAGTCACACGAGCAACTCAAGATTTGAGCCGACGAGCCCTTACAAACAAGGAAAGTCACACAAGCTACTCAAGAACAAGAGAAACACTCAATAGATCACTCTAACCTAATCTAGATCAAGATTAGTGAAGTAGGTTTGAGGTTGCTTAAGAGATTTTGAAGTTTTAAGCTCTCACAACAATGGAGTAGGCTAAGCTCTCAGAAAATCGCTTTTGAAATGATTAGGGTCGGCTGAGATAGATTTGAAAGTGATCCCTTCAATCTATTTATAGTGGCAGCTCAAAAATGAGCTGTTTGACATAAAACGTTACCAACGTTTTATTAAACGTTACAACGTTTTATTCAAATACGATTTAGGGTTTTAATTCTCTGACAGCTTAGAAAACGTTACATAATGTTTATAATCGTTACAACGTTTCAAAACCGTTATAACGATTTATAAACGTTACAACGTTTATTGTTT